>OZ005648.1:19206238-19806238 GCA_963930645.1 Salticus scenicus | reverse complement strand
TAAGTGGAACATTCTTTGTCTAGATTCTTGAAATTACAAAAATGGGATTAATAAAACAACATTTAGCTCTCTTATGTGTTAGAATGCTATGCTAGTTACCAAGGAAGAAATTGATTATTTTTCTTTAGCACGTTCTTTGAAATAATAATTATATCAATAATCTCACATTCCCCTCCATGGAGGACCAAAATTATGATGGCATGTCTCTGGACTGCCTTTGAGAGTGAATCCCAGACGATTGCCAATGGACAATATCCGTTTTCTTGGGTTCGAGGTTAAATCATACCCAACATGTGACTTGCGATTCTCAATTTCCCTATGAATTTTCCTCTAAGATACAAATTTCCCCATAGAATGCAAACATTTCCCCATAAAACACAAATGTAAACATTATAATTTTGCATTTTTCCCTGTAGTAGTCACATGTCAAGTGTTTATTACATAACGCGGACAAATTCCATTGCTCATAGCGTAGCACTTGGCAACCAACGATCAACAATGTCATATTCGTCTTTTATTTACCTATCTGGTTATACTAACAGACAATTCAAAATTTAAGATAAAAAATTGCGCTAAAAAGAATTGCAATGTGTAATCCATTAGGCTTTTCCTATAAATAGAAAATCAGATTTGCAACAATTAATACTATAGAAGTAGTGGAATGATGAGTAACAACAAATAGAGCAGACGTGAAACTATTGTTTGTGCATTTTACATATGGCTGACTATCTATTGCAATTTTCAAATGCATTTGTGACAGATTAGTTGTCATGATGGTTTCAAGCTCCCCCCCCCACCCCCACACCCATCAATATTTCTTTGTCCAAGGTCCCAAGTCAGTTACATTCAGTGTATGATGTGTATCACGAGGCTTTACTAGTTGTGAAATATTAATATAATTAAATATTCAAAGGAGTTTTATTTCAACATTTTCATTCCAGTAATGGATACTTTTTTTTTTTTTTTTAAATTTTTTTTAATTTAATTTTTTTTTTTTTTTTTTAGCTAGACAACATTTTATATTAAATATATATATATATATATATATATATAAATAAATAAAAATGAAAATAAAAATAATTTAATTAATAAATTAATAAATGGAAAATTAGAAATGATGTAAGGGAAAAAATAAATAAATAAATAAATAAAAAAGAATCTTATTTCAAATTTATTTGGTTTGGCATCACTTTTCTATTATTATTTATGGCAAAATTAGAAAAGAGCTTAGAATTAATTGTCATTACACGTAAAATTTTCGATGTTTAAAATAACGACCACACGAACAAAAAATAAAATTTTAATTTATAAACAATTAATGCTAGGTTTTTTGTTAATGGTTCTATAATATTCAACGATTTAAATATATTCTCACTAAACTGTTAATCTAATAAACATACAGTTTTTGTTTTCCTGTATACAAGCTTAAATACTAATCTGAAATAATTTCATTGGTGTCAGTAAAATATTATTAAGTGTAAAATAAAATAGAAATAAGTTTATTTGAAATTGACACCAAATTTAAATCAGCTCCTAAATAATGCTATTTTGTATTTTGTAAGAGTTGTTCTGGCGCGCCATCAAATTTGCTCATTCAGATTACCGAAGCTGACCTCCAGTTCGAATTCTAAATCGAATTTCGTTAAGATTATCGTTATCTGCCATAAATCTCACTAATATTTATTGTAATCATCCCACGCTTAATCTCGTACTTTGCTTAGAATATTTATTATAGTTAATTCAATTTAATCTAATCATGCACGTTTTCGACACTAGTTTTAATACTATAAATACCCAACTTAGATTATACATTATGAATTATAAAGATGTGTTAAAAAGGTTACAACATTTTATAAAATTGATAAAAATTTTCAGGTGATGCTATTTCAACAAGTGTAAAATTAAAATTTTTATGTGGCCCTCATACAAATAAATTTCTGATTTATAAAATATGACAAAAATGTATTTAAATAAATTGTTGCTATTAAAATGTAAACGTATTAATTCATTTGGGTTCTCATTACTTTCATTGATAATTTAAGTATGATTCATGAAACAAGATGGATGGATGGATGGTTGGGTTTTACGTCGCACTAGTGCTGCGCACATGGGCAATTGGCGACGGTCTGGGACACACCCCTAGAGGTGGTCCGGAGACATGCCATCACAATTTTGATCCTCCACGGAAGAGATGGCTCTCCCGCTTCGGTGACCCCCAGAGATATAATTTTTGATGGGAACATGGAGGACCACGACAGAGTTTACGTGCACCAGCCATCATTAGTGTACACAACGGTCTTTGGCCGGCTCGAGTACCGAACCCGCAATCTTCCAATTACGAGGCCGGCGCTCTACCGACTGGGCAACCGCGGCCCCCATGAAACAGGATTGTGTGAAATGATCGAGCTTATTCATGGCTTATTTAACATTGTTATAATATTTTAAAATAAATTTTTCGAACACTATTTTTTTTATATTACTTTTTATTCATATATTTTATCTTACGGAAATTTTATTCTTAAAATATTAATATTTATATCAATATTGGAAAATAACTTTCAAATAAAGACACATTTTTGTTTAACCATATTAAAAAAAAAAAAAAAAAGAAAAGAAAAAGCCACGAAAAGGTCGTTACCATTTTTCTGAAAGAGTAAGGAAAAAAAAATTCACTCGTGAAAAATGATTCATAATTATCCGTTTTTCGTTTTACGACACGCTAACATTTAATTACATGGTAATATCATTACAATATAATGTTGATGAAGTTTTTGCAGTTAGAAAAAAAAAAAAAAAAAAAAAAAGGAAAAAGATAAGAATCCATCAAACCGCAAAAAAATGTAAAATGAATGTTTCTGATTAATAAAACGATATTAGCTCTTTAATTTATTCTTTGATATTAAAATGCATTATTTATCAAAACCCTACAAAAATGCATCTAATTTTCAGAAATTGATATTGGAATAAAATATAATAGGGCAGTTTCTTTATCGGTTTTAAATTTTCAATATACGAGTTATCTCACTCAATTAATATATATATATATATATATATATATATATATATATATATATATAAATGTGAAAATGAAGTTAAATATACTATTATTATATTAAAATAGGAACTTTGTAAAAAAAAAAAAAAAAAAAAAAATTAATAAATAAAATTCAAAATTTTAAGTATTTTGAAAAATCTTAAAATGCTTCGTGGTAACTAACTTCTTCTTTTTTTTTTTTTTCTTAACCTTGATTTTTTAATAATATAGTTTAGTAGTATATTCTAAAACATATTTGGGTAGGATTCATGCGTAAGTTAATTATTATATATATATTATTCCAAGATTTTCCATTTATGCGTAAGATTTTCTCATTATATTGGTGAGTTAACTTTGATATCAGTTTCTTTCTTGTTTCGTCTAGGTGAATGTTTTGGGCCGGCACAAAGAAATATATAAATTTTGCTATCTTTGCGACAGAAAAACATTCACTTTGCATGTTTGTATTCTACCAGGCCCCTGATGAAGTTAGAATCCAAACATGTAATTACCTAAGTTCAATTTGTTTTATTTAATTTTGATTTGACTTTTTTTCATTTTTCATTTTTGGTTTGATTTGGATAGTCTTTGATACTGATTATATTAATTGTTGGAATTGCTGATAATATTTATTGGTTTTTAAATTACAAACGTGAGCTCTGATTATCAATATATATATATATATATATATATATATATATATAATGAAAGAAAGTTCTACTTTAAAAAGAAAAAAGGTTTCTTTGTAAGTAGGATTTAGTTTAGTACAGCAGGACTTATTTTAACCTATTCACCATATAAAGGCATTCAGTAACTGTACTTCATTCCCTAGCATTGGCTACTGTATTGATTTCTTAAAATTACTTTGGTATAGTTTTAGCATAGGAGTCGCTTGACGGCTTTTATATTTTTGTTGTGATTTTGGAGATGAATTAAAATGGATAGTGAAAGAAAAGTCTTCTCGTTCTAATGAAATATAAAATAATTTTCATTTCATCAGAATTTTTGCATAATATTTTTAAAATTACGGTTATTTTTAAATATTTTCTTTATTCTAATATTTTTCTTTCTTCTCCTCAGCATCTCGAGGATGCCAATTTTTCAATTTCTTTTTCTTTCCCCAAATTCTTATGTTCTTACTATCATTCACTACGGTATGTTTGTGAATCTCAAGCTAATACAAAATGCGCCTCCATTTTAAGGTAAATATAAGCTTTTTCATTTGTCTCTCCGTGGCTCAGGTGGTTAGAGCGCCATGTTAGTAACGTGGTGATCGAGCGTTCGATACCCCGAAGTGTTAGTTTTTGCAGATAATTAGTAGAAAAGATGTGAGTTGCTAAAAGAAAATTTTTCGTTGACTACACAGTATCCTAAGAATTTTTGAAGAGTTTTTTTAAGAAGCCTTTTTTTTTTTTTTTCTTAATGTTCGAATGCTGAAATTTAAGGCAAAAATTTAGTATTCAAACATAAAAAGGTTTCATAAAAATTAACTCATCGATAAATTCACAAAGTAGTACACAAACATATTTAAAATATCTTTTAAAACTCAAAATTTGCAGGGAGCAACATTGTACGCATATTTTTATAATTCTAAAACAGTTATGCAGTCATTTACCAAAAAAAAAAAAAAAATCAGATTTACGTTTGTAATGACCGATAAATGGCACAACCAGAGCAATAACTAATGGGCAATCATTGCAATGCATCGGTCAAATGGATCAAATGCCTCTTTTCACCTTAATACAAAAAAAAAATATGCAAAATCATAACTTCGAAAAGATTTATGTGATATGATACATTAAGAATTTGGGTTTAATAAGTTTTTTTTTATATAGTTTATTTTCTTTCTTCAAAGTGTAATACAATAAACGGCCACAACACAAAATGGCTGTCTGAAAGAAATAATCCTGTCATACTAAAAAATAACTTACCAATAAAGGAACAAAATAGAACACAAATATGTTCAGAAAATATTATTTAACTATCGTAAAATTTTAACTATATGTAAAATCGAGGGAGGGAGAAAATGAGTTAGCGAATAGCATTTTAAAAATTTTCAAAAGTTTTAGACTTTAGGCATTTCTTTTTTTATTTAAATAGTTTTCGAGAATTTTATTATATTCAATATTGTTATAGTTTAATGAGTATATCTGAAAAATTTCATAACTCCAAAACATCAATTTACAGAAGCGATTTACAATATGTACTAACACTTTAATAATGGAATAATCACAAAGAGAAAAAAATATATAATGAATATAACGTATGAAAAAATGTATTTAAACATACTAAATACATTTTTTTCGTATTTATAATACGAAATACATTTGTTATATATCATGCTTGGAGTTAAAAAATAAATATTGTAGTAAATATATAAAAGTAGATCAAACAAAACATCAATTTAAGGAAGAATTTTTTCTGTTAGATTAAAAATATAGTTACAGGTAAAGAAAGTTAGAGATATGAAAAAAAAATGAAAAATGCATTCTTAAAGTAAAAAACTGTAAGCTTCAGAATGTTTCAAGACTTTCAAATAAATAAATAAATAAAAAGTAGAAGAAGTATGTAGAAGCAACAGATAAAAGAAAAAGAAAAAAAAAAAGAGTTTGTTTCTTTTCAGAGATGAAACAGATTAATAAAGCAACGTAATATTTCTTTTGTCTCTCATTCTTTTATAACATACAAGCGATGATTTTTTTTTTTTTTTTTTTTTTTAAATAAGAAGAAAATTTGAAAATTTGAAAATCCTATTATTTATTATTTTTTTTTAAATAATAAGTAGATTTATTTGAAAATTTAAAATATCTGTTTGTTTGGAAAATTTATTTATTTATTTATTATTTTATTATTAAGAGGTAGTCGTTGAAATAATAAAGTGGCAAATCTTTGCCTATGATGAGAGAGATTTTTAGTATACTCTGCACTTATTGCACAATTAAAATTTTTGTTAATCAGTTATTTGCTTCTTATACTAATTCTGTGAAATTTACTGGTGTAGCTTCGAAAGCGACCAGAAAATACTTGATAAATCTCAATAGTAATATTTAACATAATTTTTCAGCTGTTACTCTCAAGCACTATAAAGGTTGTTACCTGAGCCTTCTAAGGGAAAAGGAACATTCTTAAGTACATGAGGGTGGTGCAAAATCAAATATCTTCTGCATTTTACGTTTTGGGTGGGTGGGAAATAAAAAATGTTTTATTCCCCATGCGTGACGCATGTGATATTACAGCAGGTGCATTTATATAATGACGTCTGGATATAAATCGTAACGAATCAAGTTTATTATTTATGAACAACCGCAATAACTGTTAGGTACAGTCCTGGCTTCAAAGGAGACGAAAAAGTGACGGTTTAAAACTCAGTGTAACATTTTTGAAGAGGAAAAAAAAAAAAAAAAAAAAAAAACGGGAAATTGTTTAGCTATTAATACGCAAACGTAAAGTTTATCGCACATTTATTACCTATTTTTAACAAGAGCTTAAAATTAGTTTTATCCGAAAAATATGGATAATGCGTCTATCAGTGAAAAAATAAAATTGTTATCATGATGCCAAGAATATACATAGATAAAACTACCTTTATTTATTTATTTATTTACAATTTTTTCCTTTTATACTGGTAATATTTTGTATTTAAAATGTCTATAGAAGAAAATGGTAAATCTGCATGTGTAATTTTAAAAAATGCAATGCAAAGGCTTGTGATATATCTTATTTTCTGGATTTATATTTTCCTATTTATTTTTTAAAATCTTAAACAAAACACTGCATAGGATAGTTAACTTTTGTTTAATTCTAAGGTTTTTCTTTATTATTTGTCTTTTGGCAACAGAAATTAGTACATTTTATTTTTTACAAACGGTTTACATATTGTTTACATAATGGCAACAGATACAATTGAAACAATTGTACCCGTTGTTTTCAGTACCGTTGACTGTGAGCCAACTTTTAATTTAAATATGATGGTGTTTTCAAAAGTAAATGATACAGACGAAGTATTTTCGCTTTGAATTATTCATCAATTGATTCGTTAGATTTTCTCATTTTACTCCCAAATGGTGATACTGGGTGATACATTATTCAGACATTTTACGTACAAAGTACATCTTTTACAAGAGCGTCGAGAACTAAAGTTACAATGCTGTGGGTGTTTTATTGTGTAGCTGTTAAGGTTGATTAACAACATGAAGATCCTAGGTCTCAGTAGAGTACCTCATCGAGGACTTTTTAAGGGTATTAGCCCTTATTTACGCGAGTTTCGAAGGAAACTATGGAAAATAGTGCAAGGATAAGCCGACGAGTGCAATTTGGGATCGAACCTAGCATTTCCCGTCCACCAGTTTCGAGAGCAAAACCTCAAAAAATTCATAAGTTTTTAGTAAAAAAATGGCCAACTTTCATCACCAAAGAAGTTAAATCTAGACCAATCAAAAATAGGAGTGGTCCGGCCGGATGTGTTTCGCCCACAAACTTTTTGCTTTATTTATATAGATCTCCTTCAAAAATGAAGTTTTGCGAATTCAGTTTTTTTTAATATTTCTTTTTTTAATACGTCTCCTTTTTACCTTAATCAGCAATATTTTGAAAATAAATAAATAAATATTTCGTTTAAAAATCCAAACTTAGAGTCCTAAATTTACTTAATGAAATAAAATATTTAAATTAATTTGTTCAAAAAGTTGATAAAATGCGACATAAAAAATAAATAAATAAAAATAAAAACTTTATTTTTGAATGAGATATCCTTATAAAATGAAGCAAAAGGAAAAAAAAAAAAATCCATAGATAACATGGGAAGAAAGAGAGAATCTGATTGAAAACTTAATCTCACTGACAGTCGTGACCCATGTTATTCTACGTGAAAATTTGTTTCCATAATGACTCATTACCTAATGAATATTTTTCAATTCTGTTTTCCCAACTAGAAAATTCATAATTGTTAAATTAGTACTTGTTTTCCAATAAATGATGTTTTAAATTCTTAATATTTCATTTTGCGACTAGAAAGTGAGAAAAATGCACTTTGTGAAAAATCACATTTCTGAATTCAACATTAAAATGTAAAATATTTTAAAAATGAATTTTTTAAAAATGAGTACTCATTTAACAGTTATGAACTTCCTGACTGCGAAAACAGAAATAAAAAATATACATTAGGTAATGAATGAATAACTGGTGGAAACAAATTTTCCCGTAGAATAACAATGGTCACGGCTGTCCGCTGGAATATGTACTGTCTTCTCTTAACAGATTTTTTAAAGTTGAACCCCGATGTCGGTGCTAATCAAATATTGGTTGAAGAGTTTTTTTTTTTTTTTCCTTTAATCTTTATTTAACGGGTAGTTAAGAAATATATTTCAGAATTATTTAGATGCAATGTCGATTGTTCAAATACATGGTAAACTTGTTCGGTATATCTTCATCGTAGTAATCGAATTTCGATTTTTGGTTGATACTAGTCCATGTAATAAAAATGACTTTTTATTTATTTATTTATTTATTTATTTTATTTTAATGCTTTTCATTTATAAAATTTTTAAATGTAAGATATTTAATTTTAATGATAATGTATTGCCCTTGTAAAAGTACTGGTGTTGTGTGTATTCATTAAAGGAGGCTTCATTTTTCAGAAATCCTTATTCATGTTCTTTCTACTTCTTAATGTGATACTTGGTTTCACCTTTTGAAATGTTTGAAAAGGTTTTCATTATATAAAATAATATATATATATATATATATATATATATATATAATTTCAGTGTAAAATATTTTTTCGTTGATAATTGATCAACCATATAGCCTTTAGCTTATAAGGAAATTTAAGATTAAAAAAAAAAATTACATATGTAGATTAATAATGGTGATAAAACATTTTTGAAATAAATAAATATTTATCCGTATATATATTCTTTAATTTATCTTTTATAATATGGGATAGTGTCAGGAGCATTTGTTGTGTTTAATTACTTGCGTAACAACCTATTATTTATACAATAGACTACAAAAACAATTTAAACAAACATCATAATTTAAAAATTTATTCTGATCCTGTCTTTTTTAAATAAATAAAATTAATTTAATGATAATAAAAATGAAAAAAATAATTGAGCATGCAAAAAATTAATGCATGCTTGTATATCTACAAAAGAAGAATCTATACTACAAAAAGTCTCGAGTTTTAAAATTATTAGAGAGAGTTTAGATCATATGTAAATCCTATACACACATAAATTTAATAATAATATTTTCAACATAGTCGATATATATTTTTCACGCGAAAATTTACTAATACATTGCTGTACTTTTAATAAATAACTGTTTAATTACTGAATTATGAACAATTTAAAACGAAAATCGCACTTTAGCTAATATATAACGACAGAAATGGAAATCGAGTTTTGTTTTAACATAGAGGCGGTTAAGAATTTATTTTAAATACATTATTCCAGAATACGCATTTTTTTACATCAGAAATGAAAAAGTTTCGACATTTTTTATACCCCAATTACATACAGAAATTTTTGTTATATTTTTAACAGTAATTTTACATTAAAAATTTTCACTGCATGAAATATTTTTAATATGAAATTATGAAAAAGAAATATTTCAAATTTTGTGCTTGAACATTTTATTAATGCAAATGTAAATAAAGAACAAAAATTAATTACAAATTTTACGACATTAGTATGCCGAATGCCACGCTTTATCTATATTCAAAGTACATTTGTGCAGTTAGAAATTTAATTATAATTGAAAACAGTCATTGATTTTGAAGTTTATTAAAACAATCCAAGACCAAAAAAAAAAAAAAAAAAAAAAAAAAAAAGAAAAAAGAAAAAAAAAGGTAGGAAAATTAATTCAATTATTTTTGAAAATTTAAAAGAAAAATTACGAAACTTAAAGGCTCAGTAGAAGTGGGGAAAAAATTGAATCTTTTCGGTCTAGACATAAAATTAATTAAAAAGAGAGGGAAGAAATTAATATAATCACAGATACTAATTATAATTCTATTAAAATTCACGGAACTGCTGGTATTGAATAATAATAATAATAATAATAAACTTCGTAAGCAAACACAATAAATCCCAAAATCATGAAACAATTGTTTCAGATCAAAATCTTTTAAGCATGACCCATCATCAGGGGGAAAAAAAATACTGAAGTGCAGAATGAAGCAGGCAACACACAAAGATCATTCCACCATTGTTTACAACAATTAAAGAATGTTTACATTTTATAAATTTTAATATTTCATAAGAAAAATGTTTGGAATTTTTTTCATTAAGAAAGTGCAAGTCGGTTTTATTGATTGTTAGAGCAAAGTGAAGTTTCTATAGCTTTGGCTAAAAAAAAAAGAAGATAAATCTACTATCCAGAAAAAATAGATAAAATCTTTCCAGAAACTTTCTACAAATATTTATTTGGATTCAGTTGCATTTTGTTATAAGAGAATCCCTCAGCTGCTTTATGGCAAAGGAAAAAAATAAAAAAATAAAATAAATAAGGGCACTAAAACCAATATGCAAAAAGAAGCCAACGAGTTCAATTTTTCTCTTACTTAAGAATTTAATACTCCTTTAAAGAAATTTCTCGCTGGAGGGTTTTCTCCCAATGTGTTGCTTATTCTTTTTAAATTCCACGGAGAAAACCGAAAAGCAAAAGAAAAAAAATGGGTTTAATTCTACCGATGCCTTTTTCTAAAATTTATTCTTTGTGGCATGGGAGTTTGATATCAACAATAAGCTACATATCTTTGAAAAGAATTATGTTTGTTCCATCTAGGAAAAAAAAAAAAAATGTATATCATCTTTTGCTTTCTTTGGGCATGTTTCTTTTATTAATGTTTGCTTTCTTAATGTCTCTTGCTTTAATGATCGTTTTTCGCATTGAACTAAAGTATTTTAGTTCGGTTATATCTTTTTCAGTTATTTAAAAGGAGTTTCAGTTTTTTAATTTATATATATATTTTTTTTATAAGCACTCTTTATGTTTATTGTTATTGCTAAACAAATTCTCCATCAGTAAAAAAAGTAACGAGTACAAATTCAAAAACTTTGCCAAATGATGAAAGGGTTTTTTAGAAGAATAATTTAACTTATTTTTTTCGAGTGGAGAATTTTGAGAGTATGCTACAAGTGTTTTTTTCTTTTTTTCTTTTGAAATTGAAATAAAAATATTTTGAAACATTGTGTTCTTCTTAATAATATTTTCAATTTTATGATTGAATATTAACCAAACTCAGTGAACTATCACATTTTTGAAGTTTTATTAGATTAACTGTTTGTCAAATAGAAAATTTAAAAACACATATGTAAAATAATATAATAATCTTATAATATTTAAATATTTTTGAGAATGCTGGCTTTTTACTTTCAGTTTGCGTCTAGAATATTTATTCAACTCAAGAGATAAAGAATAATATCTGTTAGTTCTTTTTTTGTCATTGTTTTAATAATAAATGAAATAAATTTCTATTTATTATGATTGAAATAAAAACAGATAAAATCTGAAAAGAGAAAGTACAAAAATATTGATTTTAGGTAAAGTAATAGAACTAAAGAAATAAAATATTTTAAAGGACTCCAAACATAGGGATTCATCACAAGTATCTGTGCACTAAAGAATAATTTTTTACAATGTTACCTGTCTTTTCCTTCCTTTCTTTTTCTTTTCTTTCTTTCTTTTTTCTTTCTTTTTTTCTTTTCTTTTTTTTTAAAGAATAGTTACGTAAAGAATAGTTACATACAATAAATAAATAAATGCGTTTTCAAAATTTCTTCTTATTAAAAATAAATAAATAAATAAATAAATAAATAAATGTTTCATCGCTTATATGTTATAAAAGAATGAGAGTCAAAAGAAATATTACGTTTCTTTATTAATCTGTTTCATCTCTGAAAAGAAACAAACTCTCTTTCTCTCTTTTTTTTTTCTTTTATCTATTTCTTCTACATATTACTGCTACTTTTTATTTATTTGTTTATTTGAAAGTCTTGAAACGTTCTGAAACTTACTTTCTTTACCTGTAATATATTTTTAATCTAACAGAAAAAATGCTTCCTTAAATTGAGGTTTTGTTTGATCTACTTTTATATATTTACTACAATATTTATTTTTAACTCCAAGCATGATATATAAGAAATATATTTCGTATTAACTATGTTTAAATATTTTTTTCCATACATTATATTCATTATTTTCTTCTTCTTCTTTGTGATTATTTGTTTATTAAAGTGTTAGTACTTATTGTAAGTCGCTTCTGTAAATTACTGTTTTAGAGTTATGAAAATTTTCAGATATATTCATATATTATCATATTTTCAGATATAAACTAGAACAATTTTGACTATCATAAAATGATCAAAAACTATATAAAAAAAAATGCTTAAAGTCTAAATCTTTTGGAAAATTTAAAAATGCTATCTGCTAACTTACTTTTCTCTTCGAATTTACATATAGTTAAAATTTTACGGTAGTTAAACAATATTTTCTAAACATGTTTGCTCGCTACTTTGTTCATTTATTGATAAGTTCTGATTATCTTTTTAAAGAATAAACAGATTGAAAAAGTATATTAGGTTTCTAAGCCAGAATTTATGTATAATCTAACGCCAACGAGTGGGCGAGATGCTATGCTAATAACACACTGCTGATTCTTATGTAAAATGACCTCCTGAATCCGAATATGACTCCCATTTTTCCCAGTCACCCACCCTTTTTCTGAAAATCCCCTCCTTCATTTTCTTTCCTAGTTCGATAATTTTGTGACCATGAATTTTATTTGAACAATGAAAAAGAATTAATTTATCACCTAAAAACAACAACAGCAATATATATATATATATATATATATATATATATATATGCATATACAAAAAGTAAAAAAAAATATATATATATATAAAGCGTAAAATATAACATTTATAACAGATAAATATATATATATGTAAGATATGTAATGCATAATTTCAGTGGCAAATCTCCCCCCCCCCCCCAAAAAAAAAAAAAAAAAAAAAAAAAAATCACTTGTCGCAAATGTCCATGTTTTACAATTTCCCAATTCTTTAGCCCCTCAAAAGATATTTAACGGTTAAATTAATCTCCCTCCTCCTAAAAATCAAATTTATAGCCATAAAATCACCGAAAAATGATAAAAAATGGGGGGTCATTCCTAAAAAATGGTGGGTGATAGGGCAAAATGGGCGTCTTATTCGGATTCAGGAGGTCATTTTACATAAGAATATGCTGAAATGGTGTCAGTGGCAATTTTCATGCTGAGCAGTGTATCACATCAGTCAAAAAACCCGAGACTAACCCACAGATGGCATCGCAAATGAAATATTTCTATGCAGGTAAGATAATACTAACCTTCTAAAAATACCCGTCATGATATTTCGGTCGTTCGTTACCGAGATATTAAAGTTTTAGTGACTCTACTTTTGATATTTTCAAAACTGTGGACAAATCTGAATTTCGTGTATTGATTAAAGATTGTTTTTTAGATGGGTAAAAATACTGTTGAAACTCAGCAGTATTGCTGAGAAATATTTCATTTGCGACGCCCTCTGTGAGTGAGTCTCGGGACTTTTTCACCGATGTACTTCACCAGAAGAGCAAGGTTCGAATCCAGAACGTTCTTTTCAGACGAACTGTTTGGAGAACATTAGCTATTGCGCAGTGCTAGTGCTACGTTAAACCCAATCAACTAACTAACTAACCGTTTAGAGGATTCCATGTTTTTTTTTCCTAAACTGGTATCAATATGAATTAGGATTCTTTAAAAAGGTTCCCCCGAAAGGTATTCCACCCACGCTTAAGTCTTTCGTAGTCAATCTGCCTTAACACACAAACCAAAGCTATATAATCAAACACATGTGAGTATAAACGTGTGAGCATGAACGCAAAATCTTAACCCCTTGAACTGCAATTTATTTTCAGCCAGCACTGCTCATGCAGACAATTTAATTTTCTTAGTTTTAAGAGGAGGGATTGATATAGAAACTTACGGTTTTGTTGCTCAAATAATTTGTTATTATTAAAAATAATATTTGTTTCACACATCACGAGTGCAGCTCGTCATGATCAGTTTGCTCAAGAAAGTTCGTGACGAGCTGGACTCGTCATTTCTGTTCAAGGGGTTAACATAAGCAAGGGGAAAAAAAATCAATTTCTACAGATTTTTATACTATTTCAATTTGTACTTACCCTCTATATTGTTTAACCTTCAAATGCAGTTTAAGCCCACAATGACACCTTAAAATGACACTGCTTTAACAAATTTCAAGCTCTTATTCGACATGATTTTGAAAAAGGAAAAGTTATAAAATTGACATTGAGGTGAAATAGATTATATATAATAGTAAAAATAAGTAAATAAATAAATAAATAAATATTTGCATCGAAAAACATAACGTCTGCATTAAAACTATGCCAATAGTTTTTGAGAACATTAAAAGTCTGTAACTAAATCGTAGCTTCATTACAAGAATCTAACTGAAAATAAACATTATTATAATGGACACCAAAGACAGGAATGACCCATGAACTGTTGACCAGGGCTAAAATATTCTTAAAAAATACGTTATAAAGCATTAAAGCTTTCCCTTTCAAAAAGTAATTTCGAGTAAACCTCTTACTAAACCTCCTTAAATTTTATCACCTTCAAAAAGTAATTTTGGAAGTAAACCAAGTCAGTTTTAATGAAATTTACAAAAAATGTTTAAAATAATTTGCATAAGCTTATCAAAGGAAAAAAAAATTCTTTTTATAAACAAACAAACAAACAAACAAACAAAAAAGCTTTATTTTTCTCGTTTGCCCTATTTAAAAACGGTTAAAGAATGGAATGCAAGAGAATTAAATAGTTTTGCAGCGACTTTTTCCAGTAAAACCTATAGCTTTGAGAAAACCATTATCTAAATGAATTTTTCCGAAACGTAATTACATGTTGAGTTTATGAAAAATAACTCCCCTTCAACTCATTTATCTATCTTCTTAGAAATAAAAGTTTATTCTCACTGCATAATTTTTTTATAATTAAAATATACAGTAATATGAAATTTAGCGTTTATTTAAGAATAATTTTCATTTAACTAATGATTAAATAAATATCTGCGTTATGACACTTGGAAATAAACAAAATAAAAATTCCCGTATTAAATACAAATATATTCTACTCAATGTAATGTAATATTAACACAATTAGCATGTAAGTGCACTGTATAAAAATAACTATTACCAGCTGCAGGAAACTCTCTGTGATTGGAGAAAATAATTATTTTCTCCAATCATAGAGAGTTTCTTGCAGCTGGTAATAGTTATTTTTTTACAGTGTGTGTAACAGAGAATACTGATAAATGACAAGTATTCCCTAAATAACAACTCCATCCACTATTATTTAAGTTTATTCTGAAATTAGATAATAAGTTTAAATTATGTTTTAAAATGATCCTCTATTTAACGAGTAATTTCAAGTATAAAAAACTGTTATTATTATTATTATTTTTTTTTTTTAGGCTATTTCTTTTGTTTGATTAAAATAAAATTCTGAGTGCATATTTTTAATTTATTGAATAGAACCAAGCTGTTCAAACTAGGATATATATATATATATGATATTATTATGTATCTGTTAATTGCTAAATTTATAACGTTCTTAAATTCTCCACTTTATATATATATATGTATACCTATATAATGTCATGATAAAGTTGTTTATTACAGAAGGATTGAAATTTACAAAACCAGTTATTACAGAAACGTTATTCATCATTACAGAACGGTAGAAGTTTTTCAAAATTCATGAGCAAATTAGATAATCATGTAATTCAATCTTTGGGAAACAGGGAGGTATTCTACCTATAAAAGTCAATTTTTTTTAATGTTGAGCAAAATTTATTTGTACATCTCTGAACAAAAAACAAACAAACAACAACAAAAAAAAAATTAATATGCACAAAAGTTATTAAAATGATTTTTCTTTTTTTAAACCTAAATTTCAAATTTTAAAGCAAATCTTTTGTAACATTTCATAGAAGAAAATTATAATTTTAAAATAATTTCGAACGAATATTTAGCAAAAAATTTACGCGGATATTATTTATTTATTTATTTATTTATTATTATTATTTTTAAAGAAAACATATTGTTATATTTCATAATAATATATTGTATAAGATATAAATGATGTTATTTCTGATATAATTAATGTGAAATAAAGTACAGCTTGAGTTACGAATTTTAGTTATGTGTTATTTGTGTAGGTGCTAAGGTCGATTGATTACGCGAGGATCTAAGTGAAATGATCTCCGTGGGGTGTCGTAGCCCGTTTTTATGCAAGTTTCGGAGAAAGTCACGGAAAACTCTGAAAAGTTTGGTTGACAGGTTCGTCCTGGGATCGAATGACGAACCCACGGAGTTACGACTGAGCCAAGGCCAGTTTTACGACTTAGAAACATGAATACAGGCTGTTCGCACATTTTTTAGACGATTTTATTTCGCAGTAAGAAAAAATCGTTTGCATGGAGAATTTTATTTTCACAACAGTTATATTTTCACAACAGTTATATTTTTAGAAGTTTTATTTATCTTCTGATATTTAGAATTTTTGTTTAGATGCAAAAATGCGCTTTTAAAATGGCAGTGGATGGAAGGATAGGTTTCCGCTCTTTCCAAAGATAGTTTTTAGTGAAATCTTTATGAAAAGCATTTATCAGGAGAAAAATGGAAAAAATGTTGCAACAACAGATGAATCTTGGGTCTACTTAAGTGGTTTCAATAAAAAAAGATCAATTTATTATCACAAAAGTGGAGAAAAAAAAATTTGCTACATGGCTCAAAGCATCAAAAGAGAGTTTTTCTAAAGGATTTATGATTGCCACTGGTTTTTTCATACAAGCGCAAGATAAAAGCAAAAAAATGTGACAAAAATGTCAAAATCAACTCTAAATACTCTCAAGAACATACTTTAATTCCAATTTTTAAAAATGAAAATCCAGATCTTTATCCACAATGCTATCAATCCGTTGAACTGCATCAAGACAAAACAAGCAGCCGCACATCGCAATCCGCAATTACTTTTCTAGAAAAAAATGGAACAAAAAACGGGAATTAAAACCATACCCTTCACTGACATTTCTGCTAAATCTTCTGATGTATCACTGTTGGATTTTTGTGTTTTTCGACTCTTAAAATCAACATTATCCAAACACCGACCTACAACGCTTTGTGGACTCTGGAAAGCCGTTCAAGAGGAGTAGAAAAATATACCTCTTCCGATATTATAAAAAGCATTATTATCATAGAAATTATGACGTAGAATGCTAGTTAGGAACAAGGGCTATCAAACTGAACAAATAAAACACGAAATATGAGTGAAATTGCTTCAGTACGCTCCATCAAAATCGTCTAAAAAATGTGCGAACAGCCTCTGTATGATGAAATTGCAGTTAAATACGCTTAGCAATAAAGGGAATCTAGGCTTGGAAAGTAACTTAATAGATCCCTTTTTAAATTATAACTTAATATTAGTTGTTAATAGGTTATATTCATTTTACATATATTTTCACTTTACACTTAAAGACTGAGAGGCTCTAACTTTTTATCAATATCATTATATTAATATTTTGTTTAAAAAATGAGAAGCATTGGTTAGTTATTTGTAACCTTTTGATTTTTCCAGAGGTAGAAAGTTATCGGTATCATAAACCATGTATAAAAACTTTCTTTTTCACAACTGCATTTTCTGATGCTTTTCTTCTATTTTCTTTTTAGAATGATAAATGAATTTTTGTCGCAGTTATTTTAACGCATCTACGCTTTATATGTTTTCGATTTCAGTGCTTTTATATGAAATTTTTCATCGAATTCTGCTTTAGGCCTTACGTATTAGAGAAGATGAAATACATTTTTTTAGCGTTTTAAATCTTAGTTTAATAGTTTGTTTACAAAAGATCTAAACATTTATTGATTTCTCAAAAGTTCTTAAGTACTTCGTATTTCTTTTGAAAATGAAAGATATTGCCTTTGAAGTATTTGCAGAAGTTTTCTAAGTCTTTTTTTTCTACAATCGACTTATAAAATTTTGTTTTCAATATCTATATAAATATTTCTCTTACGTGGACCAGTTATGATTAAATTTTGTCGAAACGATACGATAGTAAAATAAATTATAAGTAAAATACGTTATAATAAAAAATAATCATAGGTAATATTTAAGCTCGAGGGCTCAGATCATTCGTCATTTGATCATTTTGTAGAAACATGTATTATTAAAATTTATACTTTTACAATTTTTACAAGCATCATTTTAAACATATAGCAATATTTTAAAAATACAAACAGAATATGAATTATTGTCATAAATTGATTAAAAGACGCAATAATAAAAAATATAATCAAAATAGATAAGGCACTTAAAAAAAATAATAATGAGCCAAAATAAATAAATTAATTATTAAAAATGCATTGTCAACACGGCGATCAAACAAAAATTTAAAAGTCGCCATGGGGGATACTATAATAAACTCTATTGCGTAGCGAAGTATGAGAACTGGGTCTTCAAACAGAAATTTTATTTTGAAACCTTTCTTTGGATGATTTTGGTTAACATCATTAGTGTTTCATGGACAATGTTAATAGACAATAACCGTTTTTAGGGTTTGAGGTTAAATCATATTCATCATGTTATTTCTGATTCTCTATTTCCCTATGAATTTCCTCAAAGGATACAAATATTTCCCTACAAATAAAAAATTTCTCAGTACAATACAAATAAAAAATTTATAACGTTGCATATTTCCCTGCAGTGGTCACATGTAAGGGTTTTTATGACGTAACATGGATGAAGTCAATTTGGCTTCTAATGAATTAAAACTGAAACTGGGTGGAGAAATTGGTTTTAGATATGAGTTTCAAATTTCAAATGTAAATAAGAAAAGAAATAATGTGCAAAAATTTCGCTCGTGTTTACTAGTATACTAAGCTTTTATTTTAAGTATTTCGAAGTTATTGTTTACGTAGTGCCTTTGAATATCAGAATGAGTATACAGACTAAGACTAATACAGACTATATACAAACTAAGACTAATAGAACTAAAAAAAGGTCTAATTTACAGTAAAATTTGATGAAGTTTAAAAAATTAAACGATATACTCACAGATTTAAGCCACACACTGCACATAAGTTATTTTGAATGAAATAATTTATGTATTTCCTGTTGATTATTAGTTTACAATGTGTATACATTTGTAGTCTCTGTAAGGTGTATCCCGCTTTGAAAGTTATAGCAAACTTATTGTAAATGTTATTTCTCTCTTTTTTTGGGGAAAAAAATGAGTTTCTTCTAATAGAACCTAGAGTATTACCTATTTAAAAATCGCAGTTTTTAATATCGAATTGCTTATCGTTTGTTATTTTAAAAAGGATACCTTTTTTTTTTTTTTTCAATCAACTTTATTATAATATAAAAATGTTTATACACTAAATATCTTCTTCCAGTTTGCTTAGCAGTTAGATAGCTCCTTATTAGCCAGTATATAACACAAGTCGACAATGAAATTTATTTATTCAAGGTGGATGTATTTTTCTGGGGGAATTTTTGAATTCTGATTAAGGTAAAACTATTCAAACGTTTCCATCACGTACAATTTTGATAAAAAATGGGTTTCTTTGAGCCTAAAAGCTCCACTTTTTCAACTCCCATCTAAGTTATTTCTCGGAAAATCTGGGTGATGTGAGTGAAGAACAAGGAGAGTTATTTCATCGTTGTCCCTGATACTTTCTCTACATTTCTTAATGTAGAGGAGGTATCAGGGACAATGGAGTTTTATATGTTAGCAGATTATTGTTGGATGCTGCATGGAAAATCCCCCCCCCCCCCTTCGCCATCCATAAAGGCCCTCAAGCTGTGCACAAAGTAAAAGCTATAAAAGGAACTTAGATGTTAAGAAACACATTTAAAAGATAATGTGTAAATAATAGCCTATATTAATGCATTTTACACATAAATTGTTTCGAATCTGTTATAGTCTGTATGTGAATTCTTCTTGCCTTCATCCTTACTTTGTGAAAATTGCTTACCCGATACGAATAAAAGACAATCATTTCTGAATTCAGCGTATCGAAATACATTAGAAACACCCAACGTAGTGAAGAAAAAAAAAGTGAAAAGTACGATTTCGCAGGTTTGTGATAATTCTTTATGATAGAAAATTGCTGCTTGAAGTGAACGGATTAACCAACTATTTATTTATTAATATCCAATAAAATAAATAAAAATTGGACAGAGCCTCAGGTATAAAATAATTCTTATCCAAGCCCAGGTTTTATAAATTTTTGAAGCTATTCTTTAGTGGAAAAGTAAAAGCAGCATGCTCTTATTTCAAAAGGAAGAGTAGCAGAGCGAACTGAAGGTAAGTAGCTAGTCATTTATAAAGAACTGAAAAAAAGGTCAGAAAATACAAGGTAAATAAAATGTAAGTAAACAGCGCACAGTTTAAAAGATTAAAAAAAAAAAAGAGGGAGAGAGAGAGAGAGAGATAAAAGTGATGATGAAAAATTGTTGAAAAATAAATAACCTAAATCGAAAAAGACGAAATGTGACATTTTCAAAAATTTTAAAATGTAGCGTAGCTTAAATAAAAAATAATGTTTATCAATTTTCTTCAGATATCAAAACTTTTTTAAACTAAAATTAACCATATGAGAGCACTAGTCGTCTTCTTTTTCTTGTTCGTCTTATTATTTCATCACTCGAATAAACAGAAAAGGTTGCTTCTTTGTTTTTAATTTATAAGCAGAAGCAGCAGCATTAGAAGCTTTAAAAAAGAGGATATCAATTTAATTATATTTATTTATTTATTTTCTGTGGTCATATTACGTTGTTGAAACAATTTATCAATAAAAAAATATATTATGCTAGACATATCTTCCAAATACATTTAACTCGTTAGATATTGTAACAATTTTTAGTATTACATATAATGTGTTTGTGTACAATCAAATTTCAGTAAAATCTAATCATGAAAAACTCCACTTTCCTTAACTACAGTAAACAAGACTTTGCGCGCCGTCACGCATGCAGGAAGATCGGGGACCATTAAACCCCCACGCAATCTATACTACATCACTCGATAAGATTTCACTGTTTGGGTTTTTACACAATTTGAATCAACAGTTCTGACGTAGCCTCGATGCATCGATCCCATAAAGTAATAACTAGACAAAACGCTAGCATGGGTGGAGACATCATGCACGGTAAAGTCCCCAACACCGGCGCCAGAAGGCACTTAACTGTGACCGGCTCCCCAGGTGGACAAAGGCTATTTTTTTTTTATTTTTAATATAAAACCTCACTTCGCATGTGTAACCGAGAAGGTAAGGAGACAGATCCAACATCGAGTTAATGAAACGAAAATTCTCGTTAATCGACTTGTTTTTTGTGGGGTATTTTAGCATGATTACATCCGTATGAAACTGCTAAAAACATATATTGGTTAGTATTTTGTGAGAATTTATAAGTTTTAAAAGTGAATGTCTTTTGAGACATTTGTGCAATATCTTTTTGTAAATAAACAACTAAAGAATAGGTAGTTAAAAAAAAAATATATATATTGTTATTTTGTGAACTAGTGCTTCGAATATTTGATATTCGATATTCGATATTCAATATTCTATATTTGAGGAGTAAGTTGATGAAGTGAATTGTTGCTTCGACAAACATCATGCATATTAACAATGCATATTGCTTTAATTTTCTCATTAACTTGCGGATTTCTACAATATTTTTGTGCAACAAAAGTTTATGACTGTTATGTGAAAGTGGAAGGAATATTCAACTATATTTCACGGGTAAGTTACAGAAAAGGACTATTGTTTAGTGAAATATCATTAATTTTGACAATACATATTCATTTAATTATAAAAAAAAATAATTAAAACAAATGATTTAATTATTTTTTTTTAATTTACGAAGAATTGTAAAATTTAACAGTTTTTGAAGTTCAACTGTGAAATTTGACAGCAATTTGTGGAATTAATTTTTAAAGAAAGTCAAAACCAAAAAATGATGCAAATTAAATAATGACGTTTGCAATTTCATATAATTTATTCTGATTTTTTTTTTATTATTATTAATCCGTTTCTCTTTTTTTAGAGTGTATTAACTAAAAAAAAAAAAAAAATGATACATTCACTCAATATTTCATAAAAAGCAATTAATTTGACAGCATATACTTACATATTGCTTTCTGCATAAAATAATCTTTTTTTTTCACAATCTTTTACAAACAAACAAAAAAGCAATTCTATTTAATTTCACAGTGAATGAAAAAAATTTATAATTGAAATGCATATTTATTCAGTTGAGAAGAAAAAAAAAACTGTCGACATAAATTACGAACGAAATGTATTTTGTGTTGCCAAAAATGATGTGATATGTTTCATTTTTAAGACGAACAATTGAATGATTAATTTATAAATTAATCATGGAGATCCAGGAAAGCTAATTATCGTACATCACTTGATGCCTGTTATGAAATAAAAACTTGAAATGAAAATGATAATTTACGAGGTAGATTTTATAATTTTAAAGGTAAATTTTATAATTTTTTTTTTATTATTATTATTATTATCTAAGTGTACTGTCATTTTTTTTAAAGATGATTTCTTTTAATAAAGTAAGTGTTCATTATATTTATTTAATTTTTTTTTTTTTTTAAATTTGCTTAGATATAAAATTTTATTTATTTATTTATTTATTTATTTATTAATATTTCTGGTTATGCATTTTTATAAATACAATAAGTTTTTAATGATTTTGATTTTTAAGTTATTTGAATTATAAAACCTTCATTAAAAATTAAATTAGTTTTATTATTAATTAATTAATTAATTAATTTTTGGGGCATTTAGTTGATAAAATGTTTGTTCATAATCATCATCATCAACTTCAAGGAGTAGGCAGGGTACCTGCTCCGGCTTCATTGGCCAATCCACCGCTTTCACGGGCGCCCTCGGTCTCTTCAGCCTTTCGGGGGCGTAGTCAAAGGCAGCTCTGGAGTATTACACTATTAAATTCATTTTCATATGTGAATAACTTTAATAAGGATTATGGTTCACGCCAGCAATAAAAACTAGAGTTCAGAAGGAACACCTAGACTACGGTTTAGTAGTCCAAGACCGCAGATAAACCTATACACGTGCACACTTTTATATGTATATTCACTAGACACACTAGAGTTTTTATTCAAAAACAGTAAAACTACCTAACCCTTTCCGGCGCAAGGTACTTGGGATCGTTTAAATTACACTGCCACCGTAATTCACGAACAAAATTAAAAGAAAAGAAATTGATGACCTTTTCTGCTATGTTATAAAAGTAAAATTTTGCTAAAAAATTTCCGGGATGAGTTTTTGCAGTTGAAAATTAAAATTAGGTGATGCTGTAGTGGCATCACCACCCCCTGAAAGGGTTAAATGCATTTTAAATTTAAACTGTCAATTTCTGTTTTATTAATACTTATTTCCGAAAATGTAGAAAAATTCAATTTAAGAAATTACTTGAAACATATGAATTATGCAAGAGAGGTTTTTAACAGCTTGCAGCAAAATACATCGAAAAACTGGTGTTGAATGGTGAAGAAAGTAAGCAAACACAACAAACGGAAAAACACACACAATTTACAAACAAACACATTCAATTCAAAATAATTAAGTACAAAAATGTAATTTCTCTGGAAGTCGACCATTAACACTATTTATTGAACAAACAAACAAACAATAACAAATAAATAAATAAATAATAAATAAATAATAAATAAATAAATGGTTGGTTGGTGTCGTGTCCATGGGGAGAAAGAACTATAGAAAACCATGAGTGTGCAAAACACAGCCGGCCAACTCCTTGATGTTATCGGAGTACAGATTATCGATGTCAAAGGGGGAGAATTCCTCAAGCTGAGCCAGGGATCTTAAAATGGCTGGGCAGTCAAAAATATGTTTCGGTGTTAGTGGAACATCATCACAGTTGCTGCAGAGACGGTAGGTTCTATTGCCATCTCTCAGGATCTTCATACCTCGATAATGACCAGTTCTAAGGCGGGTGATAGTTTTGGTAAGGTCTGTGTTAGCGTTTATTTCACAAATCTGCGAGTCTTTTTTAATGGTGTTTTCTCTCAAACGGAACCTTGCCATCGCATTAACATCGTCAAGAGTGACCTTAAATAAATAAATAAAATGGAGTTAGTAGATAATATTAAATACGCGGATTTCGATTACTAGAAAGATTTTTTACCGAAAATTTTGTAGATATCAATGTATATTTGTTTCCCCTACAAAATATTTATAAAGAGAAAATATTAAAAAATATATTGATTAAAATATTTTAGGAGACAAAATTGCCGTCTATGTGTTTCATGTTGGCGACATTTGTGCATCATTTAGTGACAATAGTCGTTATGTCTCCATGCTAGTGTGAAGCTAATAATGATAATATATCATAAACCAAATTTTCTTGGATAGTCATATTTATGATCTATATTTTAGCCATACAATGTTCAAATTTTTAAACTATAAATACAATAAATAAACAAATAAAAAATATGACAAGTAAATTACTGAAAATATGAATATTCATAAGAAAAACTATGGAAAATTATACATTTTTTGAAGTATGGACAACTTTTATTTTAATTGAATAATAATTTTATTTTCAAATCGTATTATATAATATTTGAGAATATTTTGTTATGTATAGAGAAAAAAATATATACAAAATAATTGTGCGCAAATATGTATATGAATATCATTAATATTTATTTTATATGATAAATATTAAAATTCTGTTATACTATTTTTCTATTATTCCAATAATTATCTGAGGTAAAATGACAGTCTAAATGGATTTAAGGTTAAATATACTTGTCTAATAATATTGAAATATAACACAATAATATTTAATCATTTTTATTCATTTATTACTTATAAGATTAATATTTGTATATTAGCTGCTAAATAGCATTATGAATTTATTTTAATTTATTTTTAATACTTATTGTATTATTAGATATATACTTTTTTATTGTAGTTTTAATCAGTCCTTTTATTTAATTATTTATTTTTTGCATATTTGAATTTGAAATACTTTTTATTCAATGGTATATTTTTATTTAGAAATTTTATTCAATTATTCATCAAAATGGATTTTTGACGAATTAATGTTTGATAAATTAATTCTAATCATTAATTCATCTAAAATGGAATATTTTTTATTCAAATCATTTAAAACAATGATATATTTAGGAATGTTATCTAAATTAGAATAGCTAATAATTAAAATAAGCATAATTATTTTAAAATTTAGTAATTTAAGTATTTTAGTAAAGAATTTGTAACATTACGTTCCAACTAATTTAACTTTTTAAATACAGATCATTAAGTATTCAGGAATTATTAAATTTATCTAAGCATTTGCATAAGTTAATTACATTGTATAATTTGTGTGGTACATAATCTAAAACGTTGTTTTTCATAACAAAATTCCAGAAATCTTTTATTTTTATTTATGTGTAAATCCAAATAAGAAGTTAACATATAAAGCTGTTCAAGAACATTTTCAAAACCAGTTGCGCTTCAAAAACGTTTGTTGAATAAAACCTGTTGAATTTTTTGACAAAATGAAATGATAGCGTAAATAAATAGAAAAAATAAGAAGCAAACTTTTCTAATCTTAAATAATCTAAAAATTGCCTTCTGATAACTTTTCCAATAGAAGCTTTTATGTGAAATGAATTTTTTATTCGACTAGATTATATTAAGAAAAGATGATAAAAAAGATCTTAATTTCAGTGTTATGTATATAACATTTTAAGATAAGTAAAGAACAGACTCCAAGTTAATTAAGAAGAAAAATAGGATAAAAAACTGTTGTATGAAAATTTCTTTTGTTAGACATGAAAAGGCTTTAAAGATTTAAAGTAAAAAATATCCCTTGAGATGCTGAAGTAATTAAATCAGATGCCCTTGCTTGAACATGTTTTTTATTTTATAAATTTAAGGTTAATCTTTAGTAAAAGCTTTTAGCTATCAAATTTAATATAGTATCGATCAGTAATTTCTTTCTAAATTAGTGCATATAAAAAAAAAAAATTCTTTAGAAAAAAGCACCGATAACTCAAATAACTTGAAAAATGGTTTTGCTGGCTCCCGTATATAATACGAGCTTCTGTACAAGTATAAATAAAATTTTCGATCTTCATTTTAAAAGAAATTCATTTTGAATTTTGCAGGAAATCTTATTAAGAAATGCAAAAAATATATTTGATTAAAATTGAAAAGAAAACGTTTTAAAAACTTTTTTAATTTTGTTTTAAATATTATTTCTTCTTCATCTTCTCTTAAATTTTAATCCATTTTACAGAAACTATGCAATTTCTTCATGTCGTTAACTGTAAAGAATAATTATTTTTTAGCAATCTTTACCTAGAAGAAAGTAATTTTAATTAATTAATTAAATTTTTGTTGGAAATTGATTTTGTAACTGCTTTAAAAACAAGTAAGCGAACAAATAATAATAATAATAATAATAATAATAATAATAATAATAAGTTATGATATTAAACAAGTTTATTGTTAATATAGATCCTTCCTATATTTTTACAGTATCATACCAGAAACTGGAATTTTTACTAATCGTAATTTTAATAATCTTATACTAATGAATTTTTTAAACACTGTATAAATTATATCAAGTATTTTGAATGTTAAATGTAACATTTAAAAATAAATATTTTCCCAACTAACCACGAATCTTTAAATTTTTGTCTAGTTGATTAAATATTACGACTGGTTATATTAGAGTTGTAATATTAAAAAAAAATTACTCGAACTTTTCTATAGTTAGTACATAGATATATATCACAAATCTAAAGTAATTTCACGTAAAAACAATGTTTTTAATTTTGAAAAATGTACACTTTTATGTAAGATTTGCATGAAATTGATACATTAATATTTTTAAATATAAACTAATATTTTATACTGTTATGATTTCATATGTTGTAATATATTTTAATATACACTAGCGTACAATATTTAAGGAACAATTGTTTTCCCGTTTTCTTCTTTTGAGTATAATTTCCAAACAAATGACCATATGCACATTAAATTTGGATGACATACTCATTATAAATTCATTAATCGAATTTTTATAACTTTAACACGAATAATAACTGAATGAATAATATGACATCAATTTTTCTCAAAAGTAAGCATTGGAAGAAATGAAAAATTTAAACAATTTCAGCAAAGAAAATTAAACGATAAAGAGTTTCAAAGGTGCATTACAGATAGATGAAAGTATACATGCCTCTAAATGTTAAATTCAAAGCGTATTTTTCTCCTTGTATTCATTTTTCTTTTTCTTCCACAAGGGACTTTTTATAAAAGTATAATAATTATTAATTTATAAACATTTTGCATCGTCAAAATAATAAAATTGTCAGTAAATAATTTTAAAACGAGTATCTTATTCAATTTTCATGTTTGTAATGTATATATATATATTTAAATTATTCGTATAAGAAAGAAAGGGAAAAAGAAAAACTGAAAAGTGAATAAAGGAAGAAAAGTCTGATTTTAATCAAACATTTCAAAGCATGTGAATCTTCAGCTATCTGTAATGCATCATTAGCACAATTAGCTCTATTTCAAATTTAGTTTTTTCTAATAATAATAATAATGATTTTTTTCAAAGCATTTTGTTTTTGTGAAAATTTGAATTAATACCAGTTTAAAAATTATTATCTATGTTAAAGTTATATAAATTCAATTAATGGTTTGACAAAGAATATGCCATCCAGATTTTATACCCATATATTTATTTGTTTCAAAATTATGTGCAAAAGAAAAATGAGAAAAAAAGGTTGTTTCTTAAATTTTGCGCGCCAGTTTATTATAGAATAGAAAAAAAAAGTTAGGTAGAAAATTATATTTTCTTAGTTCATCTTTTTCATTCCACGATGTCAATTGGAACTTTCATTAATGTTTCTTTTTCTAATCTTTTATGCAATTTCAGAGCCTAAAAGTTATTTTTTCTTAGATAGTTTTAATATTTTATACTTAATTTTTCAGTTTATATATATATATATATATATTTATAAATTATTGAAGAAGTTTCTTAAACAGTAAGAATTGAAGAAAGAGCGAATTCTTGCTTACATTTTAAATATTTATGTTTCAGTGCTGTAATAACTAACAATGCATGTTCGTAATAAATAGCATATTATATCAACCAAAATATCTAATTAATAAATTGCCATTTCTTTCTTATATATTCTAGCAATCAAATTTAATTAATCTTTAATACATAAATTATGAAGTTTCAGGGAATTAATGCTTTTAATTCTTTTAGAAAACACATTTTCCCGAGAATATTTCATTAAAAAGTCAAGAATATTTTATTCGTTCTGCAATGCTTAGTATAATTTTTTAAATAAAAAAAGTGGTGAAATTTATAATACTTCCGTTCAATAGTGAATGGAAAATTAAAGTAACGCGATTTAGTATATTTAATTTAGAGCTGAGTTTATTTAATATGAAGTCAAAAGAAATTTCAGAAAGGCGAGTATTAGCAAGAAATATTCATTCATCTTTAATAAATTCTATTATATTTTTGCTAAATCATAATACATATTTTCCCCTTAAACTTAAGTTAATGACTCTCTTAAAAAAAGTGTTTTATTTTATTTTATTTTATTTTTAGTTATTTTTCATCTTACGTGAGAAAATTTTAATATCCAGTTAGCCCATGAGGAATATTTAAATAATCAAACAGTAGTATGATTAATTACTTATAACTCTGAGGTAAAACTTTTTTTTTTTTTTTTTTTTTCTGTCTGAAAAATGAGCTTGTCATTTGCGAAGTAATTTACAGAAAAGGTCAAAAGTTATGATTAGGTAATAAACTTTTTCATACGTCAGATGTAAACTCTGCGAAAACTTTATATTGCGTATTATATTTTGAACAGATTTTTTACAGATTATATATATATATATATATATATATAGAATTTACTCTAGATGTATAATATTTTAAAACATGAAAGTTTTAATGAGAATTTAGTATTTTGAATAAAATTATCTTTAAACGTAAGTATGATGCACTAGAAGAAAAAATATTTTTATTAATATTACATTAACCCCACTTCCCCCCCCCCCCCAAAAAAAAAAAAAATGTAAACTATGTAACTGATTTATAAAATGGAAATTTATGTAAAATTTTCTTTAATATGGTACACAATAAGTTAAAACAGGAATTGGAAGACTCTGACTTTTTAAGCGCTAATTTAATAAATCTTAGAGGCATGGTGACATAAATTTTGAAGAAAAGGATAAAATAACATTTTTATGCGTAATTCATGGACATAAGTGCCCAAAAGTTCTATTAAATGTGTGTGTGTGTGTGTGTTTTAATAGTATATATCTAAAATGCATTTAAACGCATTCGTTTAAAAAAAAAATTGCAAGTATGGTTAAATCATATTACAGTAGAACCTCGATCCATCGTTTTTCATGGGGTGCGTGAAAAAAAAAAAAGCGATGAAAGCGGGCAAACGATGAATGCGGGAAAACGTCTGTTTGAAGAACGATATATGCGGGTTCCGTTAACATTATTTAAATACAATTTGTGCAGGGACCATAGAAAAAAAAAAAAAAAAACGATCAATACGGGAAAACGATGGATGCGGGAACGATAGATCAGGGTTTCACTGTATTATTTTTTAAAGGGAACTGAAGACATTACTATTAGAATGTAGCCCAATTAGTAAATATTTCATTTCATTTTAGACTTTTGGTCTTTGAGATAACAGTCAGGATTATTACTACCTCACACCAAGAAATCAGGAGCAATATTTGCTATTAATTTTTATTAGACGTGATTTATTATCCAGTATTCACTCTGCACAATTTTCTAGACGATTTCTGAGGGACCGTCGTAGGTATCTTAGAAATCATTTCCAAATAAACCCACTCATCACCTTTTATTTATAGAAGAAAGACGTCGCCGGTCTGCGATTTGTCTTTTTTGATGGATCCTTTTTCGATAAAAATTGGATAACCTGCATTCAATCTGAGATTGCTACTCTCCAGCCATCTTGAAGATGGATTCATTTTCTATTCGGACATCGGTATTTGGCCATTATGAGATTATTTTTATCCTTAGAGAGAGTCTCTTAGAATCAGAATTCTCTTAGTAACAAGTTTCTCCAGATAAGCTCCATTTGATTAGTTTATCATCTCTATGTCCTAGGAGCTCAATAAGCTGAAACGAAATAAAGAAAAGTTCTCTTTTGACACTGGTAAATTATTGAGAGGGAAGTGTTTTAAACATTTATATTTGTTTTAACAACGGCAGTGCCTAAAATTATTTATATCGCTCTTTTCTTTCCAATAAAGTCTTTGGTATTTAATTTAATTTACTTTGGATTTTTATTTTTTGGTATTGTACGAAGTAAAAGTCAGGAAGTAATTTTAATTCTAAGATTCATTTGAAACCTATTGTGCAACTATGTTTTCTACCAAGATTAAATTTCTTAAATGATTTTAATCGTGATATGAATTATTTGTAAACTAGCATGCTCTGATCATCATAAAAATTTCTCTTTTTTCATTGAACCCAATTTCATGCATATTTTATGTATCGATTTTTTTTTTTTTAATTTTCAGTTTTAATATTTCTACACCTCTCTAATTTCTTTATCTCTTAGCAATTTTATTATTCCTATCATACATATTCTTTTATTTATTATATTTACAAAGGAAAAAAAAAAATATTAAAACTCTCTCTCTCTTTCTCTCTCTCTCTTACACATGATTTTAATTGATAACATTGAAGTAAAAGTTCCTGTTTTCAGAAAATGTTGACCATGAGTAATAATAATAATAACAATAATAATAATAATAATAATAATAATAATAATAATAGCATTACTATATTTTAAATAGAAAATGTAAATTTAAAAAATGTATGTTACATATTATGGGGTAACCCTCATAGATGAGAAAATCGTGTCTTTCATTATTTTCGGTTTTGAATTTTGTGCCTTTTTATTATCATCGACGGATAATAGATATTAGATATTTATAGAATAAAAATAATCCTTTCTGTATTGTTGTGCAGACCACTGGCATGAACTGTTATATTAACAAATAAAAATCGTGTATTTAAATATAGGTTAAATATGTAACTACTATTTCAGTTTATTATTTATTTATTTATTTTATTTTATTTTTTCGAATAATGAGTGCTTAAAAATGATTAAAAAAAATAAAAATAAATAACTGACGTTACTGCGTTTAAATTATGCAACATATATTGTTATTATAGCTTTTCTAAAACATATATTTTGAATTATATTTATCGTAATTGTAATTTATAGAAATATACTATTTTATTAAAAATAAGTAACTAATAATAAATATTTTTGTTAGTTGTAAGGTTACTTAGACTAATTATAGACTAAGTATAGAAACAAAACTATTTCTATACCCCAGAGGTAAAGAAAGGACATCATGTTCATTGTTTTAAAATTTAGTATCAAAATGCATTTTTAAAAACAGAATTTTTATTTAGTACATTATGTTATTATTATAGTGTTAAATTATCATAAAGTGATTACTGATAGCTACTAAGAAATATGCAAAAAAAGTTGGAAAAATGAAGTTGAAAAAAAAAAAAAAAAAATCTTGCTCTTTTAAAAAATTACATTTTTGGACATAGTGCCTTTTACCTCTAGGGTACAGATTTAAGCTTAGAGTAGTATTCGAAGTACTTCATTTTAAATAACTTCAACGGTAAATATTCTAAATATTAATTAAGTTATATTTCATTTCAGAAATTACTTAGAATTGATTTGGATCATACGTTAACTTTTGCTTAAATCTGAAATATACGTCTGCCAAATATGAACGAAAATACTAGAATGAAGACAATGATTAACGCAAATAATTAATCAGATTGTAATATGCAGAAAATGCTGTAAAAAATGCGTCGGAGTGAAAATTTTTAACATATCTTTCAACAAGTTTTAAAAGATATTTACTGAATATTTTCAGCGGTGTTGAATAGAGATTTCTACAATTTATATACAGTGATACAAAGGAATAAATAAAACTGGATGTTAAGTATATTACCTATTGAACTGGTTGATTTATTTTTAGGATTGCTATCGTTTGATTAAATAAATGAATCCCATCGTTTCATTACAAATATTATGAAGAATTAACATTATCCAACAATAAATTTTCTGCATATTTTCTTAACAACGAACTTGCTGTAAACACTGCAAAGTTTAAGAAGACTATTTTTAAAAATATACAAAATTTTCTAAAATATGTTTGGAAACTTTTGAAATAAAAATATAGTTTTACAAATTACAGAATTTGCACTTGATTTTAGCAAATTGATCATAAACAGATATGCTTTGTAAATTTTATAGGCTACATAAACTTAAAATTCAGAGAAATCTTTAATATGAATATTATTTATGGAAATATTTTGATTTTACAAATTTTAAATGTACTTGAAAATCTGGATACTGCTTTCTTATTCCTCCAGAAAAAAGTTCTATTATTAGATAAAAGTCTGGCTTCATCGTTTGATTTCGTCGAATTGAAAACTTCTAACTCAAATAAATGGAGGTTTTCTGCATGTGATCAATCTTTATCAATATTGATTGTGTCTGTGCTAGAAAAGGCTTTGAATGTTTGCATATTTTTGGATTACACGACATTTTTATGCAAAATATCAATGGCTTGCAGAAAGGAAAGAAGTGCTTGTTCTGCCACAGACGATAGGGAAAAAAAATTGAACGCAACTTCTAAGGATAGCCACCTGTACCAGAATTCTCTACCTATTGCGAAAAAGGTAAGTTTATTTTATTTTGTTTCATTTTTAAATTCCTGTATTTTTGATTGAGAGCCATGGATATTTGATAGAGTTTTATCCATTATTTAACCCTCCAACTTTCATTTTATATTCTCTTTTGAAAACTGTAAAATTAATTTCAGAAGCTGTTATTAGACATATAACTGTTCATAAATATGAAAATATATATATATATATCGAGACAGTTTTAGCTTGAGGCTTTCATGTGAAATTCAATATCCAAGTAATAATTAATTTAACTAGTAAAGTTTTGTATGTAAACACTACAATTTACAAAAACTCGCAATGATTGTTACAGGGCAAAATAAGAGCTGTCGTTCACCAGAGAAAAAATTAGGCACGGATGTATCGTCAAAGAAGCAAGGTGCATTCACACCTACTAAGAAATTTAAAATGACTTCTGCATTTGGCTTCCTCTAAAACATAATTTGTTAAATTTCGGAACACTGCTGCTATCTACCGAACAAAAAAGGAACAAAAGTTTGAAAACCGATTAAAACAAGGAGAAAATATTAAAAAAAAAAAAAAAAAAAAAAAAATGTTGCATAATTTTTTTTAGATGAAGTCAAATGTTTGGTTTCAGTGCGAAACCAATAAATGTTAAAGGGTTAATAAAGGAATGCTTTTTATATGCAATTTAAAAGAAAAACATTTAAGCCAAATAAACTAAAATCGATAAATTAATACGGGTCAAAAAATTAAAATAAATAAGAACAATATATAATTAAACTTACCTATAACAGCACTAAATAGAATATATATATGTGTGTGTGTGTATGTGTTATTAAATTTCAATTATGATAAGTGATAAATGAAAATGGAATGTATAAACAAATAAAACAAATTTTTTTAACAGTGTTAATAAACAAGAAAAGTGTTAATTTCAGCACTATTGAAGCCAAAATTTCAACAAAGCTGTGTTTCTTCTTTATATATATATATATATATATATATATATATATATATTTTAAATTGCTAGTAGATTGTTACTTAAGTAACAATCAAGAACAATTTTCAGTTTCATTATGTAGTCTAAAATAGTTAAAAGTCTACAATATCATTTTTCTATCTTCGATGCAATAAGATAATACTGAATGTTATTAATAAATGCTAATAATAATAACGAGTGTGCTGCCGCTTTATCTGCAGCACTCGTGCTTATTTTGTTGCCTGGCGAAGGTCGTGTTTTGTTTCGATCCGAAACAATTATTGAGCGCATTTGACAATTTAGGATATTAATTCAATGCTTTTTACTTTCTAATACTGACTGTTATTAACAGCATAAAGTATCATGTAATTTGTAGTATTGAAAATTGCTATACCTTTAAATTATAATGATATAGCATAACATATTTTTATTTATTTATTTATATTTTTAAATTAAAATAGTCAGTTTGTGTTGCAGATTCTCTTTTTTACACTGTAAAAAATTTTGTGTACGAATACACAACATTATTGAAGGAACTTATTTTCCTCAACCATGTTGAGAAATGTTATCAGCTGCAGCTGTATAACAGAAGCTTATAGTGGAACGTTACGCAATTACAACTGGTAAAATTTCTCTATACACTGTAAAAAAAATAACTATTACCAGCTTCAAGAAATTCTCTGTGATTGGAGAAAATAATTTATTCTCCAATCACAGAGAGTTTCTTGCAGCTGGTAATAGTTATTTTTTTACAGTGTATGGTTGTGGCGAGTAAGCTGCGTCAATATTGAAGCAGCTTATTTGCCATAACCATGTAGTGAAATGTTACCAGTTGTAATTGCGTAACGTTCAACTATATGCCTCTGTTACACAGCTATATAGCTGATAACATTTCTCAACATGGTTGAGGAAAATAAGTTCCCTCAATAATGTTGTGTATTCTTACTCAAAAATTTTTACAGTGTACTTTAAACTGGTTCGTTTGGTTTCAAAATCGTTCAATAATCTTACTTTAGCATGCTTACAAAATATTGGATGTCGCTCTATATTTCATAATTTGTCACTGAATTTGAAATAAGTAACTTTGTTGCATGTTACAAAGTCATCCTGCAATTAAGATCACTTTTGTATTATTCCCTACTAGCTGACCCGTCCTACTTCGCACGGATGAACAAATTTTAGTTAACGATGAATTGATATGCAAAAAATAAAAAATATATCAGTTTATATGTTATAGTCAGGCAATATTATCAACTGAAAAGTCAAAATATAATTTTACAATTATTTTTTTCAATCAGTTGTTAAATGTTGGTAATTTTTACTTTATGTTATTTATTTATTTATTTCATAAAAAGAAGCATGTCTTTACTCATGAATAAAAAATATTGAAAAATAAACCTATAACATGAATATGTGTTTGATAAAGTTGACGTCATAATTGCTTTAATTATTATTTATTTGTTCTTATAATATTAATTTCTATTAAACACAGAGCTTATGTGTTTTTAATTTTCTTAAATTTAACGTCCGCAAAGTAATCTGGTTATTGTTTTAGTAATGGTTCTCCATTAGTGATCGTTAATATTTTTTGTGATTTTGGCGGCGAATTAAAAAGGTTATCGCAAATACGTAAAGTCCTTCGAGTGAAACGTCCTAGCTATTGCGTTGCCAAATTTTAAATATCGCCAAAGAAGCCCTATACAAAAGTAGATTTCTAACGCGAATGCACATTTAATTTATTTTAAGTGAACCGTGTTTCCAATCAACATAATGAAATTTGCATAATCAAATGTCATTTGCAATTCCCTAGCGGCTGTATATTGCGCTACTTGCTTTCGGAAAAGATTTTATATCAATCATCCTTGGAGGAAAAAAAAAAAAAAAAAATGATTGCCAAGTTATCTCGCAAATATATTTAATTTTTTCCATAACTGATGGTTTTTAATAATGTATATTAAGGCAAAAATCAATAATATGGAACAATATTCGTATAATATATACTATTACAAAATCTGGTGGTGAAACAACCACACGACTTCCATTACCCACTATTAAACGTATTATATACATTTCTTGGAGATATTAAGTACATGCATTTTTTTTTTTTTAGATTTTCCAGTAAGAGAAACTTGATACACGTATAAAGACACCTACAACAAAGTTTACATAGTGAGTTAAAAAATAAGGGGAAAAAATAGATAGTCATTTTTTTAAACACGAATTACCGAGATCTAAAACTGAACGTCCTAATCAGGATGACCGTTAGTATTCCTGTAATATGCACGTAATACTTGAGAAAGGTTATCTAAATTGAATTAATGAAACAATTTTCAAGAAAATCGTTAGAGCCGTTTTTGAGATACCAACTTTTACCAAAACTTGGCATACTCAATTATTGACCGGAAAACAATAATTACATACAAAAGGATATTTAGTATTAAGTTAACATGGCGAGTTTGAAAAAAAATCGTACAGCCGTTTTTAAAGGAAGGCACTTATGAGATCTGAAATTGAGCTGTTTATAGAGGACGCCTATAAATTTTCCTGAACTAACCAATTATATCATTCGAAAGGACATCTAATAGATTGTTTATATAGCAACTTTGAAGAAAATCGTTAGGGCTGTTTATGAGGTACGAGCTTACGGTCCCATTTCCGGTTTTCGATGACCCAGTTCCGGTTTTTCAATTTTCACCAAAATTTGGAAAATTCATCTGTACATCAGACCTGAATCAATTGTGAAGATTTGTAGTTCTATCTTTATTAATTTTGGAGATATGACACCCGGAAAATTTCACACATTCGTACAAACACACACACACACTGACCAATTGCCAAAAACTACTTTTTTGGACTCAGGAGGCCTTAAAACATATAAATCAGGTGAAACTCTATATCAAATTTTTGGACCGAATACAATACTTCCACTACCTACGGTAGTACGGTAATTGAAGTAAAAACATAGATCTCGTATTTAATACGAAAATATACAGATTTTCGTATTACGTTTTCGATCTCGAAATACAAAAATCGCCAAGGACGACCGATATCAAATCTATGCTTTGTTTTCAATTAAAATATTGAAAATTTGAATTAAAAATGTATTTTACCAAAGTTTATTATAGCCTCTAGCACTTAGAGACAGCGTAACTTTTGATTAGTATAAAAAAAGAAATAAATAAATATCGGCTTTTTAGTTCTACGATCGTTCTCTACATATACATATAAACCTTTCCTCTTTATATATTAGTATAGAGCATAGATAGATTAAATAGGTTTCTAATCAACATAATGTAACTCAAATAATTAAATGCTATTTGCATTGCAGTAATGGTTGTATGCGCTATGTATATTGAACTACTTGTCATAACTGTAGTTGCTAAAAATAGTCGTCAAATAAATTTAAACTTCTCAATTATTCTTTTAACAAATGCATAATGAAATGCAGACGATATTTTTTTAATTCACTTTTTATATTATTATTCGCGAGAAAATACATTTTATTATATGTCGAAAAATGAATTAACCCGTAAATATTTTGGGCAACAATTATAAAATAAATAATTTAATAAAAGTTTAGAAGTAACGATCAAATTACATTATTGGAAAAATAAATACTTTAAATTTATAATGACGTCAGATTTAACGTGTAAGTTTAACATTTTGCAAAGCTTTATATGAATTTCAATTTAATTCACGTGCAAATATATTTCTTTTCTTTTCATGTCAAGATATTTTAAAAACAAAATGTAAATGTTTCTTTTATGTTGGCAACAGCTAATTTTTTTAATATTTCATTATTTCCATTTCTATTATGGCTTTTATGGGGATTTTAATTAAAATGCTCAGTTTTTAAACTAAAATTTATTTTATCAAAATTTAATATAGCCTATAACAATCAGGGATACTGTAGCTTTTGATCAGTGAAAGAATTTTTTAAATCGGTTCAGTAGTTTCAGAGATTACCCTCCACAAACATACAATTTTTTGCGCTTTATATAATGATATAGATATAGATATAGATATAGATTGGGACCTTAGACAAGACATGGTTTTAACAGTACGCCGCTTTTTTTTTTTTTTTTCACGGGCTATTTTTTCAGTTGTTTACTTAATCGACTCTTTATTTTTATAAGGCACATTCTATAGAAATCTCAATAAGTATTCTTTATTTAAATTACAGAAAAGTTCGTTTGATGAACCAATGGTAGTGCTTAATCAATTATTATTAATTAGTGAAAGCAGTTTTGATTGAAGATTTTAACATTTAATAAAAATGTTTTGAGTGTAGCAAGGCTTATGAACACCAGCAGCAATTTTGATCCTAATATTTTTCAAGATTAAAGAGAATTTAAAATTATTTAACCAGAATTAAAAGAATATATATATACTTCAATACTACAAATTTTGTGGAATTTCTCTCTCTCTCTGTCTTTTTTTTTTCTCTCTTGATAATTAAATAAGGGGTAAGGAGATAAGGGATTTGATTTGAGGGAGTGGTGAAATCAAATGTTTTCCCTGTATCAGCCTTTATAATACGCGTCTTAATATATCCAATTATTCTTTCTAGGGAAAAAAAAAAGTTTCTATTTTTATTTATTTATTTATTTTATTTTTTTTTTAATATGGTATTACATTTATTAACACAGCTGAAACCGACATTGACTTTTTGTCTAATAAATCTATGAGACCACTTGATAAAAACTTCTTTAATTTCATATAATGAGCTCCATTCGATGAAAAAAATAGATAAATAATCATGTTATCATTTAGACTTCAAAAACAGCTTCTAATTAGCTGGCATAAAGTTTATAAACTCTAATGAGTTTCAAATTTAAACACTTTTTCGGTTGAGATAAAGTCTCCGTATTTTTATAGTTGAGATGTCTTTGCCACATTTACGTAAGGTGCTTGGAAAAATTTTAGCATCTCTTCTTTTAATTGAGTTAAATCTGACATACACAAATTTTTCGGGTAAGGAATAAAAAAAAATTATATTATTGTTATTATTATTTATTATTTATTATTATTATTTTACCAAAAACATTTGTTCATAGAGTCACGTTTCTGAGTTTTTAAAACTGATACTTGTAAACTTTTTTACCTTGACTTATAAATAGTTATAATGAACCCGTAATATGATTCTTAATTTAAATATTTTATATACTGCAGCTCTTTAATTTCCCGGTATAAATATCAAAAAGATAAAAAAGAAGAACAAATATGAAACCAAATTAAAAAACAGTTTTTTCCCTTTTTTAATAAAATAAATTACTCTTCATCTCATTTATATTATGTTAGAGAAACAGGCAAAGAAAGGTAAAGTTTTATTAGTGAAATTTGAGGATCAGCTAATAGCATGATGAAAAAAAAATAATAATCAGCACAACAAAATTGTGAGAAAAAACGTATACAAGGAAAACTACACAAGAAGTTAAGAAAAACTAAATTAATTTTAAAATTTTGATAGTTTTCAACAAGACTATGAAATTTGAAATTCGCCTAATTTTTGATTTTTAACTTGTCTTTCATATTTCTTAAATTTGTCTTTTTTTCTTAAATCATATTTCTTAAATTTGTCTAAAACATTTTTTTATTTATTATTTATTAATTATAGTTTACTACATTGTTTATTATTTTGCTAGAGTAAATATTTTGAAATAAAACAATCACGCAATGCCCTAAATTAGTAAGGGGTAAAAAAACGACGGGCCTTAGCTATCTTTCAATTCCAAAATTCATTCATTTACAAATATATTTCCCGAAACGCTTTATCCTAATTCTGTTTAAAGCCATTTAGCATATCTTTTCATCCGATTCTATGCAAACTTTAAATATTTCCAAAACTGAACGAAACATGCAACTGGATGATAAGCTTAATAGAATAGTGCAAGTTAATACAATCTTTTATTTTGAAAATGGAAATGTTGTGTAACATTTTCTGATCTTATTCCAAAATTTCTTTGTTTCGTTGGAAACTTTAATAAAGGTTGACTGGTAAATGCTTCTAGTTCATTTTAGAAAGCAGTCAGACTATGCATTATAACGCAAAATTCGTTTCAAAGGAAAGTAATGCATTTACGCCAGTTTGAACGAAGCACGCTATAATCATTTGACTGATGATTATAACCATGAATAAACGTTTTGTTAAAAATGTATCAACAGAAGTTCAATATTTAATATTTTCAATACGAAAATATTTTTCTGCAAATATACCAGTAAGCAAATCAATATACTAGTAAGGGAATCTCAATATTTTTACTTTCTCTTACCCATAAGGTAGAGAAAGCATTGTTTTTTTTGGTCAAAATTTCGAAATTGATTTTTGTTATATTTACACGTTTTGAGGTCCCCTGAATCCAAAAATAATGTTTTTAGCGGTTGGTCTGTGTGTGTGTGTGTCTGTGAGTGTGTTAGTCTGTTATCAGCATATCTCAAGAATAAATAATATCAGCAAGTCCAAACTTGGTATTCTAAATGTGTATCATATAAGGATGCTGCACTAAACTTTTCGTTGAGATAAAGAAAATGGTTCGTGTACAGTGACACCCATGAGAATTCAAATATATTGCGTCTATGGGAGAAATTACAGGTAAGTAGAGTTTAAATCTCTATAGACTGCACTAAACCAGATGAAACGAATATATATTTTTTGTATGCGTTAAAACATGTTTCATGTAGAATATGGTAGAGAAATCATTCACTGTTCGTTTACAGAGCTACACAAAAGAATTAGTTTGTAGTGCAACAATACTGGAAAATTGATGGAAGTGTACTACAGGTTGTGCCATGTGTTATTAATATAGTATTATATTTATGTGCACCACGTGATGTGTACATCAGTTTCAGAAGATATACAGGGCTGCCCATACTTAAGCCATAACGTTCTTTTTTATTGTAAGTGGAAGTGCTTTGCTATAATATTTTACCATGTCCAGGAAAGCTGCTCAGGAATTGAAATTAATTACTCATTGCCATATGGTAAATAATGTATTTTTTAAAACTAAATATTCATCACTTGTTTTTTATATATTTACACGTTTTGAGGCTTCCTGAATACCGAAGTCAAGTTTTTAACGTTTCATCTTTGTGTATGTTAGAGTAAATTAAAAACAAATAATTTCAGATAATCCAAATGTTGTATTTTGAAGTTGATACGTTTGTTACTGGAAAAGATTGTTCAAGAATGATAAGTTTCAAGGAATGTTGTGCGTGAAAGTTGTCTGAATAATTTTAAATGAACTTTTTAAATTTAATAACAGATTTGAATTCTATATAAATGTAGGTACAATGGTGAAATGGGGGTTGAGAGAGGCGGTATCTCCCTCATATATAATTATTTGTGAAAAAAAGCTGTTTCGAAGCCTAATTTGAGTTGTTTTAACATAGGTTTACCTAACAGTACTGGTTATCTTACCTCTTAATCTCCGATCTGTATTTATAGCGTTAAATTTCAGGGTAAGAAAAAATCGTGTGAGTGACACACCAGATTATTTTCATTGCTTTGTAAGCGGTTTTGCTTCCCAAACATATATTACTTACCAATGTAATTATATAAAAATGCGAATATCAGATTTTGATATAGTTATACGTTTTGAGGTTTCTGAATGCAAATGGGTATTTATATATTTTTATAAGAAAGTTACCATATTTAGAATTAGTTATAGGTATTCGTTTTTGTGGAATATTTCGTTGAAAAAAAAAATTAAAAAATAATATTTTGTTCAAGAATATCCAGAAAGTAGTACATAAATTTTATAAGAAATCAAGTTTGTGTCAGAATTAAAACTAATTAGAGCAATTGGTTAAAAAAAAAAAAAATGACTATCTTATAGTTTCTGATCACATCTTATCCAAGGAAGTATTGTAATCAGAAAAAAATCTGACTATGAGATTTTGGCTCATGTATACATTTTGAAGTATGTTGATTTTTTTTTATTGTTGTTGTTGTTGTTTGTTTGCTTGTTTTATAAGTTTTAATCATGGTAATATCTGCGTGTGGGAAAGCAGTGCATTCGATTAAACTGGAAATGGATAGTCACATAGGCAAACATTGAACAAACGTAAAGATTTTTATGAGCGTTGCAATTCAAGTTTTTTTTTTTTTTTTTCTCTCTCACAGGGATACAAAACAAAGGTTTATTATACATTATGAAAGATTCAAATTATTTTTAGGACGTTTTAGTATTGCTAATTTTTCATTGAATTATTCACTAATTCTAATTGGTTCAAACGTCTAACACCACTGTGCTGCAAAAAGAAAAAAAAAAAAAATCTTTTTCGATCCCTGATATTATTCCTGCAGATTTTCCTGCAAAATGATCTCCTGAATCCGAATATGATCCCCATTTTGCCCAATCAACCACCGTTTTTTCGGGACGCCACCTCTCCCCCAATTTTTATTACTGTTTGGTAATTTTATGGGTGGGCATGAATTTGATTTGGGAAATGAAAAATAATTATTTTAACACTTAAAAACAAAAAAATATAATGTATATAAAATAATAATAATAATAATTGATTATTAAAATATATTAAATGTAATTCATAATTTCAGTGGCAAATCTCCCCCCCCCCTACTAAATTACCCCTTGCTGAAAATATTCATGTTTTAGAATTTTTCACATCTACAGTCTCTAAGAAGACATTTAACATTTAAGAAAGTCCTTTCTACCCCTACAAGTCAAATTTATAGCCATAAAATTACCGAAAATTGATAAAAATAGGAGGTAGTCCCCATTTAACGGTGGGTTATAGGGCAAAATGCGCATTTTATTCGGATTCAGGAGGTCATTTTACATCAGAATATGCAAAAAGGGTATAGGGGCCGATTTTCATGCAGAACAGTGTAATTTAATAACTAAATTCTCGAGAAGTCAACCAAGAAAACATAGAGATAACATACACTAAGAAAAAAAATATACCGCTTTCCTTTAGAATGAATAAGTGGCCTTTTTCTAAATCTCTTAACTAGAAATATAGATTTTCGAGCTATGCGCATGAGGCATGCCAATAAACTGAATAAACGAAATGTTCGAGAATTTCTAGTTTACACATTTCTAGATGGTGAAACAATATTCTGAATATTCTGAATCTTTTGTATTGCGAAAAATTCTCGCTTTATTTTCTAGAATTGGGTCATAAACCAAGATTATAGTTGCTGAAACCCGCCTCTTGTAGTCTCATTTATTTGCAGAGATTCTTAAATAACTTTGCCCTCGAGAATATAGGCAAACGCTCTAGAATTCTAATAGGGGCTTCTAGAACTCGCTTTCCAAGTGGACTAGAATTTATAAGGATGACATGGAACTATTTTCTCTAAAGCCACAATTTAGATTCTAGAACTCAGTTACAGAAATTTTTCCTAGTGTACTTTTAAGCCTAAGCAATAATCAAAAATGTGTAATTAGAATAATTTTCTTGCATAAAGATTCCTGTTTTATTTCTGTACAATCAAAACAGATTATTTATTTTATCCAAATAATACCAAATTTCACTGATACTCATCGCTGTACATTTATAATATTGCTACGTTAAATATTTAAATAAAAATTAATTATACACTAATAGGAATTATTCCAAATGTGTATTTCTCTATAAAAGTTATAAATTAATATATAGAATCCTACCATCTGATACTGATATAGATTCCTTTCGTAATAATTTTTATGTTTAAACAAAATATAATTTTTAATTTAATAACTTAAATAAAATCACATTTAACTTACAATTTTTCTTCTGTATTTCTATTTTAAATGCTTGATTATAAATTAATTACTTTTATCCCTGGATTATTTCAAATAGACATTTTTGTAAAATAGTTTGAAATGTATAGTTGTAAAAATCCTATTTCGTAAAAACTATTTTTTTAAAATAGAATAAGGTACATAATTGAACAACTATGATTAAAAAGCAAATTTCCTTAATACTTATTTCTTGGCATTTTTAGTATAAATATTTCATAATGAAGGATTTTTTTTTTTTTTTTGGTATTTATTCATAGATTATTTCAAACATGCATTTCTGTATAATAGTTAGAAATACATATTTGAAATAATTTGATAAAGATTTCTGTTTAATAATGATTTCTGTTTGATATTTTATATTCAGTATTTTATTATAAATCAAATATTATTATACCTAGGTTATTCTAAATATGTATTTCTCTACTATTGTTAAAAATGCATAATTAGATTAATTCTGTTTCACAAAAATTCCCCTTTCTTAATAATTCTGTTTCACAAAAAAAAAAAAAAAAAAAAAAAAAAGTACCTTCAATGTTTATATTTTTATCCTAAAATCATAATCGATATAATTCATTGTTACTATACCAAGAACGTTATAATTTAACATTAGTTATTAATTGTCTTTTTTATTAAATTCATAAATGATTGATAACAAAAAACATTTTGAAATATTGTCACCTTTATTGTTAGGGTTCCCTTTGTATCTGTTACAATTTGCCCCACGTGTGTTACAATTTGTCCCTAAATCCGGGGCAAATTGTAACAGGCAAATAATTTTGAAAAAAATATTTTTTTTTGTGCTAAAATTAGAAAAAATAACGAAAGTTTTTTTAATGAATATGATAGGTGAATATACATGCTATGGAAAACAGCGATTATAAACAGGAAAACTCAAATACATTTCAAAATAGACTTAATTTTCAGAAACTGTTACAACCTGCCCCACGCTCCCCTATTTTATTACAAATCAAATATAATTATACCTAAGTTAATCTAAATATGCATTTCTCTACTATTATTAGAAATGAAATCTAAATATGCATTTCTGTACTATTATTAGAAATGAAATCTAAATATGCATTTCTCTACTATTATTATTATTAGAAATTATATTAATCCTGTTTCACAAAAATTCCCGTTTCTCAATAATTCTGTTTCACAGATAAAAAGAAGTACCGCCAATGTTTATATCTCTATCCAAAAATCTATCTGAATAAAGCATAGCATTAAAGATTTTATGCATTTTATTAAATTTTACGAAAAAGTTTCTAACGTAATTTTGTGTAAATACGCATTTCTGTAACATTCCAAACACACAGGAATCCTGTTTACCGCTAAGAAGCACATATAGGCTATTCCCTCGGAATACAGTGCTGAAGCACCTAATTAAAATTTACAACGTAAAGCACGTTATTTCTCTATTCTCTAGATTGAACGTAGTTTTGTGAAGTTTCTTGATACGGAATGATGTATGTTATAGCGTGTACTCTTCGCTCCGAGGGATGGATAAGTATGATTTTGACACATATTGTAGCGTTAGCTCTGATGTTAAACAACTGAATACTCGATGTAAATAAATGAGACAGCTAAAACTGAATGATTATAGAAAAGTATCCACCCTTCAGGGTCTGTGCTCGAGGCTCTATTTCCTCAGATTTGATAAAATAATATTCATAGGAATTTAGATTCTGTATTTGGCAATCGAATTCTGTTTGAATAATTTTGTTAAAATTTTGATGTAGAGTGTTTTTGTAAAGTCTCCGTAACAGATTTAAATACTTAAGTATTGATCTTAAACATACATAAAAAATTATGGATACGAGTTTAAAAAAAAGTATATGCGTATAAAATCGATAAAAATAATTTAGGGAATATAATTTCAGAAATTTTTAAATTTAATTTTTTATACAGTCTTCGTGTAGAATAAAGAAATAAATAAATAAAGTAAAACAAGTAAATAATTAATTAATTAAATAAAAATAAATAAATAAAACAGTGAATAAAAGTGATCTATACTCTAATAATGTGATGCGCAACTTTAAGCACTGTATCATAAGAAGACTTACAGACATGTTTATACAAAGTTATTCATGGGTTAAGCACAAATTAAAATGTAAATATTATTGTGTTATTTATTTATGTAATCACTGTCTTATTGCTTAGATCTCTTAAATATTAATTGACTTTATAAAATTGTGCATATTTTTTTACGCAATGTATAAAGTATATCAAAGATTAATATAACTAAAACCGAACACACTGTATATTAAATGTATTCCGATAAACGTTAGAGAAATGAACGAAGAGTTACGATTATAAAATGAAAGGAACAAAATAATTTGGAATAATTTCGGTTAAAATTCTTGAATTAAACATTTTATGGTGTTTGATATTTAAAAAAAAAATATATATATATATAATTTATCTTATGTATATTTTACATTGTAATTAAAATTCATACAAGGTCATAAAGAGAAATTCTCTTACAGATATTAGGTAGAGAAAATATTGCATTTGGTTAAAACTTTGAAACTAATTTATTGTTATCTTTTTATGTTTTGAGGTTCTTTAAATTCGAAAATTGGGATTTTAGTGGTTTTTCTTTCTTTCTTTCTTTCTTTCTTTCTTCTTCTTCTTCTTTTTTTTTTTTTTTAAGTGGTTGTTTTTATGTTTGTGTGTACCAGCTAACTCTAGAAAAAATATTACCACGAAGTCAAAATTCGTTGTTTTAAACTTTTCATTGATATCGTGTAAATGTGTCGTGTACAGGGACAAACAAAAATATTCAAATACATTACGTTTGTGGGAAAGATATTTTGTAAGGTTGTACTTAATCCTTAAATGCATGCTTTTTTAATTTTAACCGAAATAAATAAATAAATAAATATATATATATATATATATATATATATGTGTGTGTGTGTGTGTGTAGATTATTAATGACACATTGAAAAGCTTGCAGATTTGCTTTTTTTTTTTCCAGTACTTACAAGGAAACATTCAAAACGTGTCGTCTTCAAAAAATATTGAAAAAAAAAAAGTATGTGATTCTACTCTTCATAAAACATCAGAAAGTAAAAAAAAAAAAAAAAAAATATTGGCTGAAATGAATTACAGCGACCACGAAAAATTATCAAAATTAAGCAATTTTGGTAATTTAGCGCTGTTAGACGATAAGTTCGCTAGCACCGAGACTGCCGTGTACGAACAGGAACCCTGTTTCACTTCTCCGCCAAATACTCAAAATAATACGCCAAATACTCACTTAACAGTGTGAAATCGTCAAATATGCTCAATTTTGAGACTTTTTTGTGGTCACTGTAATTCATTTCAGCCGATGTTTTTTCCATTTTCTTGTGTTTTATGTAGAATCATATTTTTTTTTTTTTCAATATTTTTTGAAGACGACACCTTTTGAATGTTTACTTGTTAGTAGAAATAGATCAATGAACGAAGAACTATTATACAACTATTATACATACAGCTAAAAGTAAAACTTTCACTACGGTAAATACTTTAATTAGGAGTTAAAGACCGTTTGAAAGATACTATGTATTCAAGGTTTTACACCTTTAGGCTCACTACAGATCATGAAATAAACATAGATGTTTTGTATTTACTTAATCAAGTTTCACACAGAATATAACATAAAACGAACCATCTTTTGTTTACAGGGTCATAGAAGAAATTCTGATAAATTAATACTTTGTTTGAAAGTGATTCAAACTATTCCATTTAGTAAATTTGTTCTAAATGAAAGTACACTATTTGGTTCAAATGTAATCCAGACCGTCGCCAACTTCCCATAACGTAGCAATAGTTGGACGTAAAAACTCACTCAAGTCAATTCGAATATAATTCATAGAAAGCATACAGGAATACTCAAAATTAATTGAGTAAGAGAGATGTGGACGGACGTTCTTTGAATAATTTTAACTAAAATTTAAATATTTTATCAGCGTTAATTGTTTTATGAATGTAGCTATAATACTGAAAATCAGGCTTTGAGGAGGATGGTAGCACCCTTGCACAAAAATTTTTGTGAAATAAAACTCTTTCTAAAACTTATCAAAAATTTTTTTTTTAAGTGCACTGGAAACGTTTAAATACAGTACCTTATATCTTAAACCTTATATTATAATAGTATGTCTATTGTAATGTATGGTTAAAAAAAAAAAAAAAAAAAAAAAAAAAAAGTAGTCTGAATGCCACACCAGATTATGTAAATTATAATATCAAATGGGTTTTGTAATGCAAGTAAGCCTTGGAGCAATGCCTAAAATAAGTATGCGTTTAAGCGAATTCCTATATGAACAGATGCACTGTCAGTTTTGTGAAATTTCTAATAAAATGCTTCTGATAGTAAATAAGACCAAAAGGTTACATTTGGAAGGGATGCTTTGAAAAATATATTTATTTATAATTTTTCTCTTGAACTTTTATTCTGTTATTTGATATCAGTTTTCTAGAATATATTAGATTGAATGTTTGCTTTTATATAGAATACTAGAAAGAGAAAAATAAATGCGAAACTCGAATACAATGTTTGAAAAACATTGTAAAATTCTATTTATATTTCTCTGTTAAATCAAATTCAAAAATATACCTTCAAGAAAAGAATACACGATCATCATTTTGTAAATAAGAGATGCAAGTATTTTCTTTGTTGTGACAACAAATAAATTGTTGTTGGGACTTGAACATCAAAGTTTAAAGTAATGGCAAAATAAGAAGTTAAACGTAAAACCCAAAACAATTTCAAAATTGTATATATTTGAAAGCTATCCACATACAGGTTTATTTATTTATTTATTCATTTTTTGTTTGATTTCCGAGACGCATTATTAAAGAAATGCGTATCAGAGAACACAGATTATGCGCACACATAAAATTATGGTTTAATATATATAGAAATATGAAATACAAAAACAGGAATTTTTGTTATTATTATTTTTTTTTTTTAGACAACAGGACTATTTTTTTCAATCTGGCATTATCGCCGTTACCAATTTATAGTGTTCCACTTCGAAAATGCCTGCCAATATCCAATTTTACTATTTAATATCTTACTCGATCTTAAAATATTTTGTGAAATTCGTAAAAACTTATATATATACATATATATATATATATTTTTTTTCCACTTCCCATCGGTGAGGATCGAACTCACAACCTTCGGGTTCGCAGTTATGTACTCTGACCACAGAGTCAACGGGTCTCGGCTGAATATTTCCTGATTATTTAGACTAGAGTTTTTTTTCAGATTTTTTTTTTTTTTTTTTTTTTTTAAGGATGTTAAAATACAAATATAAGTAGTCCTGTCGTACTAAATTAAATTCTGCCATAGACAGAATTTCATCCATAGTTTTAATGCTCGCAAAGCGAGCATATATCTTTTTTTTTTTTTTTTTTTTGTGAATGTATAGGGATGGCCAAAGAATTGGTGATAGGCCGTTTTTGAAATTCAGTTTCCAAGTGAAGTTATGCAGGAGAAAAATTTCGACAAAATGTCTAATGTTTTTTATTTTTATTTATTTATTTAAATATATTGTCAATGATTTTACGACAATATTTGTTTATGTCACCATGCTGGCGTGAACACAACTCTACTAATAAACCATTGCATAGTTCTACGTTCTAACCTGTAACGTAGTGTGATGCTAATCCACATTAACAAAACAACTTCTATTTGATTATTGTGAAGATTATTATATCTTGCAATGTTATTTTAAAAATAACTTTTTGTAATTGAAATTTATTTTTGTAGTTTTTTAAAAATATATCCGTACGCAAAACAGTAATTTTAAAATCTTTTTTTTTTTTTCTTTTTGCTTTATTAAAAACAAAATTTAATGCATCAGCATAGTTTTGATGAATGAAAAGTAGTTTCTCTAAAACATAATCGTATTCTATATTTAATCTCATTTACTGAAACAATTTTTTCCGCTCGATATACTTTCAATGCAATATCGATCATATGAAGATGATTTTTTTAATTATTTTTAAAGTGTTTTTCAGGGACTGTTTTTGCTTACAAAAGATATTATGGTCTTAAGAAATCCTTTCTGTTATTTTCTTCCGATCAAAACTTGTATGAATACAAAACAGCTAATTTTCAAAATGCATGTTATTAGTTTTTATTTATTTATTTTTCAGACGAAGTTATTCAGAAATTAACAAAATGTTATTATAATGATATAGTATGAAAGGACGATTCCTTGTGAGACATTTAAACAAAAGACAACACAAAATGCATTAATTGCAGGATGAACCAAACAGCCTCCCACATTTGGAAGGATATATTATATATATATACAGTCGGTAACAAAAGTGTCCGAACACTAGCAAAAATTCCTATGTGAAAAAAGTATGTTTCATACGGTTTTGTTAAATAAATCCTTGTCGAATCCTGTTCTTAGTCAGGGTAAGACCATGATTCGACAAGGATTTATTTAACAAAACCGTATGAAGCATACTTTTTTCACATAGGAATTTTTGCTAGTGTTCGGACACTTTTGTTACCGACTGTATATATATACACACAATAGGTATAACAACATTTTATATGACTATGTTATGAAAATGATTATTAAGACGTGGGATTTTTTGTTGGGTGGAATTGGGTTTTGTTAACAATAATATTTTTCAGTTGTGTCACTGTTACACATTTGTACAGAATAATTCAACTTATAACACAGTATTTGATTTACAAGCTGTTTTTAATACCATTTTACATCTTATGCATCTTACATCTTGCAATATATATATATATATATATATTTGCCTTTTAAAATGAGAGGGATTTTTTTTAGGGTTACCATGTATTTATTTATTTTTAATTTCGATGTGATTCTAACTTGATAGATTTATATAGGGATATTTGATTATTTTATTTTTTAAACATATAATTAAACGAAAAGCACTATAAATCTACGTTATTATAATATTTATTTACAAATGGAATTTTTTTCTTCTAGAAAAGAGAAGGAATTATGGAGAAAAAAAAAACTAGTCAGTCAATTTCTCAGCATGCGGAACATTATAAATAATAGCTTGAATATGTAATTTATTTATTTGTTATTAAAAATAAATAAATAAATAAATAATAGCAGAAGAATAATTTTATTTATTTGTTATCTATATAAATAAAGAGAAGTGTCTGTGTGTGTGTGTGTCTGTGTATCTGTGTGTCTCTGTGTGTATCTGCGCTCTGGCGCTCACACTACTGATCGCAGAGCTTCCAAATTTCGCATATAGGTACCTGGGACCCTGCAAGTGTGCACCTCATCGAGATTTTTTCGAATTTCGAATTTGAATTTTTTAAATTAATGTTTTTACGATTTTAAATATTGGCTTTAATCCTTCATTTTTCATAGATTTATTCTTTTTCTTCAATCGTCTGCGTATCTTAGCAACAGCTATTACGCAACTTATTTTTATTTAATACATTCACTTGAAGGCGATTTTTTATTTTTTTATTTGGTATATTTATTGAAAATAAAATCGTAATGCAGCAGGAAAAATTAAGTATAATTACTTTTGAATGTAAAAACGTATTTATAACAGTTATGTTTAATTTTTTATAGTAGAACAACTTCTTATTTTTCATTTTTTAATTAATTCCTTTAAAAGAAAAAACTTTTATTTATTAATTATTTTTATTTATTTACAGTATTTATCGGGAAAAATGGTAGTATATACGTTGATTAAAATTTATTTGTTTATATATTATATTTATTTTTTAATCTACTTTTTATTATTATTATTATTATTATTACATTGGTCGGAATTAAATCGTAATATAGTGTAAATAGCATGGGCTATAAAATACATGGTTCAAAACTAAAATATTTAATAGATGCTGAGATACAGTCATCTTTAAAATCGTAGTTCTTAAATCGTAGCAGATCCCCCCTGTCGTCGATAAATATCCAGATTAAAGTGCCCGGAAAATATCTTTCTGCGGGCATGGGAAACCTAGACCTGATGCTGTGCGGGCGGGAAAAAAGCTGCCGTAGACAGCGGGTACCCAAAGCGAGGTTTGGAGCAATTTCAGTTTCTTTTCTTTTCTTTTCTTTTTTTTTTTTTTTTTTTAGTTTTTTTCTATAATATGGTGTAAAAATAAATATTAATTCAATTCTTTCGAAAATTCATTTAAATATAGTGACCAGCGAAGCGGGCGTAGCCTGCTAGTTAAAAATAAGTAAATAAATAAAATTATTGTTCTAAAAATAAAGTAAAGGTATAAATTCGATTACAACTTTTTAACTTAAAAGATAAAAAACGTAATTTGAAAAACCTTGAAACTTAAATAATACTATTTCAATCCATATTTTCAGATAAAGTGTAAATCTAAAAAAAAAAAAAAAAAGTTAATGAGTAAAATTAATCATAAATTTTTCTCCTTTTTCAACATTTGCAAAACAAATGCGTTGATTATATTTCAGATTTTATTAAAAGACTTCCAAATGATTTTATAAATTTAAGAGTGTTGTATTCAACATGGACACAAAACTTATTTTATTTTATTTTCAGAATATAAGTAATAATGTCTACGCGATAAATAGTAAGTAAAAGTAATCTGAGATTGCATTTCTTCAGAGGGAAGATTTGCGTCTCAAATGAATCCTTGGATGCACTGAACACTTGAGATAAGACAAATTCTTTACTTCTAAGTGTTGCTGTGGGAATGCACAGTTAAGCTTTTATTTTCGAAATGGAAAATTATGTACCGCGTTCAACTGCTTTACTTGCATTGAGATTTGAAAGGTGGCAAGTCTCTAGCGCAATTAGAGAACAAGGAAAAATTTTTCCTGTTGAAATAAATGTAAATTAAACATTTTCCTCCATATATTACTACAAAGAACATTTAGGTAGATTTGTGTACAAATAACTATTTAATTGCTCTAAAAATACCATAATATATAAAGATAGTAAAGTAATAAAAGCAAATGTAATGGTTCAAAAGTATTATTTTTGAATTTTCAATTGAATAAAACAGACTTAAAATTGTGACAGTAAATTTTCGTTTTGTCTTCTTTACCAAACAGAGCAGAAAATTCTTACAGGTCGAATCAATTTTTCCAAATTGAACTTATAAAACTGATTTCAATTTTTAACTTTGTATGAGACTTTTTTTTACTTTAAAAAAAAAAAAAAAAAATCTTAAATTAAAGATAGTAATGAAAAAAAAAAAAAAAAAAAAAAAAAAAAAGAAGAAGAAGAAGAAGAAGAAGAAAAAGAATGGAAAATTGTCGTTCTCAGCAGTATCAACAGTGTATACTTATAAAGCTATAATACAATGGGATTGTGTTGCACTTTCCATATTTTCTTCTTTTCTACTGTCGGCAGCAAAATTATTGAAGCACAAGCAATAATTTTTATTTAAAAGATGCGCAACGAATGCTGTTTTGTTAAGTAAATATTTGTGAAATTATGACCTTAGTCTTATGCTTTTTATAAAAGAGTAAGTTGGTGATAAAAATTAGCGATCAAACTGAAAAATAAACAAATAAATAAAATAAAATAAAATAAAATAAATGTGGATGTGTGCTTCAATAATTTTGCTGCCAACTGTATATATGCATTTTATATGTTTTGTAAAAAATTTAATCTATAGTATTTTAAGCTAATTTATGTAGATCTATAACATCAGTTATCTATAATTAAATAAATAAATAATAATAAAATCTTTTTTTTTTTTTTTTTTTTTTTTTTTTTTTTAAACAATTATTTAAAGAATGATTTTTGCAACTATTTTTTTTTTTCTTTTTAATATCAACATTTTGAGCTTGACTTTAAAGAATTAATTTTTCTAAAATTATTTAGCAGAAATACTAAAATTGCCACGTTAAAATAAATCTTTTAAAATTCTAATATAAAATAATAAAATTATGCGCCAGAAAAAAACAAAAACCTCTAGCAACAGTTGCTCGAAATTTGAGCTGGAGGATATGTAAAATTAATACGTGTTGATATAATATTAAATCTTGAAGTTCATTAAGAAAAAAATATTGTTTCGAACACAACTTTAATTAAATAATAATTTATTTTTGTCGAACGCATTAAATTGTTTCCGAACTTTAATTTACTGTGGATAAATACAGAAAATAATGCAAATGCAAATGCAAATTCAAAAGCAGAAAAAAAAAATTCAATTAGTCTTTTTCTCATTTACTTCAAGTATCTTTAAGATATCTTCACGCTCGTTAATTGAAATATTTAAATAAGAAATTAGAAAAATAAGATTTTGAGATAATTATTTCCAATATTTTTCTTTTTCTCAAAATTTCAGATTCAATAAACGCATCAAATTGATTTAAAATTATATATTTATGCAGTAATAGAGTTAAGTCGTGTGGTATAAAATCAATATACTTTTATTATACTTTTAAAAGTCATAGAAATTTATGCTACAATTTTTATCAATATAAGACGTCTTTAAATATATTGGTCTCTTAATAATAATAATAAAAAAAAGGTACACTAATAGAGATATTACGCTGTGATAATCATAATTAAAAAAATATTTTTAAATATTTATAAATGTCGAATCGATCCGTTTACCGATATTTTCTCTAAAAGGGTATTTTTAAGTTGTCTTTGTGCTTGTTAACCAAAATAATCAATTAAGAGATAGAAAGAATAATATTTACCGATATCTTTTAACTTATCTTTTAAACCGATATCTTCTTAAAAATTATATATATATATATATAAGTAATTGCTGATGGAATCAATTTATAAGATTTTACATCATTGATTTTTATCATACCGAAGGTAATTTTCTTTCTTTCTTTTCCTTCTAAAATAAATTAACTTTTAACCTGTTAACGTCCAGTGTCCTCATTTGAGGACAGCTAATAAAATGGCACGTATATTTTTTGTGTTTTTTTTTTTTTTTGAATGATTTCTTATTTTTAGTGACAGATTATAGCGTCACTCTAAATGTTCCCTGAAAGTTTTATGTGCCTACTATTAATTATTATTTCATAATTTGGATAGTCATTTTTTGATTTTTCATTCGTCGCACATATATTTGCTTTTTGCGCAGGTATACTAACTTAAATTAAGTTGAATAATAAATGTATATTATAATACTTTACTTTCGAGATCTTTGTCAACATATAATAGGAAATTAATCTGTTATCTCAAAGGTTTTCTATCTCGAAGTTTTCTAGCTAGAACACTAAACGTCAATAAGGATAGGCTTTAAAATTTAAAACTATCTATCAGAAGAATTGTTTAAATTAATATATTTTACTGTCAGTTGTCTATATTAATTTAGAAGTGAAATAATCAGCTAATAATATTTCGAAAAATTAATTCGGGCGTTAACGGGTTAACTAATGAATGACTGAATAACAATAATAATAATAATAACAAGAACTTTTGAATTTAAAAATAAGTTAATGCGTAGATGCTGGCCGGCATCATTTGTTTCTTTGCATTGTAATAAGAAATTCATGGACGAAGATAACTGCTGCAACAGCCATTTCTTTTCTATTTTCTATCTTAAATTTGGTACTAGAACACTCAAAATACGCTATTTTATAAATTGCACAAATATATTGCACACACACACACACACACAAAAAAAAAAAAAGTTTTGATGATTTTGCAGAATATTTAAAAAGTTTTATCTAATGCTTTAATAGTAGTTATAGGATTTTTTTTTTTTTTTTTTTTTTTTTTTTTTTATGTACTTTTTAAATTTTTTAATGATTTCAGTATTTTTTCTTTTTTTTTTTTTTTTTTTTTAATCTGTGGCAAATTAAACAATATAATCAGCGGTCGCAATACCATTATTAGATTGATACCTCAAGATACCTAGCGAGAAAACTTTGAGATAGAAAAATTTTGAGATAATATATTAATTTCTTATGATATGTTGACAAAGATCTCGAAAGTCAAGTATTATAATATATTTTATTATTCAACTTGATTTAAGTTAGTATACCTGCGCCAAAAGCAATATGTGAGACGAATGAAAAATCATAAAATGACGATCCAAATGATGAAATAATAATTAATAGTAGGCACATAAAACCTTTAATAGTAGGCATCTAAAACAAAATTAGGCATTTAAGGGTTAATTTTAGAAATTTATAAATATAATTCGTCGGCAATTTTGGAAGACTATATCAATTATGTATTGATTGTAAGTAATTTTATAAAGCATTAGATTACAAGTCTTCGGTAAATTGAAATTCTTTTTTAAAATGAATGGTACAAATACAAAAGGTAAAAATGTTGTGAATTTTTATAAATTAAAATACAAGTAAGATGTTTAACTGGTTTTTGTAAAATTTAAAATATATTTTCACTTTTTTAAAAAATTATATTTTGTAATTTAATTTCGTTTTATTCCGTAATCGGGGTATAATTTTTGAAACAAATTCTTGAAAGGTTAATTATATATTTAAACTAAGAGAATTAAGAAATTTTGATTTAAGAACAAAAATACTTCACTTGAAAGTTTCAAAATCAAATTACGATAACTCAAATATTATGTTAGTTTCTATAATGTTGCTTAGCTTTGTATCAATAGAATTACAATATTGATTTTTAATACTGATAGACTGTTTTATATTGTAATGCTTTGGTTCAATAATACAGATGCTCAAAGAATTAGTAATATATATTTTAAAACAGAAAAAAAAAAATACTATTTTGTAACTTAATTGAACCTCAAGAATGATTGTAATGAAAATTTACCTTAAATATTAATTTCTGGAATTATTCATAATTAATATTGTTTGTTATAAATTGCTTCTAAAGTTCAGAAATGCATATTTAAGTTACTTTCATGTTCTCATTTAATAAAATCTAACAAATACCAAAATAAATAAATAAATAAAAAACTTCACTGATTAAAAATTTCTAAAGCATTTTTTATGTAATTGGCAATATATTCTTAATTATTAAATGTCTCAGTGTTGTAGAATCTTACCAGTTCGAATGTACTAAAAATAGTATTAAAAATAAATAAAGAAATAAAGAAATAAATAAAATTTATTAAAATTTATTATTTTATAAAATATAATAATAATAATAATAATTTAAACATGTATTAAAAATTAAAAGAAAAAAGAAAATTGGATAGCCAGTACAAAAATTTATATTCATGAGTATATTTTTCCCAGATTTTTTTTTTTAATCTTACTTTTGTTTGATTTTTTCTAAAAAAGATGTTAATGTTCTTACATGTCCTTAAGTCTAATAGATAATATATTTTTAGATATCTTATTTCCTTTTAAAAGTAACAATAGAAAAAAAAAAAAAAAAAAAAAAAAAAAAAAAAACAGAAAAATGCAAACACCAATTATCAACAAATTGTTGAATACGCAGAAATGTTTGTAAAAAACTTTTAACAGCATATTTCTAGACTTAAAGTTTTTTATTTTTTATTTATATATATATATATTTATTTTTCTGCGTTTTGCTTTTCATTATAGTTTGCGAAATTTTTCTTTCCTTTTCTCTCTCTCATTTTCTTTTTCTTTTTTCTTTTTTTTTTTTTTTTTTTTTTTTGTTGAAGGGAAGTTTTGCCAGTTCATGAATAAATTATTTTTCAAATCTTTTATTTGCAGTATATTGCATTTTTTTTTCTTTTTCTTTTTTTAATTTCAACTTTATTTAAAATTCATTTGCGAAAAAATTAAAAGTCGTCAATTAAAGAAACATTAAAGTTTGTAATAACAAGAAAACTCTTTTTTTTTCTTTGAAAAATAAAATTATAATAACTAAGCATTGCATTAGTTTGCATGCACATTTTTGTTAAACCAATACTTTAAATTATGGAAAAAAAAATCTACAAGTTTTTAGAACGTTTTAATAAATAAATAAATGGAACCGTGAGGTATTATTAAAAGGTTTAAAAAAAAAAAAAAAAAACCTTTATTTATGAATTTTATGGGACTGGAGTCTGAATTAATTTGAGAGACTTTGCACAAAAAACAGTAGCTGCATTTGCGGAAAAGCAATAAGCATCCTTATTTAAGAAGATAAAACTACACCATGCATGATCAAATTACAAATTAAGTTTATTTAACTACTGGACTTTTGTTTCATATATTTCATTTGGCGGTGTTTTATTAATTTTTAAATGTGAGAACATAACATTTATTCGTGCTCAGATTTTAAAGAAATTTTCAGCATATTTTTAAATAAACAGTTCTTTTAAACAAATAAAATAGTATATGCATATAAAATCTATTGCGTAACCTAAAAACAGTTTTTTTTAATATTTTGTTTTAGCGAGAATTTTATTTTTTAACAGTAACTTGCAGGATAAATTTTAGGCCAATATCCACAATATTTTGTGAGAAATTTCGATTTTAGAACATAATTTGCCTATTTTTCTCTCTTTTCATTACAATTTAAAATAAATTAAATAAATGAATAAATAAAAACTTCTTTTTTTTTTGTGTGTGTATTAAAAGATTCCCCCCCTCCCCCCCCCCCCCCGAATTCGAAAGAAACTTCAAAAGTTAACGAATAATGAAATTAGTGAACAATATTAATTAATTTCTGGTACATAATTAACTGTTTCTTCGATATAAGTAAATTAAACGCTTTCTAAGTTCTCGTGCACTTTCGTTAGAGGAAAATCATCATTACTTTACCAAATGTTCACGCTTTTCTTATAAATTTAAAATCTTTCCGTTTAAACCGCATGAATTATAGTAATTTCAAAATAAGAACTAGAAATTGTCTTTTAATAATTAGAAAAAAAATCATTTCAAATCAAATTCGTATTTCATTACTGCGCTTCGAAGAATATGTTCCTTAAAATAGTTACGGAGATAAGTTATGGGGCATGTTTAATTTGTAACTGTGCTGCAAGTGTAAAACCTTTAAGAATCAGCGATAACGGAGGATTTTGCTGTGCTTTAATTTCTTTTTCTATTTAATAAATAAATAAATAAATAAGTAAAAAATCACAATGTAAATAAACATTTTTTTAGTGTGCATAAATGATATTTTTGGCTACTGAGGAGATATTTTTGAGTTTATTAACCGGCGATGCTGATTTTATTAAGCGGCGGCTTTAAAAGCAGTTTGTATTGACTTGATTCCTGTCCTGGCAATTTGATCAGATTAAGCGGCTGATTTTATTAACCAGTGATTTTATTAAGCGGCGGTTACTGTATACAATTTTTTAGAACACTTTTAGGTCATTTTATCTCCATGCTATCATATTAAATTTCGGATAATTTAAAAAGAATTCCGCAGAAAATAAATTCTAAGTTTGTTGCTGAAATGATTCCGCAGAAATTGTTCATGATTTAAGATAATTTTATATGTAATTTATACTCTAAATTAATAAAAAAGAAATATCTAGCGGGCATGTATGAGATAGAAGTAGCTTATGTACCGGGTGCCCCATAAGTTTGTAGACAATTTAGATATTCTTAAAACTTGAAGGAATTGGTAGAATTGACGCGGTTTGCAAAAAAGTTATTCTCGTGAAAGGGGATTTTTGTTTTTAGTAAAGAAAAAAAAAAAAAAAAAAAAGAAGCTAAACTTTTCGTCGATAGACGGCGCTGCACGGATGCGTAATGAGAAATATACAAATCAAAGTTCTATAAAGTGCACAGCTTTACGATTAACACATCTTATTTCTTATTTTGCCTTGTACTTGCACGTACATGAAGTACGACTTGGTTGGTTGAAAAGATCTTTTCGATGAGGTACATAAGGTATAGTGTAACCACGTTTCCTACGCCTAGCAGTGAGGACGAGTCGAAAATCTTGGAGGGTTTCCAAGTTGACCAACAGGTTTGAATTTAGTAAACACCCAGTCATTCGGTATTCCCTTATCGCTTATTTTCTCTCTACGAAAAGCTTGTCTCCCCTATTTTACTAGTGGACTCGTTGAATCCGCACTTGCGCAGAGGCTTCCATGGTTGCAAGAAATGTATTTAAAGAGTAACTGCCGACTGAAGCTGCAAGTAGCGGTGTTATGACTCGTTTGTAAACTGTAATTTGTGGTTATAGCGAACAAATAAAATAGAATTCATATGCATATAAACATTTGCGTGAAAATAAATATAGTTTTTCTTGGAAATGTGTGATTTGCTCGCGTACAGCGCCTTCTATCGACAAAAATTTTAACTATTACTTTTCTCTTAAAAAAAAAAAAAAAAAAAAAAAAAAAGGAAAAGGGAAAAAAAGGAAAAAAGGAAAATTCCTATTTATGAAAATAAGTTTTTCGCAAACTGTCTTCAATTCTACCAATTTCTTCAAGTTCTATGAATTTTAAAACGTCTACATGTATTTATTTGTAGGTCTATAAGCCTGGTATTTATTTGTAGTTTCTGTGCATTTGTTGCCAGGTAAATTACTATAAAATACTATATTGAGAATTACACCAAGGAAACTTTCTCCACAGAGTTTCTTTATGAAATGACTACGTTATTTCCTTACGTAGTAATAAGTTATAATGTATAATGAATTTGGTTAAAATGCTTCCAACTGATTTACGAGTAGATGTATTAAATACATAAGTGCATAAATCAAAACGATTTTATTAATAAAAATATTAATTTGTCCATATACTACAGTACTATTAAATAGAAAATAGTGCAGTGTAAATCGAAAATTGCATGTCTAGGACATTCTAACCGATGTTCGAATCGCCGAACGTTCTTTTGTTTACATCAGCCATATAAGACACTATTTTCACGTTTTTAAACTAAAAAATCAATTAATATATAGGAAAGCTAAACATTAGAGATACGTATCTCGAATGGTCTTTTTCATATAGTCCCTGACACAATCAGTTAATTAACTTTGTTTTCCTAACAAATTGCCGTATTTATTAAATGCGAACAGTTTTCTTGGATTAAAAAAAAAAAAAAAAAGTAGAGAATAAAAGGGCGGCTTTCGTATTCACAAGTAAATCTCCTTCAGGCATTTTCTTTGTTATTTTAATGTTCGTAGATAATTTTTGAAATAAAGATATAAATTTCAAAACATTAGGCTAAATAATATATATATATATATATATATATATATATATACTTATTTATTTTTAATGTATATATATATATATATACATATTTATATATATATATATATATATATTTTTTTTTTAAGAAATAACAAAAAAATAATCCCACAGTGAATTTAAATAATAACAATTTAATTTTCTAAATTGTTTTACGCATGTAAAAATATGAATTTCAACATCAAAATGTTATTTGTAGTAGGGAGAGTTTTTATTTATTTACTTATTTTATTTATTTATTTTTTGTGGTTGAAATAATTGTTTTGCTTTAAAATAAATAATACAAAAAACTTTATAATTAAAAAATAAATAAATAAATTATTTGATTATTAATAAGTTATAAAATATAACATTAATTTGTTTTGTTGTGTTGCATTATTTAAAGCTGGCTGTCTACTTTTGGAACATAGGCTTGAATTGGATTTATTCGAAGGGGGGGGGGGGGCTAGGACCGGGGGAATTGTCCTAGCTCATACACACGCGAGTTTCCAAGAAAACAAAACGAGTTAGCTGTCGAGTGCAACCTAAGGAAAATACTAAATTAAAGGAAAAAATAAAGAATGCCAAAATTTATGTATTTTAAATACTTGATAGTTTCCTTTGATATCATAACGGCTTTATGTACATTATACATAATTTCATTATGATAGATAATTCGAAGAAGCCTGGACAAATATCATGATAGAAATTATTAAGACTTAATATACAACCACAAGAACTGAAGATTACATATTGAAATTGCATAATTTATCTTAAAGATAGTTAAAATAATCTGGTGTGTCACTCACATGACTTTCTCTTACCCTGAAATTTAATACAATAAATACAGGTTGCAGATTAATAGGTAAGATAACGAGTACTGTTATGTAAACCTATGTTAAACAATTCATATTAGGCTTCTGAAGAGTTTTATATGATAATTAGTTCTGTGTGAGGGGGGCTACCGCCCCCCTCAACCCTCCGTTTCATTAATGTACCTACATTTATATAGAATTTCATTCGGTTAGTAAAAAATAAGTCTGTTTTTAAAAAATAATTTATTAAAAATATTATTTAAAAAGAATATCTTTCATGATAATGCAGACGATTTCCATATTAGAGAAGTAGTATAACACCAAATATAAAAAAAAACGTCCATTTTATTCTCAAAAAAAAAAAAAAAAAAAAAAAAAAAGTACGATTTTTTTTCTAAGTTTTTTTTTCGTTAAAAGTAAAAAAAATCGATAACTTTGTTTTAAATTATCGCAGATCGATGGTTCAACCATTCGTTTTAAAGGTATTGGCGAGCTCTTTTGAAAGATACCCATCGTGAAAATTTACTCCCCTTGAGGGGGGACTTCCCCCCCAGGGGGGGGGGGAGGCGAGGCTCCTACATACACAAAAAATTTTTCCCAGTTAACTATCTCTATAAAAAATATATATATTCGTTTCATTTGGTTTAGTGCAGTCTGTAGACGTTAAACTCTACTTTCCTGCAATTTCCCCCATAGACGTAATGTATTAGAATTCTCTTGATCGTCCCTGTACACAAACCATTAGCTTGATCTTAACGAAAAGCTTATTGTAGCATTCCTATATGATACACATTTAGAATACCAAGTTTGAACTTTCTGCCATAATTTGTTTTTGAGATATGCTGATAACAGACAGACACACAGACAGACACACAGACAGACACACAGACCATTTGCTAAAAACATGATTTTCGTATTCAGGGTACCTCAAAACGTGTAAATATAACAAAATCTCGCGTTCGAAAATTTGGCCCAAAAACAATACTTTCTCTCTACCTTATGGGTAAGAGAAAGTAAAAATAATCATGAAATAATTTTGTGAAAACCCTCAAGACAGCTATAATGTCATCAGGGGTTATTGTTATCGTAACTGTTAGGGGTAAAAATAATATTGTCTCTGTAATGGAAAAACTATATATATATAGAGAGAGATCATTGGTTTTATTGCATTCTACTTCTACAATCATTGTAACATATTATATATACGAAAACCGTTTCAAATATATTACAGGATGTATATATGTAAGCTTATATACATAATATATATATATTGTCACTAATAATAATAAATATTGATATTAATCATCGATATTAATAAATTTTTATAGTAGTTTAATAATAAATTTTTATTGTTTATTTGTAGATTGATAGCGTTTTCATTTATGTATTCATATAACAAAAGAGATGGAATGCAAAAACTAAAGGGATGATAAAATTGCCGTGATAATTCCAAATAGTCTAAATACATTATTAAATAATTATAATAAATGTAACTATTAATATATAAAAAAAAAAGAAAAAAAAAGAAAGGATATGGATATTTTAGACAGCGCAAATTTAATGTAGATATGAAAAGAAGAATAATACTTACATTAATATAATAAAATATAATAATATTAATATAATAAATTAATACCATTCAAAAAACAAATCATATTTTATAATAAAAAGGAGGAGCTTCTAAAGAATATAATCAAGAGTGTTCTTAACGATCAAACATTAACTAAACTAAACTGTAAGAACGATGGAAATGTTAATTGTAGGAAACAGACAAACAAAGAAGAGAAAAAGGAGGAAAAAAAAAAAGACGTTCAAACTGCAGAAATATCTCACTAGGGTTCACCATCTCTGCAATAAGATGAAAAAAAAAGCAAAGTTTCAATTTAATGCAAGCTGTATTAAGCTACTACTACAGGCTGACTTACCTTGCCATGAAAAAAAACATGACTTTTCAATGAAAAAACAAATAGATTTCGAATTAAAAATAAATTAAATATGAAATTACAAAATCGGAGCTATGTCAGAAATAATATCCTCAAATCCCATATCGATAAGCATTCCATTCACTTTAATAGTTGAGTTGTTTTAGCAAACGACAATGGTGAGTTTAATCATTCAAATTAACAAAAGAATTAATTACTATAACTTACTAAAAAAATACGTAGATGAACAAAATTACATTGATTTGAGAAATTTATAACTTAACTTAAAAAATATCGATTAAATAGAATAAACCATTTGTTTAAAAAGTAGTTTTAATCCATAGACACTTATTCAAAACATCGTTGAGCGGAAGTAATACCACCAGCTGTTGAGCAAAATTATAATTACATAATTCTAGAGCAATGTGTTATATTTTCTGTAAATTTTATTATAATAAAACAGTTGCCTGTAATTGACTATCCTAATTTCCTAATATCGTAATTAAACTAATTATGATTAGAACATTTAATATTTAAATTATTGTAACAATGATTGTAGGATGCAAGAAAAGAGATGGTGAGTTGAAACTAGAGTTTAATAGAGATGTGGAAAGAAAAATCACGTACTTGAATATAATGTATAATAATATTATACTTTTATAATATTATATTAATATATTTAATATATACATAGTGCATTATTTACTATGTATATATTTCATAAAAGTGTTAAGTCATTTTATAGATTTGTTAGTTTCAAATTTGTTAGGTTTATTATTTTCTTTTTCCTTCTTTTTCTATCTCCCTTTATAATGAAACATAATATTGATTTTGTTATAAACTATTCTAATCTTGAACTTACGTGTACTTTCGCCAAATATTTAACAGATATATATTTTTTAAATTATTTCATTGAAATTGATTTGAATAATAATTACATAGTTTGCATATTCAACATACTGAAATGTCTGAAAGCTTCTATTTTCTGAGGGTCTAATTTACAGAAAAAGTATTTTTATCGTGAAAAATTTCTAAATTTCTAAATAAATAAGTAATAATAAGTTAAACTGGTAACAAAACTTGCAAGAAGCTATCACTTTTATTTCATATGTACATTTAAAACTTTAAAATTATTCCCTTCGTGTTTCACGTGCTATGCTTTTTATTAAATGAGAAGTTAAGTTATGTTATGCATTTTTAAAAATTAGAAAGCGATAATTAAATTATTTATGTTAAAAAATGTTATCAATGAATTTTTAATTTATACTAGAAATCCCATTTGTTGGACGTGTTTTAAATTAAAGCAAAATTTATTAAAAAATCTTATGTTTAAATACTGAAGAATAAAAATTTTGTAAGAAGACACACACACACACAATGCTTTGTTATATATATATATATATATATATATATATATATATATAAAGAAAGTAATGGATTCATGAAAATTTTTGAACTCCAGTTTTCGATGGATTTACACATTTTGAGATATTTTGAACACAGTTTGAGTTTTTTTTTCTTTTTTTGAAAATGTCTGTTTGTGTTTATCACAAATTTTGTGGAAGCTGTATCTCACGAAATGATAAAAGAAACCAAATCTAAGTTGAATTTAGTTGGAAATTGATCTAAACGGTGCTGATTACATCTGGGGATCAATCATTGAACAGATGACGCTGTTATACCATTTTTCTCTAAATTGTTAACATGGCAGTATAGGACAAAATTTCGTATAAATGTACATAACCAGACTTATTTTTAATGCATGATTGTAAAATTAATAGGAATTATTGATAATAGTAGAAGTAAACTAGGAAAACAAGTCTGTATATGTAGGAGCATCGCTACCATCTTCTGGGGAATGTAAAATTTCAATACAGATATCTTTGAAAAGAACTCGTCAATACCTTTAAAACTAATAGCTTAACTATATATCTGTGATAATTTGAAACAAAATTAACCATATTTCTTTTTTTTTTTTTTTTTTTTTTTTTTTTTTTTTAACGAAAAAAGGCAAAAAAAAAAAAAAGTATTTTTTCTCATTTTGGCACAAAATTGATTTTCTTTCGGCATTTAGTGTTATACTTCTATGAGATTAAAATCGTGTGCATTCATCATGAAAAATAATTTTAATAAATAATAATTTAATAAATGATTTGTACTGCATGAATTTGTATAAGAGTATACTGAAGAAAGTCTTGTGGTGGCCATAACATTCTAGTTTCTTTAAGAATCGAAACAAAACTCATGGTAATTGTTTCGATTTTGTAGGTAAAGTAGGCACAACCGGAGCACAAAATAAATATATATATATATATATATAATCGCATAAATATGTAAAATAAAGTGAATAAATGTATAAGTAAATAAATTAAATCAAATTAAAACAAAAATACTTAAATAATATCTCTGGTGTTTTGGTATAAGTAATATGTGTATTATATCTCATCACAATATTTAACAAAAAAAAAAAAAAAAAAAAAAATTATATTTTTAATATTTTGTAAATATTTCCTTTTATATACAATTTAGGAGAGTGATGTGTATATATATAATTTAAGCGATATTTTTATTAAAGTTTTAAGGGAAATATCTGGACTTTTATTCTGACTTTAATTTCGAAAATACAGAAAAGAAAATTCTCCATTTCATCAAACAATTTTATCCTTAAGGGGATGGGAAACGTCAAGGTTATCTGGCGTGAGGTAATATCATCATGACATTGCTATTTATTTCCCCTGTCGTGCCATGGCTTAAAATAGAGAGAAAGTTAGAATATTCTTGTGTCATCGCTTCTTATTCTTGTTATCGTAAGCCATCACGAACGGAATTTTCCTGGGACAGATCGAAATGGGATTCTGTTTTTAAATCCTGGTGTATTATGAAAAATATACGTAGCATAATAATGTGTTTCAAAATACATTACATACATGTACTTACATATGTATATATATATTACTTCTTATTGCTACCCGTGATATATTTAGAAAGATTTTCATATATATATATATATATAATTGAAAGTATATTACTTAGTATAAAGTATAAATTTCTCCCACCAAAAAAAATGAAAAAAAAAAAAAAAGAAAGAAAGAAAGAAAGAAAAGAAAAAAAAGAAAAAAAGAGATAAGATCGACAAAAGTCACACAAATATGAAAGCATAGCCATAATCAATATTTCATTACGTACATATATTGAATTATTGCATGCAAAAAGATAAGGTATATCTTTCTGTATATTTGTGATCATAAAGCTAAGATATACAGACAACTATGGTCTATGATAAGTAGAATCATCAAACACAAAGCAATTTAGCAATGATGCGAATTAATTAATATATTTCTCTTAACCACTATATAGGTGTGATAAAAATATCTTTCTGTGATTGCTGTGATTCATAGTGGATAAGTGAGATATTTTGGGAGAGTTATGAATTAAGTTGAAAGCACTGATTAAATGATCCATATGTAATGTTATATCCAACAGTTCTCATGTGAATAAGATGTACCATGCGCCGGTCATTTTTAATCATATCTAAAAATGTGAATACATCTCGTTTCAAACAGGGGAAAAAAAAAGAGAAAGAAAGAAGAAAAAAAGAAAGAAAGGAATTAAGATTTTCAAAAAGTTATCCATCGATACCAAAATCAACATTATCTCATGTTATTAAAGGGGTAAGTGGGCGGTGACTTCGAAATTCAAATTTGAACCCCTAATTTTTGATTAAAGATATGAATTCTCCATAAAAACTCACAGTAATTTGACAACTTACATGTATCTTGTCCCCCTCCCCCCTTTTACTTTATTTATTTTTTACTTTATTTATTTATTTTTCAGATGGCGCCATAAATATTAAAAATGTAATAGAAATGTGTTTATTTGAAAATACGTACAGTCGGTAACAAAAGTGTCCGAACACTAGCAAAAATTCCAATGTAAAAAAAGTACACTTCGTACGGTTTTGTTAAATAAATCCTTGTCGAATCCTGTTATTAGTCAGTCTAAGAACAGGATTCGGCGAATATTTATTTAACAAAACCGTACGAAGTGTACTTTTTTTACATAGGAATTTTTGCTAGTGTTCGGACACTTTTGTTACCGACTGTACACTTTGTATCCAATAAAAAATCAGAGATTCTACGTTTAGCATTTCTAAAACTCTGATTATACAACGTACTGTTCTACTAAATTATTGTACATTACAATAACTTAGTAATGTACTGTATTACTGAATTATTGTAATTATCTACTGTATATTATTGTAAAAGTACTGTTGTTCTGCTAAATTATTGTGATTCTACTAAATTAGTGGTCCTAGATTATATTAAAATATCAGTGATTCTGTGCTTAGCATTTCTAAAATTCTGATTATACAATATACTGTCACTACTGTTCTCCTAAGAGTTTTACAACTCTTAGGACCTACGTTTTCAAATTATATTAAATAAGTAAGGATGCTGTATTTAGCATTTCTAGGAGTAAAATCTTTGACTCTGAAGATTTATGAGAATGGAGGACGAAAATGAAAATGATGAGATTATGTTTCATTCATTATTCAGAGAAAAGGGAATGATGTGGAAGGAGCACGTCCATTCATATTATTGATTGTTTCTTCTCCGGGATTAAGTTAGACCACGGAAATTTTCATCTAGTTGAGAAGTATACTCATTTTAATACACTGATTTTTAGCCGTAAGTATGACATTCATTTAGCACATTTCATGGGTGCAAATTTGCTATATTAATGTCTGCGTTATGTTTGCAATAAGTAATGCGAAAAGGATTTTTTCCGTTTAATGTTTTAGTTAAACCAGAAAACTTTATACTCCGCAATTTTTACTTTCCGAACATACATATGTAAGGAAAGTACTGTAATCATGACAAAAATCCGAATTTGAGATGTTGATGTTTCTATATGCTTTGAGGTCCCCTGAGTCCGTTTTCACTATTTTTACGATGAAGTATGCATGTGTGAGTGTGTGTATGTATGTGAGTGAACACGCTAGCGTCTAAATGCTTTGCTCTAATGAGCTGAAAGTTGGTACGTATGTTGTAAGTCACCGTAGAACGCACCCTATTGATTCTGGGGAATCTAGCACTTAGAGTTTTTTTACAGGAATACCAAGAAAAATTCTTTATCATTATGGCCTATGGGACCAAAATTTTTAGAAGTGCGATAGCGTCTAAACGCCTTATTCAATTGAGCTGAAAACTTATATGAATAATATAAGTCACTGTTGCACTAACTATAAGCATTTTGGTGAATCTAGCATTTATAGGTTTTTACAGGGACACAACGAAAAATTCTTTATCATTATGATCTATGGGCTCAAAGTTCAGTAGCGTTAAATAAAACATCGTGTAATATAGGGAGAAAAATACTCAAACACTCTATTATGGTTTTCTCTCTTTTGTTTGTTTAACAACTCCTCTTTCTTTACTTTATCTACAAAACTGTTAATTACTCAGTGTTCGGAAAGTCGAGCGGAGTCACTCCAGATTTTTTTCCAGTTTCGGAATAAGCAGTTTTGCATAGTTTTTGGAAGGCTTTATAGGAATAATTAGTTTTACGAAGAAAACCAGCGCCAAAAATCAAAAATTGAGATTTTATTAAATTTTAATTTTTTTTAATTCACTGTGCGTTGACACCAGGAAAAAAAAAAGAAAAGGGAGCGAAAATCACTTATTTAACGTATATAAGCAAGCATCGGAAACATTCATGAGATTTCTCCTATGCTATTGCAATTTTGGAGCCGCAAAACGTCAAATAAGAAAATGCGACCGAATTTATACACACCCAACAATAAATAGAAATGATTAAAACTTCAAAAATTCTGAATTCTACATGCAGAAAATTTCATTTTATAATATTGCAAAATTACGTTTTTCTTGTTTTCCCCAAAATCGTGATTTTGGACTTCCTTTCTTTCCCTTCTTCCAACTGGTGATTGATATATTTTTTCTGGAAATCAGTAACACATATATTCATCCTATTCAAAATTACATGGAAGCATGTATGCGGAAATTCAAATACATATTTGTATGTTTTATTGATTAACTGAATCTATTTTTACAAGGGAAAAAAATCTGGAGTGACTCCACTCGACTTTCCCAACATTAATTAATTAACGGTTGCATAAATAAATTAAAGTAAGACAAGTCGTTAAACAAACAAAATAGAAAAATATAATAGGGTGTTGGAGTATTTTTTACCATTGTTTAATTTTACGCTATTGCACTTCAAGTAATTTAAGCCCATAGATCTTAATGATAAAGAATTATTCGTTGCGTCCCTGTAATATATATATATATATATATATATATATATATATATATATATATATATAAGTACTAGATTCACCGAAATCTATATAGTTCGTGCGACTGTTACAGACGGAAACAAAAGTCTCCGAACACTAGCCAATAAAAAAAGTACACTTAATACAGTTTTGTTAAATAAATCCTTGTCGAATCCTGTTCTTAGTCAGTCTAAAAACAGGACTCGACAATGATTTATTTAACAAAACTGTATTAAGTGTACATTTTTTAAATAGGAATTTTTGCTAGTGTTCGGAGACTTTTGTTACCGACTGTACCTATAACATATAAATTTTCAGCTCAATCGAATAAGGTGTTTAGACGCTATCGCACTTTAAAATATTTGGGCCCATAAGCCATAAGAATAGAGAATTTTTCTTTGTGCCCTTGTAAAAAAAAACTATTAGCGCAAGATTTACCAAAAGTTATGCACTTCGTGCGATGGTAATGTATAACATGTGTATAAATTTTTAGCTCAGATAAATTAGGCGTTAACACGCTATTGCACTTAAAAAAAATTTTAACGATAGGTCATAATGATAAAGAATATTTCTTTGTGTCCCTGTAAAAAAACTATAAGTCCAAGATTCGTCAAAATCAATAGAGTTCATGCTATTGTCACCTATATCCTACATACCAACTTTTAGCTCATTCGAACATCATTTAGGCGCTATCGTGTTCACGCACACACATACACATACATACATCATCGTAAAAACAGTAAAAATGAGTTGATGCGACCTTAAAACGCTTAGAAACACCCAAATCTCGGATTTTTGACATGAAAACAATAATTGTCTTACATATGTATGTTCAGAAAGTAAAAACAAAAAGTGTCTCGGCAAAATTATGGCAAAGTTTCTTGGTAAACATGGCAACTTTACATATCAAACGTTCTATGCCAGTTTTAATAAAATATTTGTAGAATAAATGGCAAAAGTTACAATCCTAATTACATATTTATTTTTATTGTGCACTTCTAAAACTAGTAATAACGACATTTTATTTTTTGAACAAATTTATTAAATAGTAAGCATTTTATTTTAACATGTTTTTATTAACTTCTATTCTTACAAATCTTGCAATCGAATTTTAACTAACTTCTCTACTAGCTAGACATTTGAAACTTTTACAGTAGCTCAGAACACGGTGACAACACAATACTTCGAAGTCCGATTATCGAATTTTTGATTATTTTTCTCATAATTAATTAAAATATGAAAATAATAACATCCTAATAGCGTTAAAATAGCCATTAAAATATTAGCTATAATTTAATTGTTGCCAAAAAAAAAAAAAAAAAAAAAATTGCGAGTTCATTTTCTTCGACATAAAAATAAAATGCGTTTAATTAAACGTGAACATTAAAAAATTATAAAAAGTTAAATTATGAATCTCACAAAAATTGACGTCATTATCACTTTAAAATTTTCATGCACATTGATAAGAGCGCTATGATTCATCAGAAAATTTAAAACATGGTGTATAAAAAGTTTTTTTTTTTTTTTTTTTTTTTTTTTTTTTTACCTTATAACTATTTTCAATTGATAACGAAACAAAAATTTCTCATGGAAGTTAAAAACATAACATACAAATTTGATAATTTATGAGTTTGAAAAAAAAAAAAAAAAAAAAAAAAAAACATATATATATATATATATATACATATCTATATGATATTTACGTCTATTTATAACGTTTACCTTTATTGAAAAATTAATTACTAAGAGTCTTTTTCTATGTAATAAACTACTGTTGCATGTAATAAATCATTATAGCGTACTTCGTTGTACTAAATAGGCTACTTTCAATTCTGTAGTGTATTTCACACGAAATAACTTACAAAAAGAAATATACAGTTTAATTTCACCCATATTTACACTATTTGTATTTCAGACACTCAATTTGAACGTTATAATTTACAGACCATATAGTTTACAGTTCACCTAAAGTTGGAGAACAATTCTCCCAACCAACACACAGGAGAGAAAAAATCCAACTCAAAATTCATAGAACAACCGAGATTTAATTTCTTCTCGAGCTCCTCAGAAACAATTCCAGTTCTCTTTCATCTTCATTATTTTTTTATTTCCTTAATAACTAATTATTGAACCATGGATGAATTTTGCATGCTTCTTGGAATAAACTTATCACGCTGTAACGTTACACTATTAAAATTTAATGAATTTATTACCTAATATTAGTGAAAATCTTCATGTACATATGAAAATTATAGTTCCACTTTTATTCAAAAAAATATTTAGTCTCCAGAATTAAAATATTTACATTTCAGTGTAATACGCATAACAAAACTAAAGTATAAAACAAATTAAATTAAACTTTACATATTAAAAATGCATTAAAAATAATTCAAATTTTTTCAACAAATATTTAAAAATTTCAGGAATGACAAATAAAAAAATAATAATAAATAAAGTGTTTTTTTCTCCTTCACGGTAACTGGAGTTAAAATAAATACTGCTGTAATCCAAGAGAACAACTTTTTAGTGCGATTTTGTTTATATTTTAGAGCTTAATGCATATATTAAAGTGTATTTTATTTGTCAATTCAGAATATATTTATGCATCTAACACTAATACTACTTGTCTAGACAATCTTGTAGAGTATTGACATGTTTACACATGGGACTTGATTTCATCATCCTTAATAAGATTTTATAGACAGTAATACAATTTGCTTGTCACAAAATGTATTTCCCAAATCACGTAAACTATTTTTTTGGAAGATACATTACTTTGATTCATAACGAGTCAGATGATACAAAAATATTTCACGAGCAATAGAAAAAATTGGGACTTATCTTAAAAAACGCATACATATATATTGTATATATAACCTTTTATGCTTCTTTTGAATTCTATTCTATTTATATATTTTTTTACTTTTTCTTACCCATATATATGGTAGAGAAAGTATTGTTTTTGGTCAAATCTTCAAATATTGCGGACCCGTTCACGAAGGCAAGGTTCGCTGATATATGGATATTCAACGAAGGAGCATGGAATTCAGTCGATAGGGCATTCAGCTTCGGCCATGGTCTGGTGTCCTGTCCTGTCCGAATAGAAAAACATGAAATGCGACTCTTAACTAACTGGCTTTGAATTCTTCCAACTTCTAAATGTGAGATTTTGCGGATAGCACAAAAAGTTAATATTTTTTTTCAGTTTCTTTAAGGAAATGTACATGTTAAGTGTTTTGTATTAAATTAATTTTTTTTTTTTTTTTTAGTCGAAATCGGTAGCAGCCAAATTTATGATTTGAACAATATGATCAGGGTTGACCAAGTAGGTAACACCTTACGTTACTATAGTATCGTTTCGACAACATTTAATCGTAACTAGTCCACATTAGAGAAATATTATATAAATATTTAACCTAGCAGTTTATTCGTTTAATTAAATTAGTTTCGTTAAATTAAAAAAAAAAAAAAAATAAATAAATCATCAAAATTTTATTAAGCGATTAAATAAATGTTTACAGATGAAAATTTTCTCTATTCTTTAGTTTTTACAAAATTATTTGAAAATATGTAATGTATTGCAATGTCAAAAATAATTACACTGAAAAAATACATAAAATGTGTATTAAAATATAATTTAAAATTTTTATAAATGTATATTGGATATAATAGTGGATTAAAACTTTATGTTATATACTATTCAAAATTGTTACGTAAAATAACCTCCTGAATCTGAATATGACTCCCATTTTGCCCAATCACCCACCGTTTTCTAGAAACACCACTCCCTCCCTCATTTTACCCCTGTTCGATAATTTTATGACAATGAATTTGGGTTGAAGAATGAAAAAGAATTAATTTAACACCTATATATATGTTACCGCTAAAGTGCAGAAATCAGTTAATCTGCAGATTAGCTAGGTAATCTACACATTAACTAGGGTGATCCGTTAAGGTGAGGAAAATTGTTTCATTTCTCAAATTACCTAGGTAATCTGCGAATTACCTAGATAATCTGCACATTAGCTACTAGGCACTCGTTAAAGTGAAAATAAGATCTCTGGTGGTATAATTTTACACGCTGTGTTGTATTTGTTTTTTTTTCATTCGGGAAAAGAAAAAAAAGATTAGTTCGCTTTTCTTTCCTTTCTTTCTTTACTTATTTTAATATGTATGTGCTTTAATTTTTATGTGTTTTAAAGTTATATTTGTTTTATTTATTTCATCTTTTTTATTCTGCCAGTATAAGTTTGAAGATGTTATGCATTTTTAATATGAAATATAATATCTTTAATAGCTTTCAATAAACTCTATTTTATAAATGAATGTTAGAATTGTAATGCAGTAACGATTTCTTTTCAAATAAAAATATTTAACAATTTAAATAAAAAAAAAAAAAAGTTTTATTAACAACTTATATTGCTATTACTATATTTTAAAAAAAGTTATGCACCAATTTTTAATTCACTAAAGAAATATTAAATTAGACAAATCAGAAGCATTTTAAGAAGCACTTCAAATAATTAAAACTACTTTAATAATTTTTAGAACGCATGAAAATTAAAATGACAGTTTTCCAATGCGTTATTAAACTATATTTTGCAGCATACATATATCTGTACAAGTTTAGGAAATATATTAATTTTACAAAAAAAAAAAAAAAAAAAAAAAAAAAACATTATTAACACATACAACGAAATTATTTGAAAAAGCGAACAAAATTAAAAAAAAATAGGCTAAGCTTTACTATACGGCACCCATTGCTTATTGCCGTTGCCGATGTTTTGATCGCGTGATATGATGGTGATTCGAGACCCGAATCAGAGTATCGAAACTTTTTTCTGTTGTATCGAAACGTAATAAAACGTAACATTTACTGATTCGTGCATAGCTAATTAGGGGTATCTAGTGATGTTTTTTTTGGTTTAATGCTCGCGAAGCGAGCAAACAGCAGAAAACATAGTGACCGAGGCTCCATGAATTTTCATGCTTTTACTGAATCATGCTCCACGAATTAGGGGCGTCCAGTGATTTTTATTTTGGTTTTAATGCTCGCGAAGCGAGCAAACAGCAGAAAACATAGTGACCGCTGCTCCATGAATTTTCATGCTTTTACTGATTCATGCTCCACGAATTAGGGGCGTCCAGTGATGTTTTTTTTGGTTTTAATGCTCGCGAAGCGAGCAAACAGCAGAAAACATAGTGACCGCTGCTCCATGAATTTTCATGCTTTTACTGATTCATGCTCCACGAATTAGGGGCGTCCAGTGATGTTTTATTTTGGTTTTAATGCTCGCGAAGCGAGCAAACAGCAGAAATCATAGTGACCGCTGCTCCATGAATTTTCATGCTTTTACTGATTCATGATCCACGAATTAGGGGCGTCCAGTGATGTTTTTTTTGGTTTTAATGCTCGCGAAGCGAGCAAAGAGCAGAAAACATAGTGACCGCTGCTCCATGAATTTTCATGCTTTTACTGATTCATGCTCCACGAATTAAGGGCGTTCAGTGATTTTTTTTTTTTGTTTGTTTGTTTCAATGCTCGCGAAGCGAGCAAACAGCAGAAAACATAGTGAAACATAAAAAAAAAAAAATGTTTCATAATAATGAAAAGTATTGTTTCATGACATTTTGATTCGATTCACGACGTTGTGAAACGATTCGCAGTACCGACTCACAAACCGAATCAAAACACCATCATACCACGTGATCAAAACATCGGCAACGGCAATAAGCAATGGGTGCCGTATAGTAAAGCTGTTCCAAAAAATATATAATCATGATATATAAAATATATAAAGGAAACTTGAAATTGAAAGAAACAAAAAAGAAAAATTGTAATGAAATGCTAAAAAATGCATAAAAATTTCATATTAAGTATTTATTGAATAATGCCATAATATTGAATATTTTCCAGAGTTAAAAAATAATACATCTATTCTTTTTTTCAGTAAGTAATAGTAATTTAAATCAATTTTAAAATAAAGTAGTTTTAAAAAGTTGTGGTTTAATAGTTTTATTTCGGGAGAAAATAATTACTGTGCTGTAAATTTAAGATTCATAATTTAAAATGAAGTTTCACGAGAGAGAGCTGTTAATTAAGATTATATTATATTTCATTAATAAAATGCAGACCCTTATCAAACTTATATTGACAGAATTAAAAAAGAGAAGAAATAAACTCAAAACAATTATAAGTTACTTGTACTTTAAAATTTGTGTTGGTCATAATAAGAAATCTAATGTCATAGCTTCGATGATCCACGTTTTGTGATTGTGCTTACTGTTTATCACAGCGGAGAGGAAGGGATAAAAGTTTCGGTTTGTGTTTGAAGGTCAATCGCGTCACAGACTAATCTGGGATTCGCGTATCTGTATCACATGACTGTTTGACGTCATACTGAATGTAAAAAAACTAAGGCTGGAAACAAACATTTGAACTTTAACGACACAGAAGCCGTTAATCTGCAGATTACCTAGTTAAAATGCGGAAAACTCTTTATTGCGCACTTTAACGGGTCATTTTAGTTAATCTGCAGATTAGCTAGGTAATCTTCAGATTAACGGATTTCGCGCTTTAACGGTAACATATGTTTATATATATATATATACAGTCGGTAACAAAAGTGTCCGAACACTAGCAAAAATTCCTATGTAAAAAAAGTACACTTCATACGGTTTTGTTAAATAAATCCTTCTCGAATCATGTTCTTACATTGACTAAGAACAGGATTCAATAAGGATTTGTTTAACAAAACAGTATGAAATCTACTTTTTTTACATAGGAATTTTTGCTAGTGTTCGGACACTTTTGTTACCGACTGTATATATATATATATATATATATATATATAAAGCTTAAAAAATAACATTAATAACAGATTAAAAAAAATAAGATATGTAAAACATAATTTCAGTGGCAAATCCTCCCAAAAATTTTCAATTGTCGCAAATGTCCATGTTTTACAATTTTCCAACTGTGTAGCCCCTCAGAAGATATTTAACGGTTAAAATAATACTCTCAACTCCTAAAAATCAAATTTATAGCCATAAAATCACCGAAAATTTATAAAAATAGGGGGCCGTTCCTAAAAAAGGTATGTGGTAGGGCAAAATAGGCGTTATATTCGGATGCAGGAGGTCATTTTACATAAGAATATGCTGAAGTGGTGTCAGAAGTAATTTTCATGCCGAGCATTTAAACACGCAAAGAGTTGTTCAGAGGTTGATTTATTCATAAGAACATAAAAAGATGATGTTGAATCATACGATTTTTTATCTTAATTTATGTTAACAAATTAGAAGTCTCTTTCAATAAGGAAAAACTTTAAAATACCATTAAATAAATAAATAAATAAAAACAGTAACTATATAGTGTAGTGCCTTTAATTTCCTCAAGATGATTCTTCTACAGTCGGTAACAAAAGTGTCCGAACACTAGCAAAAATTCCTATCTAAAAAAAGTACACTTCATACGGTTCTGTTAAATGAATCCTTATCGAATCCTGTTCTTAAACTGACTAAGAAGAAGATTCGACAAGGATTTATTTAACAAAACCGTATGAAGTGTACTTTTTTTACACAGGAATTTTTGCTAGTATTCGGACACTTTTGTTACTGACTGTACATTTATAATAATTAGAAATCATAGAAATTTAAGCAAAATGAGAATAAAAAATTAATATAGAATAGGTATGTTACTTAAATATATATATATATATATATTACTAAAATACATTTTCAAATTTTATATAATCGCTCGCTGTTATAAACTGTCAATCCTAAATTGAGGATTTAACTTGAATCTGTTTGTGATATCTCCATATTTACTCCATGATTCTTTGCATTACTGTACTGACATTAACTGTATTTTTAACGGCTATCTGGTTATTAATTTTACATGCGACACACATTTCTTACATTTTTATGTTGCTTATTTCTTGATTATTTTATTTGTGATGTTTGATGCATAATTACAAATTTTCTTGGTGTTTTATCACTCATAATTTTTTAACTAATTTATTGGCTTCTCACATGTTGTGATGAGTTTATTTTGATATATGTTTTTTCTTATTTTATTTGCAAAGGATCTTTCGGGCCTGTGCACAAAGAAATACTTAGCTTTTGCTATCGTTGTGACAGAAAAACATTCATTTATTTAACATGTTTGCATTGTACCAGACCCTTGATAATGTTAGAATGCAAATAATGCTGTTATCTTATTCCAACTTGCTTTAATTAATTTAGATTTGACTTTATTTCTTTTTTGGTTTGATTTGAGTGGTCTTTGTTTTTGATCATATTAATTGTTTGAATACTGATATTAAATCATCTTTAAATTCCAACTGTATGAACTGATAATATTATATTTCTACTGTACGTTCTGATTATCTATATATATACATAAAATGTGTCTTAAAATATAATTTAAAATTTTTATGAATGTACGAGGTGTGGCTATTAAATAACGAGACTATTGCTGTAAAACATTTAATTTTAAATTTATACATATTTAGTTATTATCACCTTTAATCTACACCCCTCCTCTATCCCTACAACGCTCCATGCCAATTTTCCATTGTTCGAAACAGTGCTGGAAGTCTTGTCCTGTAAGCTTCTGCATGAGGCGTGCCGCTTTTTCTTTCACAGCTTTAGCTGACTCAAACCGTGTTCCTTTTAATGCAGATTTAACTTTGGGGAACGGTTAAAAGTCAGATGGGGCCAGGTGAGTCGAATTAGGCGGATGGTCTAAAACTGGGATGTTGTATTTGGCTAGAAACGCCTTGACAGTCAAGGACGTCTGAGCCGGTGCGTTGTCTTGATGGAGAACTCATTACTTGTTCTTCCAAAATTCGGGCCGTTTTTTCCTTACCCCTTAATGGAGTTGAGCAAGCACCTCAAGATTGTAATGTGGATTAATTGTTTGACATTCAGGAACCCAGTGAAGGTACACAATACCATGAATATCGAGAAAAAGGATCATCATCGCTTTGAATTTCGGTCATCATCTCCAAAGTCTTCTCAGCCATCTTGGAAACGGTTGAACCACTCATGAACTCGCACACGTGATAAACATTCATCGTCATAAACTTGTTTCAATAAAAGATAAGTTTCACTAGCGATTTTACCAAGTTTCACGTGAAATTTCACGAAAATTCTTTGCTCTACTTTTACGTTTTCGGCAAAACGAAACAAACAACTCTTACACAAACGAAAGTTACGGCCAGACTGATTTATCTACAAACACGGGAGGCACTGCAATCGAAAGAGAAGGCTTTACGCTGCACAGCTGTCGGTCGTTCGGATTTGGCGCATATGTAGTTCATCTGTAGCAGAAATAGTCTCGTTATTTAATAGCCACACCTCGTATATTGGATATAATATTGGATTAAAAATTTATGTTATATACTATTGAAAATTGTTAGAAATCTTTTTTATGCGTTTTTGAGATAAGTGCAACACACAATAGATCTTCACTTTGTAAAAAAGAAGTAAAAAAAAAAAATCTAGTTTTCAGGTTTTATGTAATATTGCATCTCAAATGTATGTTATATTGTGTGCATTAATAATGGAAGAAAAAAAGACGAAAACCATTGTGACATGAAAAAATCAATAATTAGATCTTATCGGAAAAATCTTTCTCATGTAAAAAGTCATTTTCTATTACACAAAAAAAGTTTTTCAGCTGCACTACCTTTTAGAGCAACTAGATATTTCTGAAACAGCCGATCGATTAAGTTATGTTCATTCACTTGAACAAATAATAAAGAAATTTGTTTAAAAAATAAAATAAATTTTATACGAGTGCATTTTGCGTATATTATTACGGTATATTTGCATTATTTAAGTATATTTTGCACTGTTATATCATTGCTTTCTCTTTAGCCTTTATATATGGTAGAGAAAGTTAGGGTTAAATTTTTGAAATTGTGTTTTTGTTATATCTACACGTTTTGAGGTTCGCTGAATCCAAAAATAATGTTTTTAGCGGTTGTTCTGTGTGTGTGTACTTGTATGTCTGTTTGTGAGTCTGTATGTCTGTTATCAGCATATCTCAAAAACAAATTACAGCAGAAAGTCCCAACTCAGTATTTAACATCTGTATCATATTGTGATGCTACACTACTTTCGTTGAGACCAAGCAAAGGATTCGTGTCCAGAGAGATAAAAAAAAAAAAAAAATCAAATATAATGCTTCTACTGAGGAAATTTTCGTAAATACTGTGTTACTATAATAATAATACTCGTCTAACACTTTCTGACTGGGAACATTTTTACCTTAAAGCATTACATTCTTCTGTTTTTGCAAACTGAAAGAATAATATGGACTATAACCAACATTTGTTGATTGAAAATTGTACTTTACACTTTCTGCTAATTAGCTCGATCGTTTTTTTTTCCTGATTTTATTAAATACGACTGTTCCAGATGCAAAAATGTGAATGGATGTCGTGATGTCTAACCCGTACGATTATACGCTTTCAGTCGGAAAGGGCTAATAATACTCGCCCTCGAAAGTGACCTGGAGAAAGGGCAGGGAGTACGAATCCTGCTGTATTATTGAAAATTTGTAATGCTTTTGCAACATAACTGAAACCTTTTGTGTTGTGTGTTACAGGTACACATTATGTTTACATTCTTTTACGTTACTTTATTTTATTATTATTTTTTTTTTCATGTTTAAAAACACATAGTCATAGTTACGTGCTTAAAATTTGAATTGAATTCAACAAAACAGCGAGAAAGCCTATGTAAACACATAACCTTCCACAGTAATGTTTCTAAGACCCATTGTAAAACTATATTAATCGTTTAATTAAATTTTTAAAACTATACATTTTCTGTCGAATCATAAATAAGTGGTTTTACAGTCAGGGCACATTTAAACATGCATTCAGAACATTTCATAACACAGGATCACAATTCGAAATAAATGTGTTTACCACAGAATAAAACTCTTACTCTAACCGGATTTAAATTTAAGCGTCAATTATATCCATTATTCTAACACAAAACCAAATTAAAATGATTTCGGTTATTGAGATTATATCATAGGTAAAGGTATGTCACTTTAATCGTTCTAACATAAAGCGGATTTCACTATGCACAATTCTTCGACTATTTTAAAATTAAATAGCTGAACAATTTTAGAATAATAAACTGCAGGGAGGAAATGCGATTATCGTGCACCTATATGAAAATTTTAATTGACTTATTAGTCGAGGTTCATATTGTTGCAGCACATCAAGTGGAAAATAAGTCGGATGGATAATAGGAGTGGTTTCACCATGGCAACCAGAAACGTATTTGTAAAGCACTAATGGGACTACAAATGCGTACGCTGATTCTAATCGGAAAAGTTGATGGGTTCGAAAATTGATCAACAAGCGTGGCAGAAATTTACCGAGATTCAGTGAAAACATCTATCTTACAAAAAGAAACAAATAACGAAATTAGTTCATGCATTTAAAATTTTCCATAATTTTTGCCCAATTTCACTGTGATACAAAAATTTGCTAGGTATTTCAGAAATAAATAAATAAATAAGTAAATAAAAAATAAAGCAAAAGTTTTAAGTATTAAATTGTAGTAAAATTCATTGATCTACTTGTTGTTTAAGGGGAAGTTAATATTATAAAACATATCGTTGAATCAAAAACACAGTGATGATAACTTTTGTTTCTCGAGCTCTTTGTGCATCAAAATAATTTTTTACTTCCATTACTAAATACCGTAGGTAATGGAAGTATTGTATTCGGTCGAAAAATTCGATATCGAGTTTTCACCTGATTTACATGTTTTAAGGTCTCCTGAGTCCAAAAAAGAGTTTTTGGCAATTGGTCAGTATGTGCGTGTGTGTATGTGGGAATCTTCTGACTATCATATCTCCGAAACTAATAAAGATAGAACTACGAAACTTCAGAATTGAGACAGATCTGATGTACAGGGGAATTTTCCAACTTTTGGTGAAAATTGGAAAACCGAAAGTGGGACATCGGAAATCGGAAGTGCATATCTCAAAAACGGCTATAACGATTTTCTTCAAAGTTGCTATATAAACACTCTATTAGATGTCTTTAAAAGGATATAGTTGGTTAGTTCAGGAAAATGCATAGGCGCCCTGTATAAATAGCTCAATTTCAGGTCTGTCTATTATTTTCCTTCAAAAACGACTGTAAGGATTTTTTCTTTCTTTTTTTTAACTTGCCATATTTACTCACTTTTAAGTATCCTTTTGTACGTAGTTGTTGTTTTCTGGTCAACAATTGAGTTTGCCAAGTTTTGGTAAACGTCAGTATCTCAAAAACGGCTCTAAGAATTTTCTTGAAAAATATTAATACATAAAGCATTTTAAATGTCCTTCCTCATGTATTACGTGATTATTACAAGAAAATCACTGTCCTCCTGGTCAGGTAGGTGAGTTTTAGATATCGAAAATGGGTGTTTCAAAAAATAACTCTACCATTTTTTTTTTAACTCGCTATGTAAACTGTGTTTTATATGCCTTTATCACGGGTATCAACTATCTGTCACTGGAAAATTTTTAGGTGTCTACTTTGTTAGGTCATTCTTTTGCCTTCTGATCACATTATCTCAAAAAAGTGCATATTATACGTGTAATAGTGGGTAATGGAAGTCATATTACTAATTTGTTATTGCAAATATTTAAATTTATTTTACTTAAAATTATATGTTTACATTAAATATTTTAATACATTTTTAGTACGACAGGATTGTTGTCTTCAGACAGCAATTTTAGCATTGAGGAAATTTGTAGTAGCCCACATTGAATGACTTGAATGAAGTGTATATATATATTTTTAATTTTCTATAGAAAGCTACACCATTCAACCGATCTCTACAAAAGTTGGTAGATTTATTAATCAGAACAAAATCCAGCTAAAATCATATATATATATATTTTTTTTTTTCAGTCGTATGTTTCAAAAGATATTAGATTTTTTTTTTTTTTTTTTTTTTTTGCTGCATGAAAATAAATATTTTTATGTCGAGGAAAATAAAAAGTGACACATTAAAGATTATATTTAATATAAATTTTTCAATTTTTAACAAAGAAATTTATAAATTTTTTCAGAAGTTGTCACTATTACTAACTAGACAGTTACACCGCTACGGCCGATCGGCTTGCTACGCGGAAAGTAACTTGCTATTTTCAATAATTTTTTGCCTCTTAATTTATTGTACAGTCGGTAACAAAAGCGTAAAAAAAGTACACTTCATATGGTTTTCTAAATAAATCTTTGTCGAATCATGTTCTTAATCAGTCTAAGAACAGGATTCGATAAGAATTTATTTAAGAAAACCGTATGAAGTGTACTTTTTTTACATAGGAATTTTTGCTAGTGTTTGGACACTTTTGTTACCGACTGTAGGTACAGATGGGGTTTATCATATATCAATATATTTTCAACAATTATAACTCAATATATGCACCAGTACTATCTAGACACTGTTTTAAACGAACAAGTACGTTTGATACGAACTTCCAAAAGAACTCAACAGGAACACCATGTTGCTTGCAGTGTTGCCAATTGTAGGGGTTTGTTCCAACGAAGGAACTTTTAGCAGTTTTCTTCAGCATGTAGGGACGGAGTAGAGACTTTTTGGAGGTACCCTTTCTCCCCAGGACATACTAAGGATATCCTGAAGATAAAAGTACATCCTACGGATATCATCAGTACGAAAATAGGGGCTTTTATCATCAATGTAGGGACATTTTGAACTGTCCATAGGGACATGGCAAAATTTGAATTGGCATCACTAGCTGCTTATTGTTTGCTGCGGTAGGTGCATTAAAGTGCATCGCAGCAAACTACAACTCTTGGCAAACTTGAAAATGAGATCATGAGGTCATAAGTAGGTTCCTACTGAGTTCTTGAGGAAGGTCTTAGCAAGCGTACCTGTTCGTTTAAGACAGTATCTAGAAAATACTGGAGCATATGATAAACTATATGTGTGACAAAAATTGAGTTTATCCCTACAATATTAGAGGAGGAAAAAAAAAATAGGTAGACTTTGCTCAGTTCCCCATCATATAGTCCTCCTAAATATCTAGTACAAAGCATACTATATTTATGTTAAGAGAAATGAATTTCACCGATCGTTTGACAGAATGACTGATTCAAATGCCCCATCTAACAGGCTACCCATCGTTCAGTTTGATAGATTTACAGTCGGTAACAAAAGTGTTCGAACACTAGCAAAATTTCCTATGTAAAAAAAGTACACTTCATACGGTTTTGTTAAATACATCCTTATCGAATCATGTTCTTACACTGACTAACAACAGGTTTCGACAAGGATTTATTTAACAAAACCGTATAAAGTGTACTTTTTCTACATAGGAATTTTTGCTAGTGTTCGAACACTTTTGTTACCGACTGTACCTTATCCTAATATTTGTTCTATTAGAATCGGCTCCATAGTTCTAGTTTAGTTTTCAAGTAATTTTTATACTATTTTCTATGGAACGATCTCCAAACTGCAAATTTACATGAAATATCACTTTGCACTAAATTGATAACTTAAATTTAGAATAACTTACGAAATTTTCAAATTACAATATTTGCAGTCAATGATGTTCAAGCGAGTAACATAAATGATATTTTAAAAGTGGTCTCATATCATTACAATAAAAATATCCCTCAAATTGGACGTTTATACGAAATTATGCCCTATTCTGCCAAGTTAAGAAATTCGTAAATTTTAAATAACTAAAGAAATTTTCAAAGTTGAATTTTCATAGTTAATTATGTTTCTGTCACCATCATAACTGAAATTTTAAAGCTGGTCTGACATCTTTCCAGTCAAAATCTTCCTTTTAATGCATATTTAAGCGAAATTTTGCCCGACTCTCCCATGTTAAAAAAATTGTAAATTTAAAATAATTTACGAAGTTTTTAAATTAGAATGTTGCAAAGTTGCAACCCAATATAGGTCTTGCTAGGGTCATAAGTAATATTTTAAAACTGGTCTGACCTCTCTGCGATCACTTGCTTTTGAGCTATCGTGTACACAGACTAACAAACTAACAGCCCCCCTAGAGACGCACACCATGTCAATTTTGTTATTTTCGGATTCCTCACACCTCAAAACGTGTAAAAAACTGAAAAAATCAAGGTCGAAATTTTTCACGATTACTGAACTTCCCCATACCCATAGTATGATGGGGAACAAATATTAAAAATAGGGAGTTACTTTCCGCCCACTAGGTATAACGAATCTCGGTAAATGGAGACTTAAAGGGACTTGGCCTCTTCGGTTTGGCTCCAATCAAGATTTTATGTAAAAGCTTATATTTTCACTCATTATTTATAAATCGAACTGTATAAGGTTTGTTCAATGATATATGATTTATATTCCTAATCTAATTACGCATATATTGTTGTATATGTTCCTACTATTGTACCCTGTGGCAGAAATTTATTATGCTTTCTGCGACAAGCTTCATCAACACCAATATCTTTCTGCAGGAATAGTTTCTGAAGTTAACATTTAAGAATTCAAAATAAATTATTTTTAAATAGTAAATAATATTCAGTATAACCAATGTATTTAAATTTTAACTAGCACGAATGCACATATCTGCACTATTGCAAGAAATGACTCTTCTTTTTTTTTTTAAGAAAGGTGAAAATAAATCTATTAAGCTTAATTGCTTCACATTTTTTGTACAATATTGTTTATAAAATATTCAATGAATTCAAACCATAAAATGCAGTAACACATAAAAAATAATCTGCAATTTTTTTAAGGCATTTAAATCATGAAATGTCTAAATTAAACAAATGTTACAAATACTTTTAAAACTTCATTACTTTTCTTTATATTAAATATATATATTTAAATACATAAATGCGCTTATTTCATAAGGTGCAAACCAAAGAACATAAAATATAATACAGAACTCAAAATAAAAATACAACAAATTAAAAGTAAAAATTAATGTAAAATACTGAATATCATAATGAAATATGAATAATTTACAACATTTATAGTTTTTGAGATTATTAGAAAGATGCAAGATAACATTCTAATTCAGAAGATTCATTTTTATATTATATACAAATAGCATAAAGATGTGTATTTGAAATCTAAAAAATGTGATTTGACATTAAAGAATTCAGAATGTATAATTATACCATCATTTAAATACATAAAGTAAAACTGAATACAAGATCTACGTAACGCAATTATAGACAAAGCATAGTCGAAATAGTTTCATAAAGATTGAGGCAAGTGAAACATTTAATTTTTAAGGAAATGTTAAAATGGGAATAATAACAGATTTCATGGATAATATCTATAATAGAAAATAATGATTACAGATGAATGAATTAAATAGAAATCAATTAAAAGTAATACTTGATATTGATATTTATACGAATAAGTAAATAAAAATAAATAAATAAAAGCATTTGCTGTTTAATTAGTATTAATTGTTTAATTCAAAACAACTACTATTAGAAAAAATTACTTCTGCTTACAAAAAAAAAAAAAAAAAAAAAAAAAAAAATTTCAACAAAACCTTTGTTTTGACTTTTATTAAAAATAACTATTTAATTTGCTATAAATCAATAAAAAAATAAAAATAAACATTTTCAAAAAATGAAATGAACAAGCTGTAGAAACTAATGATAAGAATATTTTTGCAAAATAAATTAATAATCTTTTTAACGACTTCATATGCTTAAACCATACTTGCCAACATCCTATTTAATATTCCATAGTGCTGTTAGTCCCGCCCTTTTTACCACACCAATAAATGTTTAGAGTAATTTTCTTCAAATGCATTTACGATTAAATAAGAAAAATACTTTAAAAATTTACTGGTGTCAAAATGAAGGCGGGGCTAACAATACTACGGAATATTAATTAGTATGTTGGCAAGTATGGCTTAAACAACAAATTTAAAGCTAAGAATTTTAATCACAATTAAAATAATTAATGTTTTAGTAAAGAAAAAAAATTAGAAAAGTTATCAATTTTATAACTTAAGATACCCATTAATATTTATTGCTAAGATCTTTTACTACATATAAAATGCTAAAAATCAATAAAGTATTTTTAATATTAATTTCTTAATTTTCTATTTTTTGAAGCAAGGTTTGAAGCTTCATTTTTTATTTTGCGTATAACTACAGACGTTACAAATTTCCCCATAGTCTTATTTCTGTATATATTTGTGAAATGTATTGCATAGTTTGAACCAAACATTAAAATTAATGCAGCTTTTAAAAATGTACGTGTATTTACAGCCAGTAACAAAAGTGTCCGAACACTAGCAAACATTCCTGTGTAAAAAAAATACACTTCATACGGTTTTGTTAAATAAATCCTTGTCGCATCCTGTTCTCAGTCAGTGTAAGAACATGATTCGATAAGGATTTATTTAACAAAACCGTATGAAGTGCACATTTTTTACACAGGAATTTTTGCTAGTGTTCGGACACTTTTGTTACCGACTGTACTACCACGCTCGTATGGACGCTTTGCATACATTGAAGAAAAGCAAAATCACTAGATACAACTAATTTGTCGCAGAAAATGTATGAAAATCGGTACAGCAGCAATCACGCACTTATTAAAAAAAAAAAAAAAAAAAAAAAAAAAATCACTGGATACAGCTATTTTGTTATGCATGAATCTGGAAATGCATGAAATATGAAATTCGGAAAATGGTCGTAAAGCCACATTCTTTTGAAAAACATCTTTTTGCAATGCAATAAATACACACGACACGAGCGGCAGGTGCGGCGCGAAAACAAAGTTTGGAGACACAAAAATGAAATTCCGATGTGAAGAGGTTACCAGTGAAAAGTGTCTATACACCGAATCATATCACCGCATCACGAATCGCTAATGCATGCCGTATCAAAGCTACCCAAGTGAGTTACATGCGCTCTATCTCCTCTCCTTATTCAGGATTGAGGGGACCGTATCTGCAGAAAGGAAAATTTGTTCTGCAGAAAAATTTATAAACCATTCTTTGAGTTTCTCTCTCTCTCTCTCTTTTCCTTTACACAATGGCAAAATTTATTTGACTTAGGTAAAATCTTTCTGCAAGAACATTTCTGTTTCTGCGACATTGTCGCCGTGTCGCCGTGTTTCTGCCACGGGGCTATTGTATAAGTGATTCTTATATGAAATTTTGCTGCATTTATTGGTGATAATGGTTTTGTAATTTGTATATGTTTATCTCTTTTTGTGGTGAGTTCATTTTGAAATTATATTTATTTTGAAAAAAAATTTTTTTTCTTGTTTTGGCTCAAAAGAATGTTTCGGGCCCGGATCAAAGATATTGTTAACTATTGCTATGTTTGAGACAGAAAAACATTCTTTTTGCATATTTGTGTTCTACCAGGCACTTGATAACGTTACAATGCAAATATGTATTTATCTATTTCCAATTTATTACAATTTTATTTGTTTGGTGGTCTTTGTTTTCGATCAAATTAATTGTTTGAATGCTGTTAATATTTAATAATCCTTAAATTTCACTCACTGTTTATCAATATATATGTATATATATATATATATATATATATATTAAGGCAACAATTTTTATGGTTTTACCTATTTGAAATTCTTAAATTTCATTTTCTGAGTTTGCGTTCTTTTTCATAAATTCATGATTTTAAAAATGCTAAAACTTTTACAGATATTTAAAAAGATTTCATTTTTCTTTTTCTTTTTTGGATGTTTCATACAACATTACATATATCATTAGGGAGAGATTTTGAAATTTATTGATTCTTTTTTGAGAGAGAAAAAATTAAAACGTGCATGTCTATGTAAAAATTTGCGAACAAAACATAATTTTTTTTCAAATATTTTTATTTTTATTTTTTTTTTCTTTTAACGATATTGCAAACGCCATCCCAAAATCTTTTAAATAAGTTCTATTAAACATTCAAAAAAAAAAAAAAATGAAGTCTTGCCTTAAATATCTGTAGAAATTTTAGCATTTTGAAGTTCATGAATTAATGAAAAAATTCAAACTAATTTAAAGATTTTGAATCTGTAAAAAGTACACTACTCGGCATTAAAATTTTCCTCAACATCATTTGTGCAAATTCTTATGTAAAATGACCTCCTGAATCCGAACATGACGGTCATTTTGCCCTATCATCCACATTTTTTTTAGGGACGACCCCTTATTTTTATCATTTTTCGGTTATTTTATGACTATAAGTTTAATTTTTAGGGGGGGGAGGAGGGAGGATTATTTTAACTATTAAATATCTTCTGAGGGGCTACAGAGCTGGGAAATTCTAAAACATGAATGCATATGGAATCTTTTGTGTGCCCCAAAATTCATACTGTTAACAATTATTTTAAAAAGGTAATACGCTGTAGTATATCTTGATAAGATATGCTATTTCCGTTGCAATTCAAACATATTTAGAAGAAATACAGCGTGGCATATTTTTTTTCTGTGCATGCATTTTTTTAAATAATAAAATCTGAAATCAGGGCCCGACTATGCTTTTTGAAGAGCCGGGGCACTGATGCTATTTGGAGGCCCCCTCAACCTGCTCTAAAGAGCTCGCCAAAACACCCATATTCTCAAAAACAAAAATAAAATAAATAAATAAAAATAGGGCATTTTTTAATTTTTCCTTCAATTATATATTCTATTTCCTCATTTTTTTTTTTAGCAACCTATAACAAAATAATTAGTTTTATGTTCAAGACAAATGAAAAACTGAAGCACATGGATCAGTTAATGTCTAGGAAATTAGTCACAAAATTTAATAATTGTTCAAGCTCTCTAATGAAATATAGAGAGAAAAAATTAATCATTTTTGTTTTTAATAGATATATAATGAAAAAAATTATACTATTATTACTTCTCAATGCTTGTAAATGTGGGGCCCCTAAATTTGGAAGCCCTGGGCCAGTGCCCCTTGTGCCCGTACCATAATCTGGCCCTGTCTGAAATAACAGAAAACGATAATTTTTAATCAAGCATATAAAAAGTAATATAACACATACTAAAGAAATGTACTATTATTATTGTAATTATTTAGCCTAGTTATGTAGTTTGAATGCTATTATTTATTGCAATCTTATAAATTTAAAAAAAGATTCAGAAATATATTAAATAATTCTTTAACCATATATATATTTTTTAATTATGCGTTTGGTAAATACCACTCTCCAAGCCAATGAGTCAGCATGCTATTAAAGATGGCGGTCACCATAGCAACAGACAATTTAACGTGGGCACACAGGCTCTATAAAAATGATCTGCATCACTGCTTGTTTTCTAGAAGTTTTTCATAAACTATTGTTTTTTACCATAATGTTTGTTTACGCAGGAAAAACTTCCAGGGAAATAAATGTCTGTAAAAATAAATGACTATAATTAATAAGCTTGCAGTTGAAAAACAAACTGAAAGTTTATAATACAATCAAAAACTGTATATAACAATCAAAATCTGTATTAGGAAATTACATTAAACAATGAAAATCAGAATAACTATATATATATTATAAACGCATAGATCATAAAATACTTCAAACTATATCCCAGTACATCATTTCTAATTATATTTAATAAATAGTAGTTAAAAAAAAAAAGAAAGTGTAAATGATGAAGAGCAAAATTTTGTAAGCAAATATACAAATTGGGAAAACTTGCTTAGCAATTGTTTTTGGTCGAAATAATTAACTTATCTTTCCTCAAAAAGGAAAAGTTGGTATAAGTGTAGCATAAAAGCAGCACCCGTGTCTAATTTTCCTGATTACTATTTTAAAAAGGCGAAAATAATTAAATGGATTTTTCTACATCAAAATCAGATGATGTGTGCATTTTTTATGTGGGAGAATTTTTACTTTCTAAATGTCTTTATCATTGTTAAGTTTTAATTCATGTTTTTTTTTTTTTAATAATACATTAAAATGAATCACAAATTTCTATATCTTTAATAGCAAAATTTTCAGCTCTGTCTTTTTATTATTATTACTACTAAAAACGCTCTCGCAATATTTTATAATTAACTAAAAACATTTGTATTCGAATTCTCAAATTTCTGAATTCCATTATCATCTATTTTATTTTTGTCTCTTACAATATTTGTTTCTTACAATATACTAAAATGAATGAACAATGTTTGTATTTTTATGCAGGTGAATTATTTTTTGTTATTGATTCATGTTTCTCAGAATAAAATTACATAAATCAATAAATTTAACCCAAATTGAATTTTCTTACAAGTATACAAATCGTATTTAAATTACAAATCTCATTTTTACTTCCATTACCCTACTACCGTAGGTAATGGAAGTATTGTATTCGGTCTGAAAATTCAACATCGGGTTTTTACCTGATTTACACGTTTTAAGGTCCCCTGAGTCCAAAGAAGTGGTTTTTGGCAATTGGTCAGTGTGTATGTATGTGTGTGTGTATGTATGTATGTATGTGGAGAATCTTCTGGCTATTATAGCTCAGAAACTAATAAAGATAGAGCTACGGAACTTTAGAATTGAAATACGTCTGGTGTACAGATGAAATTTCCAAATTTTGGTGAAAATTGAAAAACCGGAAGTGGGACATCGGAAACCGGAAGTGGGACCGTAAGTCCGTATCTCAAAAACGGCTCTAACGATTTTTTTCAAACTTGCTATATAAACACTCTATTAGATGTCCTTTCGAATGATAGAGTTTGTTAGTTCAGGAAAATTGATTGGCGTCCTGTATAAATAGCTCAATTTCAGGCCTCGCAAAGGCGTTCCTTTAAAAACGGTTGTACGGATTTTTTTCAAACACGCCATTTTAACTCACTTTTAAATATGCTTTTGTATGTAATTATTGTTTTCCTGTCAATAATTGAGTTTAACCGGAAGTGGGACATCGGAAACCGGAAGTGGGACCGTAAGTCCGTATCTCAAAAACGGCTCTAACGATTTTCTTCAAACTTGCTATACAAACACTCTATCAGATGTCCTTTCGAATGTTATAGTTGGTTAGTTCAGGAAAATTGATAGGCGTCCCGTATAAATAGCTCAATTTCAGGCCTCGCAAAGGCCTGAAAGGTAGTACCTGGGTAATGGAAGTCGTGTGGCTGCTACACACTAGATTTTTATTATTATTAGCGACAGAGCGTTAAAAAAAAGAATTCGAAAAAAAATATTTAATGATTTAAATAGTAAGAAAAATAATTAAATTTATAAAATAATTTAACTATAATACTGACACTATACTAACAAGATACTATAGATTTTGACAATTTATCAGACTTCCCTTTTCTTTTCTTTTTGTGTGTGTGTGAGAGAGACAGCGTATGTTTAAAATATATTGCATGCATTGTTTGAATTTTAATTTCAAGATTAAAATTACCCGATGTGAGATTATTATTTTGTACTCTATTAACCTCGATTAAAAAAAAAAAAAAAAAAAAAAAAAAAGACATACAAATTTGAAGACCTTGTCTATTTGCGTGGGTGTAGCATCGTAGCTCCCAAATGAATGGATTAATATTTTATTCTTTATTTTTAATTATTTACTTATTTTTTAAAGAGATCGTTGAATTAATTAGTATTACGTTTAATGGAAATTTCTTTGATAGTTTTTTTTTCTTAAATTAATTAATTATTATTATTTTTCTTTTAATGTACACTGATATTTTAAACTTGACGAGATCCCCGTTTTTCAAATTAAAATGGCTCATAATTTTTTTTTTTGATAGAAATACAAAGTAAAATCTTTTATCGTTATGGCCTATGGACTCAAACTATTTACAGTGCAATGGTGTTTAAATGATTTATTGAAACGAACTGAAAATTAATATACATGTTATAGGTCACCATCCCATGAACTATATAGATTTTTGTTAATCTAATACTTACATTTATTTTACAGGAACACAATAAAAAATTCTTTATCATTATCTTCAAAACAATAGTATTATTTGAAGTGCAATTATAGCGTTTAATTAAACAACATACTGTTTGGGGGAAAATACTCAAACATCCTGTTATAAATTTTCTCTTTTGTTTATTTAACGACTTCTCTTATTTTAATTTATTTGAACAACCGCTAATTTCTTAATGTTCGAAAAGTCGAGTGGAGTCACTCCAGATTTTTATTTTGTGGAACAAAAACTTTGCTAAAATTGTGTCTTTTGTGTAATAATATTTTTCGTTTACTTAATTATTTTTTAAATTTATTATTCTTAGATGCACAATTATTGTTAAATTACTCAAGAAATATTAATAAAACAAATTAAAGTAATGGTTATACATAAAATTAGGATAAAATTAATTTTTAAAATTGGAAAAAATATTAAAATTTATTATTATTATTATTATTTTATATATATCTAATTGATTAAAACATTAAAATCTTTTCTGTATAATGCGTAGTAAAATAATACAGTTATTTTGAATAATTTTATTAATCTTTTGACAGAGTGAGGTTTTAAAATATTCAGTTGAACTATTTTGAATATTAATTTAGATAAAGGATGAGTTTCGCTTGTTTGGGAAAGAAACTTTAATTCTATAAATCAGTGTCTGCTGTTATCAGATTTTCTGTAAGCAGTCCTGTACTTTATTATATATATTTTGAAATTTATTAATTTATGTATGAGATTCTGGTATATTTATGTACATTTTGAGGGGCTTTGAATTACTATTAGCTATTTTAACAGTATGTACGCACATGTTGTGTATGTGTGTAAGTGAATACGATAACGTATAAACGCTGCATTGGATTAAATTTAAATTTGTTGGCATTCTATAGGTTGTGGTTGGGTGAGATTTCTACGAGTGTATGATTTTTAGCACTTTTACAGAAATGCAGTTGAACCTCGTTAAGATGAACATGCTTAACACGAGTCTTTTTTTAACATGAACTGTTTCCACAATCCCCGTCAAATTGAAGATTAATTTAGTTATATGAAGATTGGTTACTGATAGCATGAACTACTGATAACATGAACAATTTCTTTTCCCCCCTTGAGATTCACGTTAACAAGGTTCGACTGTATAAAAAAGTCTTAAACATTACGGAGTATGGACTGCGATTTTTTAAGGCATGTTTTAGCACTGCTAAAATATTTAAACAGAACAAAACTGATAAATGTTACATTTCTTTGGTAAGTTTTGTTCATTACGGAAAATGGTATGCCCAGCACTTAAAAGTTTTGGAGGAAAACGTTAGGGACGGATGGGACAGTTTTCACAAAAATATATTACAAACTATTTTCTACAGGTACAGCATTGTAAGTTTCAGAATAACAAATTTGAAGAGTTTACCATGCTTCAAAATATTAATTTTAAGGCAATTGTTAAAATATTTGTTTTTTAAATTAACTAATATAAGCATAAAAATGTCCTTCACTTGAGAGAGGGATGGGACATGTTTTTTAAAGTTGAAATAACTATATGTTTAATAACTATATGTTTTAATAATCAAACATACTATGAAAAATGACAAATACAGTGTGTCATTTACCTACATATGTTTACTGAGTACAAATAGCATTCATTTTAAACAACATTATACTTTATAATGATTACATCAAATAAAAAATTTCCTATATGCTACATTATTACTCCATCCCCCCCCCCCTCCTTATTTTTGTGCATGTTTGTTTCTTTTATTCGTTTGTCTTTTCATTTCCTCTTTCCTTTCAAGCTATACGGTCCCGTAGTAGCTTATTAATAGAAACATACTGCATTAGATATCAATTAATTGCTAATTCATCCTTTTTTTTTTTTTTCCTTCAAGACCTTATTTATTCATTCAAATTTTTATAAACGCTCAATTCAGAAAGTCGAGTGGACTCATTCTAGAATTTTTTCCCTAGAAGTCATTATGAAATTCTTTTAGAATTCATGTTTTGAAATAGTCTAAATTAAATAGATATAGAATGTATATTACTGAAATAATAAATAATATATTATATGTATGAAAAGCTATGACGTACTCTGCGACTGACACATAATAGTTTTTTCTTTTCATATGGCCGTCTTAAGAATGCTAAGTTAGCAAAAAAAAAAAAAAAAAAAAAAAAAAATTGCAAATGCTGCCTTAAGAATAAACAATATCAAGTAACTTTTGAAAGTTGTTTATTTTGCATTTTCTATTCCATAGCGATGACAGCAAAAAGTTCTTGTGTGCTTTGCCTAAGTGACTTCTAGTGTTTCAGATAAAAAGAAGTATCCCTAGAAAAAAAGAAAAGAAAAAATAAATAAATAAAATAAAATTTCAAAGTGAAAAAAAAAAAAAAAGGCTCGAGCTAAGATGGACGTGCAAACTTAGGTTTCCTGCGTTTAAAGTTAAAGGAAAAAAAAAAAAAAAAAAAAAAGATTTTGTCTTGACGATAAACGGGTAACGGATGCTTAGTTGACATACCTATGACACCCCTGGTTGCCCTCTTTCTAACATTTCCGCCAGAGGATTTTCTTTAGTACGGGACTAAGTTCCGGAGTTCTTCCATGTTACTTCCTTTTGGTCTGGTGTGCCTATGAAAAATAATAAGAATTCAGTTTTAATTATTGCTGCACAGACTGTCACGAAATAAGACGGGAAAAAAATATTAAGAAAAAATTACTGCCTTGACATGAAGACGTGAAGATAGGTGGATATTGTCAGATTTTCCTGTTTCAGATGTTCAAGTGTCAAGTTTTATTTTATGAGGTAGAATGTATTAAGAAGTGGTTCACATGTGACAAAAATCTTTTGCCTGAATAAAATATGTAATTGTACGATATTATCTTATAATAAAAAAAAGTCTGTAAAATGCTCTCTTTTTTTCAGAATTTATTTGAGAAAAGAGCAAAAAACGTTTGCATGGAGTAACTAAAATTCATTTACATTTCATGAAAAAAAAAAAAAAAAAGAGAGAGAGAGAGAGAAAACTTAAATATCTGAAATATTAATTAAATCTTCCAGTACTTTAAGCTAAGAAATATGTTATATTTATACATTAACTTCTTTCTCCTGTCTTTTTTAATTTTTTTTCGTCTGCATTAGCTTACAATATTGAGTGTTCTAATAAGAAATAACTTATAAAAAGTATTTTGTCAATAATTTTCAAAATTTTTAATAATAAGTTTCCTCGATTCCTTAAAATGCTGGATAGAAAAAAATTAGCATTTTATTAAATCAGAGTTCTTTCACTTTTTCCTTCTAATATCCACATGCGGTAGGGAAAGTACTATGTTTTGTGGTTAGCCCAGTGGCAGAAAGTTTTGAAGCTGTCTGCAACAGGCTTTTAAAATTTCATAATCTGTCTGCAAATTTTGTGTGTAATCAGGGGTAAAAATGGCTTACACTCAAAAGGCCTGAAAGCTGATTGGGGGGGGAGGGGGGGGGGGTTAACATCAGTGGTGATCTCGTGCAACAATACACGAATACAATTTTACTGCAGAACAATATAGTAGAAACAATTTTGTGTATTTATTCAATTCATCTCATTCAATTAAATATTTTATAGCAATATTTGACACAACACAATATAAATAATTATATATAATAAAAGTATTAGTTTACGTTTTGAAACAGAAATTTTTTTTAAGTGAATTGTTATTCGAAAGTTGCAGACAAATTTTTTTATCAGTGCAGACAAAAACTGTCTGCAAGCCGTTTTTCTGTGTCCGCGACTATGTCGCCATGTCGCGGTGTTTCTGCCACTGGGGTGGTTAGCACTACTAGATTGTTTACAGGGATTCATCAAAGAATTGGATATACATAACAAATTATACTACAGTACTTTTATAAAGCATATTTTAAAACCCATGTACTGTACAAATCAAAATAAAATTATCTTATTTGTATGATAAAAACCATGTTTTCTATAGAATTTGGTATAATTAGCATTAAGGGGCTACATGGGTTTTCGAAAGCTAAAAAAAAAAAGCCTATTTTTTCTATTATTTTTAATATAATACAAAAATTATTTACTCAAAATTTTGAGCATATAAAAGACCAACATTTAACGAATATTTTATGAAATTTTCTTTTAAAATTTGGGAAAATTCAGGCTATACGTGAGGTAAAATGTACCGAAAATGGTTCTGTTTTTCCATATAAAAGACCAAATATTCAATTTGGCCGAAAATTCAAATTTCAATTAAAAAAAATGTTTATGACAGAATTTAATTTAGTACGATAGGACTACTTATATTTGTATTTTAACACCCTAAAAAATAAATAAAATAAAATATTAATAATATTAATAATAATAGAGGACGCTCAGTAAAATTTTTAAACACGTATTGAAATAATGTATTGATTTTTAATTCCAAATAAATTAATAAAATTTGAATGCACTAATTGTATAATATCTTCCCCTAATTGCTTAATACTCATTTACTAAATATTTTAATTAGTAAAATAATCTTAGTAACAATTTCGTATTTATTATTATTAACTAACAGTTTCAGTTTCTACAGAACAAAACATAATATTAAAAAAACTATAAACCAATTATTCGATATTTATATTATACTCAAAATTCGTCACAGATTAATTAATTTTAATCCATTAATTTCTAATAAACACAATTAATATCAATATACTCATCTTATAAATCGGAAAATAACACACGTTTTAAGTAAATTTCATAGTTTTAGTCTAAAAATAGCTGGAAAAATAATTTTGCGATTTTGTTGATTACTACTGTCCGAACAAGATGTAAGGAAAGTATTATTGTATAAAAAGAAATTCGATTATGAGATTTTGGTGTATCTTTATATTTTAATATCTTCTAAGTTCATTTTTGTTATTTTTACGTGACGTATACATGTGTCCGTGTGTGTGTGAGGTAACACGATAACGTCTAAATGCTTTGATCGACTGAGCTGAAAGTAGGCATGATATAGGTCTCAATATTACAAACTGTATTGATTTTGATAAGTCTAGCACTTAAATGATTTTTACAGGGACACAAAGAATATTATTTTAACATTAGGGCCTATGGACTCAAGTTATTTAAATAGCGATTACGTCTAAATGCCTTATACGATTAATCTAAAAGTTGGTAGGTATGTTAGGTTAAACAGTATTAAGTTTTATGAATGTGCAAATCATAATTCTCTTATAGGGAAAATATTATTACCATGACCAATGGACTCAAATTAATAAAATGAGATAACGTCTGGTCGCCTTATCCAATTTAGCTAAAAATCGGTAAGTTTTTTTTATAAATCATCGTTGCACAATTTCTATAAATTATGATGTTACAGGATGATACAGAACTTATAACTCTTTTAAAGGGACATAGAGAAAAATTATTCATCATTCTGGCCAAAGGATTCAAACTATTTGAAGTGCGATAGCGTCTAATCTGTACATTGGATTAAAATATTAATCGTTAGGCATGTTACAGGTTGTCATCATAAGGACCATGCAGATTTTCATAAGTTAACACACACACACACATATATATATATTTGTGTTAAAAATAGAATTTTTATACATTTGTGGTCTATGGGCTCAAACTATTTAAAATTCGCTTTTGTAATGTTAAATCTTAAAATCATAAGAAAAAGTAAATAAGTATTTGATATTAGGAGCTTACTAATTACAACTGTTTTAAAGAGATTCACACAAGAATTTGCATACAACACGTTCCATTAAACAACATACAGCAAAGAGACCAATTATGAAAATTCGTTTTGTTTATTTAATGACTTAATTTATTTATAAAACCACTAATTACTAAATTTTCAGAAAATCAACACTCTGATTTTTTTTTTTTTTTTTTATGTTGTAAAAGATTACATATATTCTATTTTGTTAATATACTATGCATGTAGCGATGTGAATTGATAAATAAAGATGGGATGAATAAAGTTGAAAAATACTGAAAGAAATTATAGAATTAGGTTATATAAATAATAATTTCTAAAGAGAGAGAGATAAAAAAAAAAAAGAGAGCGAGAGTGAGAGAGAAATAACGGATTTGGCAAGTGCTCTGATTTCACCGGAGTTCTTATTACACTATTTTTATGAAGGGAAATTTTGTAAAATTTTACATCGATGGTATAAACAAAAAATTATTCAATAAAAGTTGAAAAAAAAAAAAAAAAAAAAAAAACCGAAACAAAACTTTAAAATTTGAAAGCTATGAAATATGCATATTCATCCCATTTTCCCCTTCTAAAATTTATTTTGTATTCGAATTGTTTTGGTGCAGTGTTGTCAAATAAGGTCTTTGCAAATGCAGGATTGCCCAAAGGGTCTTTGTAATTGGCAACCATAAATATTTTATCATTTTTCAGTATAATTTAAAAATATTCCACGGCTGATTTTTTTTTATATATATACTTAGGCAAAGAAATTTAAAGATTAGAAACCGAAACTTAATTTTGTTATTCACTTGACTCCCTCCATTATAGAAAGGAAAATCGAATTATTTCTGCGAATGTGTGTTCCTCGCCTTATCTTGTTATGTCCCACTTTTCCTAACAAAATGTCAACTTGGGGCTTGCTCCTGAGGCGATAGGCCTCAACCTTCCCCTCTGTATAACTTGACAATTAACGTAGCGGGAAAGCATGTGTCAGGCCTTTCACTGGAATTGTTATTTAAGATATTGAATGAATATCAGAACTTCAGAACAATTGTTATCTGTTAAAGAAGTTGATATGGCTAAACTCTACAATGTGATAAATATACATAACCTTTAATTTTTTGGATTTTAGGAAAACACAGTTCAATTTAAAAATGTTAAACCTACAGCCCTCTTACCCCCTATCATTTCACCTCTATTGAAAAGCATGTTATTTCAAACTTCTTTTACTCAAATTTATGAATTATAAATACAGCATAATGCAGTTTAAAAAGATCATCAATTTGTGTTAGCATTGTAATTTTTACACAGGTGGTTTTTAACATTATTCTTTTATTTATTTATTTATTTATTTATTTTTTTAGTCAGAAACATGTGATACACATTTTAAATATTACTAGTGCTTTATCCAGAAAAAAAAAAAAAAAAAAAAAAAAAAAAAGTAAATTCAAGTTCTGCACTGAACGCAGATACATTGAATAATAGAGCAACAGCGTGTATGCATTTGTGCAATATATCTAAGTGTGTGTACGTATGTATATTATGAAGTTATAGACTTCTGTTTTGTCGACTAAATCAAACAGTATCGAGCGTTGCTGGTGTCGCAACTGACCAGTAAGAGACGATGGTGGTGGGCAGAGTTTGCGAAGTAATTGATCAATGGCGAGCATTATCCATCATAATAGTACAATGCGGATGGCAGAAAGTAACTCAAACGCTAAAAATGCAAGCAAAATAATCAAGTAGCATTTATTTTGTGAAATTCAAGTTGTAATCCCACGCAATCTATGTGTCCGACAGCATTAATTGCGGAAACTCGTTAACATTCGTCCTTTAATAAGCCAACCAGAGGGGAAGCAAACACTGTACCCTTCACATGGTATCACAGGAAGAAATCATAAAGGTTTAAGTCTGATGATCGAAGTAGCCATAGAAAAATTATAAGAAACGTTATACGAGGTCTGTCCAATAAACACGCGAACTAAGGCCATAAAATTTTATTTTTCAAAATTTTGTCTACATCGATTTTGTCCCCTTCAAAGTACTCTCCATTCGTTGCTATGCACTTATTCCATCTTCTTTTGCACTGTTCAAAGCACCCTTGGAAGTCCTCGGCAGTCAGGCCTTTTAGTTTTCTCGTCATTTCTTGCTTTATTGCGTCCAGATCTTCCCAGTGATGCTCCCTCATCACATTTTTGCATTTTGGGAATAAAAAAAAGTCGCATGCGATGAGATCTGGTAAATAAGGAGGATGATCAAGGATGGTGATTGAATTTTTTGCCAGAAACTGGTGAACAATCAATGCTGAATGTGCAGGTGCATTGTCATGGTGAAGGATCCATCCATCGCCTTGAGTCAAATTGCGTCGCACACGACGCATGCGATCTCTCAAACGCTTGAGAACTGTAAGAAAAATAATTCGACGGTCTGGGACACACCGTCCGGAATCATAATTTTGATCCTCCACGGAAGGGATTGCTCTCCCGCTTCGATGACCCCCCCCCCCTCCCGGCATATTGGAAGCGTGACAACGTAAAAATCGCTGTATGAAAGAAGTAGTCCTGTCGTACTAATAAAACCCCCCAAAAAATTAATAATAATAATAATAATAAAAGTGAGAAAGCCTCACTTCTTTTACGAAAAATAAAGGTTAAAAAAATGCACAAGAAAGATATAAAAATGTTAATTTGCATTGATGACTTTCAATCAACCTACTGTAAATTAAATCGCACTATGAGTAGTTAGAGTCCAAGAATAAATATTTTTATACATCCGATTTCGTTAATTTCGCCATAATGTAAACATAATCCCTATTCTTTTTTCTAGGTTCAGATTCTTATCCACCTTTCCAAAATTACAGTCGGCAACAAAAGTCTCCGAACACTAACAAAAATTCCTATATAAAAAAAGTACGCTTAACATACTTTTGGTAAATAAATCCTTGTCAAATCCTGTTCTTAGACTGACTAAGAACAGGATTCGACATGGACTTATTTAACAAAACTGTATTAAGTGTACTTTTTTATATAGGAATTCTTGCTAGTGTTCGGAGACTTTTGTTGCCGCCTGTGCATGACAATTATTCAAAATTATTTACACAGTAAATTGTTTAACCTATTTTAATTTGTAAATTTAATTCATTTTTTAAAAAATAATTAGATCGACTATTTTTTTTTTTTATCTAAGTGCCTCATAAATGTAAAATGAAGTGAATGTCTATATCAAAATGCAAGGTTTTAAAAAATACACTGAAGACTTTCCACAGAGTTATTTTTAAAGACAAAAATTTACAACAACTGGACACGCTATATTAATTTCTTAATGATTCATTTACGTCTTTAATACCTCCAACACTACAGCATAGACGACGTTTCTGCAGAAAGAAATGAAAAAATATTGGATCTTTCCATCCTGCTTTTCTGAATAGAATGTCAACTTACGTTTGCCCATGAGACACAGAATGTCCCCTCGACCTTTCTGCTTCGAAACAATCAATTTGGTGAGAAATTGCGTGTGTCATTTTGCCCCTGGGGGGTGTTAGAACTATGGACTCTGAAGATATGATGAACTGAAAGCGATGAGTTGAAAAAAAGACCAAAATTGTTCAGACAATATGCTTTTATCGGTGCAACACAGCTTCGAACAGGTCAAATATTTGTAATATGTTTCTCTTATATTCCGATTGCAATGTGCAATTTGTTAAAGAAAACGATAATTATGTCTACAGAAGAGTTTAACGCATAACATTCACTTTGATATAAGTGTGTTCAAATTATAACAATAAAGCGTCAACTTATTTTTTATCATTTTTAACGTAATTTATTTGTACTAACAAATATATGGTCTTATATATTAAGCCTGCTTACATGGAACTATAACTTTTATATGACATTTCCGATGCAAATATTCATTAACACTAACAGCAGAGTTCTGAATAAAACTTTTAATTTATTTATTAGACAACTTTTAGCCATATAGTTACAAATGAATCATGTAAAAATCATGTCAAATGTTCCATTTTACATAAATTCAAAATAGCAATGAACAATGTTTTGGAGGGTACAGTCGGTAACAAAAGTGTCTGAACACTAGCAAAAATTCCTATGTAAAAAAAGTACACTTCATACGGTTTTGTTAAATAAATCCTTATCGAATCATGTTCTTCAGGATTCGACAAGGATTTATTTAACAAAACCGTATGAAGTGTACTTTTTTTACATAGGAATTTTTGCTAGTGTTCGGACACTTTTGTTACCGACTGTACACTTAGGATAGCTTTGCAAGTATCCATGTACCGATTCAAATCCCGAGACCCGGAATTTAAATCCAGTTGTCAACTGAACTAGGAAATTGGATAAAACGCCTTTAATGTTTGATTTGGAAATCTGGAGTTTTTTTATGCATCGGCTACAGAACTTTTCCTTTGTTGTCAGCAGAAGAAAAAATCATTTTATAATAATTAAGTCGTTTCAATATTCTTCGAGAAGAGAGTGAAAGAGGATGCAGTTAAAACATTCGGGTGGTAAAATTTTATGAAGTGAAAATAGTTTAAGCTCAATAGTCTTGCGGAACTTGTCCTCATCACCAAATTAGTTCATGCGTACTTGTTTATTTCGTTTAAGCTAGGATAACTTAAGTAGTGACAAATGAGCAAAAGACAGGTTCAGATAGTGTTTTTTTTCCCTTGTTTAAATCACAACAATTGATATTTGCTTGAATAAAAATTAAGTAATCAACGAAATTTTTTTAGCTTGATCAGTCTCATATCTCACATTTGCACCAAATTTTATTGATCTATCTATGTTAAATGACTACATGTCACTACTTTCGTAAGTTATTATAGGATAAGTGAAAATAAGTAAGTGTACTTTTTTTACATAGGAATTTTTACTAGTGTTCGGACACTTTTGTTACCAACTGTAACCTCACTCAATCTACATATGCGTAAAAGTAGTCTAAGTATACCATATGACTATTTTTAGTTCATTTTGATTTTTTATTATCTTTTTACGATTTCTAGGGTATATCCTGGAACGTCATCAATTACCCATAGTGCTGCACTAGTGCGGTGTGAAAACCAACCAATCAACCGACTTTTTCTCTTTACGTGCCTGCAATGTTCGGTGATCTTTGTCCGACTCAGAAATCGAACCAAAAAGCCTCCGATTACGAGATAGACGCTTTCCCAATTGGGTTACCGCAATCTTGATTCTAAATGATGGTAACGCTTTCTAGCTGTTCATTCCAGTTGTTGGTGTTCTAATTCTATCCTGTGCTATCTGTTCTCATTATGACGATGATTTATAAGCGGACTTAAAGTCTCTTATAGGTACAAATGATGAAAAATTAATTTATTTTAATAAGGCTACCCATGACTGAAAAAGACTAAATTGTGTAAGTTGGCAAACAAGAGGTTCTGCTCATTTAAGATTTAAAAAAAAAAAAAAAAATACTTCTTAAAAAAAAAAAAAAAAAAAAAAACATATAACGAAAATTTCAAAATCAGAATAGGGTAAGTGCACCAGTGATTGACACTTTTAGAGCAATCTCTGATGTTTTTAATGTTCTAGTCATCAGAAACTATTTTTGGAAATCTTAAGTTAATGCATATGGTATGAAAGACATTCAGAACAACTTATATATTAAAATATATACATTTGATAACAATTATGTTTTTTTATGAATTTTTATTTGACACCCATTCAACGTTCCAGTAATTTACACTGCCAGTTTTTCATTTTATCTGTCATTGGCCCCATATGTTCCAGCGTTTGACACTGCTAGTTATTCATTTTACCAGTTATTAGCACCCTATGCTCCAGTGTTTGACATAAAATGTTAAAATTCTTATATGTAATATACATGATTTTATTATTTTTCTTATTTATTAATTATTTCGGGATAGATGTCAATTACTGGAGCATGCCAATCACTGGAGCACCTACCCTAACATGTTTAAGTTAAAATTTTAAATATGCACTTAAGAAAAAAATCTCACAAAATCCTTAAAATGCACCATTGTACTTGTGAATATAAAACATTTTGTTTGTTTCCCACTTGAAATTCCGCATTCCGAATTCATTCGAATAAAAATTTTAATATCAAAATAACTCTTTCAATTTGAATATTTAAATGTCGGAAATTTCAAAATCCTTTATGAAAATTTACAGAATTTATTTTATTCTGAATGGGCAATTTAAATGGCGTAACCATAGTAACACGCATGTTGCACACAAAAGATGTTATTCTCTTGCCTACGAGGAATAATCTTCGATTTTAGAATCTCTTCATTCATTTTATTTACAGATATTTGTTTTGAATGTTTAATATAAGGACACTAAAACAAACTTACAATTTTGTCAGATGACAAAATATCTATATTTTGTAAAGTAAACAATAAAGATTATGAAATGTTGTTTTTATTAAATAAACGGTGAGATTGTTCATATTTTCGTATTTCTACATTTGAAAATGTTGATATATTATATATTATATACACATACAGTTAATATTAGTTATAATGTGCTTAGACGTATTGAACAGGAAATATTTATGGTAAAGTTTGAAATAAATTCTGTAAATAATTATGCAAATTGCAAAGCTAGGTCAAATTTCTAGCATTCCTACTCTTTGTTGAATTGTATTCTCATTACGGTTTTAATCAACGTAAATCGCGTTAGATTTTTATGAATTCTGAAGGAGAATTATTGATATCATTTAACCTGGAAGACGCGCTGTGGTATTTCGAAACCAGAAGATTGCTTAATAATAATAATAATAATAATAATTTACTAAACATTTTCTCGGCAAAATTAGAAAATATGAAGGAAACCACTATTGGTGTAGAAATATACCCTAGCGTGTGTGCGCTACAGTGTAAAAAATATAGAATTTTTCTGTAATTACAAAAAGTACGTTCTGACGACGTAATTTTTTTTTCTTTTTTGTAAATTACGCGTATTTTCTCAAAGTACAAGAATTTCTGGCAGCAAATAGGACATATTTTTTACAGTGTACGGTATATTTCAATAATGGCTACAGTACGCGATCTAAGTGCGTGTATTGGGGCAGAATTAACTAGTAATTTTATAGATTAGGAGCCTAAATATCCAATTTCTTTTATTCTTTACTAGACTGTTGATTTTTATTTGTTCTATATTCTGTATATACAGTGCGTGATTAAATTATTAGATTTATTTTATTTTATTTTTTTATATTTTGACATTTTTTCGATTTTCTAAAAAAATATTACAGGAAATTGTCTGGCGCTTCAGACATGCAAAGAACATAAAAAAAAAAAAAAAAAAAAAAATCACATTTTACACTATTTATTTAGTCTATAATGCAAATGGAGGACCAACCACAAGTTGAAAAAAAGCACAAATACGTTGGATCGGCCTGTTTCATAAATAGCTACAAATGACTTGTAACTTTAACACATTGTTTCAAATACTATGTGCAATATTTGTATGTTTTGTTGTGATAATTGCACAGTTCTTTATGCAGATATTATAATTTAAAAAAAAAAAATTATTAATTTTTTGGACTTTTTTGGCTTATAAGTAGAACGGATTTTCATAAAATTTTACAAAACTTGCAGAAAAATCGACAAAATATTAGAGAAACAATATCTTAAAACAAAAAGTTCACACTTGTAATATTCGCTGAGATATGAGCATTTATGGTAAATATTTTTTACTGTGCATGCGCGAAATATAGAGAAAAAAAATATTAAATAGGTTCAAAGACATATTGGGCAACGTTTGTTAAAAGTTCATTCAAATAGAGTAAAAATTAAGCAAATTGTAGGCAAAAGAACGAGCTAGATTTTAGGTATTTTCCATGGTTAAAATTCCATAAGAGTAACGTGTTTGAAGTAATTGGATTTTCAAATTAATTACGCGCCTCGTAAAAAACCCTTTATGAAATTAGAACTCGGAAAATATCTAAAATCTAGCTCATTCGTTTGACGACAATTTGCTTAATTTTTAGTCTACTCAAATAACTTTTTGACAAAAGCTCTCCAATAAATCTAACTTTGAATTTTTGTAATAAATTTTTTTCTCTCTTTCACGCATGCGCATAAAAAAAAAAAAAAAAAAAAAAACATTTACTATAAATGCTCATATTTCAGCGAATATTACACATATGAATTTTATGTTTCAGAATAATATTTCTCTAACATTTTGTCAATTTTTCTGAAAGTTTTATAAAATTTTATAGAAATATGTCCTAGATATAAGGGAAAAAAAAAACATATACATACATATATATCTTTTTAAATAATTGCGCAATTAACAAAAAATACAAGTATTTCACATAGTATGTGCAATAATGTGTCAGAGTTACAAGTTATTTGTAGCTTTTTATGATACAGGGTGATTCAAAACATTTGTGCTTTTCTTTAATTTATTGTTGGCTGCCTAATTACACTATGGATTAAACTAAATCAATAATGTAAAATGTGACTTTTTAAATTTTCTTTGCATGCCTGAAGTTCCAGACCATTTTCTCCAGTATTTTTTTTAGAAAATCGAAAAAATCTCAAATAAATAAATAAATAAAAATAAAAATAAATAAATAAATAAACATGTAAGTAATAATAATAAAAAGAATAATAATTTGATCACCTACTGTATGAATATTTTGTTTAATAGTGAAATAAATTTCTGTATAATAAAGACTGTCGCGCCTTCAGTTCTAATTTGAATGTGTAATTCTTTTACCTAATATGAATATAACACTATCCAAAATACACATCCTAGTTAACTCACATAAAACATAACGTATTGTAATTCTTTAATGCCACTTTGTAAACAAATAATTAATCCCATGTATCGCACTTTTAAGCGTACTAATCATGTTTTGTGGAATTCTTTTGTGTATCCCGTTACAACAGCCATAAACACTATATGCGCCAAAATCTACACAGGTGGTCCCATGTAACTCAAAAATATTTGTACCAGATTTCAAGTCCATTAGATGATTTTCGTAACCATTACTACGGTACATAAATACAGACAACCAGACAGATTTCAAAACACCTTTTGAGGCAGAATAGATATTTGACTGATGCTTTGGTAAAATAAATAAGTAAATAATAAATAAATAAATAAACATATCTTTCACGATTATCTAAAAACTTATAGCTTTCATAATTTTTCATATTGTTAGTTTATTAGCTATCAATAATGCCAACTTAAGTTGATAAATTAGCATCATTATTTCAAATTAATAAGTTCCTGTATCGAATTTTTATATTTAATTATTCAATCTAATTACTCGCTATGAATAGTGTTGCTAAATCTTCAGAGGAAGAACAAGTTGGAAATTATGCAATTCATATTTTAATTATTATTATCATCGGTGCCTCTTTAGTTGCGTATTTTTTTTTTTTTTCTGCATCTGATCCACAGCAAAAATAGAATATTTAGTTTCTTGTAAACTGGAATTTTAATTCATATTTTTAAAGGAGATTTTATAATTTTTCCAACTGGATTCGTATTTAAGTTAAATAAGTTTTGACATCAAGTATGATTTATAAATATCGGTATTTAGTTTCCGGTGAAACCAAAATTATTAAAATCTGGATAATCGAGAACATTTTCTTTCTTTTTTCTTTTTTTTTTCTTTTTTTTTTTTTAAATCTCAACCCTATTGGATATTATACCCCATTTTCAGAATGAGAAATCTAGACTACTATGAGGATTGTCGTCATCGTAAAATAAAGTTGACCAGTTTTAAAATATTATTTGCCATAGTTATGAGCTAAACATTTACAATTAAATGTAGTTTATTAGCTATCAACAATATAGACTTAAGTTGATAAATTAGCATCCTTATTTCAGATTAAGTTTCCTTATCAAATTTTTATCATTCATTATTCAAACTTAAATATTACTATATATTTTTTTATATATTAATTAAAAATTGCTTTTTTAAACCTTTTAATCGATATATTTTTTTAATATCAGAAGTTTGCGTAATAATCAAAGTAGAATCTCGAGTTATAAGAAAATCACATATTTTAAAGATTTATGCAACAACTAAGGTTACTTACATTTAACGTATGTATAATATTCTGTGAATTAGTTTTTGTAGATGCATCTTTTGATTCTATAGACATGCTATTTTAAATTTTTTTTAATTAAAGATTAACATATTAAAACAAAAATACTCGAAATTAAAAAAAGCAATCTAAGTATTTTTAAAATGGAAAAAAAAAAAAAAAAAAATAATAATAATAATAAAATAAAATTTAAGTAAAAAATCATTTTTTAAAGTAAGAAGCTTTTTATTATGAAGCCCTAAAAAGCATAAAATAAAATTTATCCTCGCAAAGACATGCTACAAAGAAATGAAAGTTTCAACACTAAGAAAATTTTACAGAAAAATATAGGTACTTTCCTTTTGCAAGAGATGAAAATTTTTTAATGTTCAAAATATTTTAAAAAGCTTTCGAGACCAATATTCTTAGTTATTAGATTTTGTAAAATCATTCATTAGGCCAGAAATCTCAAATGTCTCGAAAGCTTTTTAAAATATTTTGAACATTAAAATATTTTCATCTCTTGCAAAAGGAAAGTACCTATATTTTTCTGTAAAATTTTCTTAGTGTTGAAACTTTCATTTCTTTGTAGCATGTCTTTGCGAGGATAAATTTTATTTTATGCTTTTTAGGGCTTCATAATAAAAAGCTTCTTACTTTAAAAAATGATTTTTTACTTAAATTTTATTTTGTGCTTTTTAGTTACAAAAAAGGAAAAAGCTTCTTAAGAAAACTAATTAAAATTTCTTAGAATATTTTGTAGACAACGGAAGATTTTCGTTTATCAACTGACATTTTTTTTCTATTATTTATCTGCAAAAAAGTACAATATCGTCTTTCGAGGATCGAATCCGTGGCCATCGCGTTATCAGCATGACGCTCTAAACAAAAGCCTAAGAACTGTCAAGAAAAATCATAGAACATTCTAGAAAAATCTAACAAATACTTATACAAAAGAAATATTGTTCTCGAACGCTTTTTAAAATATTTGGAATATTTAAAATTTTTCAAGTTTTGCAAAAGTGAAATATCTATATTTTTCTTTAAAATTTTCTTGTTGTTGAAACTTTTATGACTTTATATCATGTCTCTGCAAGAATAAATTTTAATTTTAGGCTTTTTAGGGCCTCACAATAATAAAAAACTTTCAGTGTTATTTTTATTTATTCATTTACTTACTTATATTTTTATTTATTTATTTATTTTTATTTTTACTGAAATTTTTATTTTGTGCGTTTAGTAACTCAAAAAGAAGTTTCTTTAAAAAACTATCAAAATTCCGTAGGACACTTGTAGGGAACGAATGATTTTCTTTTATCAATTGACATAGTTTATTTTAATTATCTGCGAAGAAGTAACACATCGGCTTGCGAGGATCGAATCCACGAGCATCGCGTTATCACCATGACGTTCTAACTAAATGCGCTAACAAGCTACGAAAAAGGTTGTTTAAATTTACGTTAAAGTGGAGGCGCCTTCTTTTTCAGAATGACACAAAGACACGATGATAAAAATCCAATTTCAATAAAAAGCTTTTAAAAGAATATATATATATTTAACTTTATATTTTGTGTTTTTTAGTACCTAAAAAAAGGCTTCTTTAAAAAAACTCTTCAAAAATTCTTAGACTACTGTGTAGACAATAAAAAAATTTCTTTTATCAATTGGCATATTTTCTATTACACATTTCATCTGTAAAATTTAGCACATCGATCCTTCGGGGATGGAACTCACCACCATCGTATTAGCAACTTGACGCTCTAACCAACTGAGCCAACGAGTGACTATAAAGACTGCTGATATTTACTTTAAAGTTGAGGTGCCTTATTTATTAGCGTGACATGAAGACGCGATAACAAAATACAATTTCAATAAAAAGCTTCTAAAAAAATGTTTATTTATCTCTTTATTTATATTTAAATTTTTATTTTGTGCTTTTTAGTTACTAGATAAAAAGTTATTTAAATGAAATCTTCAAACATTATTAGGATACTGTGTACTCAACGAAATATTTTCTTTTATCAATTGACACTTTTTCTATTATTTATATGCAAAAAATAACACCTCGGCCCGGCGAGGATCGAACACACGACTCTCGCACTATCAACATGACGCTGTAACCAGCTGATTTATTAAAAGATACAATGAGTTCCTTACATTTTTTATTTTCTTCTTTTATTTATATATAATGGAGGCGTCTTGGTTTTTTAACGTGACAAAAAGCCGATGACAAATCCAATTTCATATAATAGTAGTATATAATATACATATAAAGCTTCTAAAAATATTTTTTTATGTATTTTTTTACTTAAAACATTTTATTTTGTGCTTTTTTAATATCTAAAATGTTTTGTGTTTTCCCAATATCTAAATAAATAAATAAAAAAAAAATGCTTCTTAAAAAAACTCCTCAAAAAATTCTTAGTGTAGGCAACGAAAAATTTTCTTGTATCAGTTGACACCTTTTCTACTAATTATCTGCAAAAATTAACACGCTGGACCTTCTGGGAACCGAACTCATGACCACCGTGCTACTAACGGGACGCTCTTACCAACTGAGCCACAGAACGACAAACAAAATAGCTTATATTTACTTTAAAATGAAGGCACCTTGTTTACTAGCGTGACACGAAGACACGATGACCAAGTCAATTTCAATTAAAAACCTTCTAAAAATAAAAAATAAATAAATAAATAAAAATAAATAAATCATAAATTATGATTTGCTAAAATTTTATGTTTGACTTTATCCAATTAATATGAAAATTAAATAATGAGCATTTGCAAATTTTATGCTGATAGTAAAAAAATATATAGTACAACAACAAAGGTCAATAAATGTGAATTTTTTTTTTTCTACTTTCAAAAAAAGACAAAGGAATTTTTCTTAAATTCTTGAAAATAATACCACCATATTTTATATTTTAATTTATATTTTATATTTTAATTTATATTTTAATACCACCATAATTAGGAGCAGTGAGTTTAGATTTATACACATAATTTGCTATCACAGTAGGAAATTTCTAATAGCCATAGCAAGTCTCATATATTTTAAAACATAATTCTTTTACACTGCATTGCATTTTCAGTAGAAGTAAAAGACGAAAATAAAAATTCTTAAGAAAATTCTTTTTAAAGTGTTGTCGATATAATTTGGTGATATACGACAAACGTAGTGAAACTTTTTGCGTGTTAAATTTTGAGTGAGTTGTGGTGCTTTTCTATTAAATCTGCGATGCGAGTTCTAGAAAATAATCTTCTTTTAAGACTTTTACCTGAACTTTCAACAAGTCATTGTCATATCTTCTCCCTCCGAAAATCCAATTCAAAAGGGACGGTTGCGGTGGAACGATAACTAGGTAATCCGAGGTTGGTGATCTATTAAGATGCAGGGGCTAGGAAGTGAAACTCATTACTGAAGCAAGGGAAGGAAGGGCCATTCCCTTTCCAACAGATGGTAATGAATGATTGCCTTAACCCCTTCACGCCATTACCTTCATTAACGAAGAGCCTTGACGGAGAAAGGCTTTGCTAAATTAGCATCAGATCAAAGTTAATAATCTCTACACACTGCAGCCGCAGTTCGATTACTGACTTAACTTTTAGTACCATTTTAGAAAAAATAACTACTTACTAAATGTTAGAAGAGTTATCGTTATTGGCTGAGCATATTAAACTCAATACAGAAAGTCATTTTTCTAAAATCAAAAATGTAAAAGTCTTATTTCTTAATGTTCGTGTTATTTTTTTAATAAAATAAATTTGTATGGTAGGTGCTCCAGTAATTGACGCCTTTCCTGAAAAAATTAATAAATAAGGAAAAAAAAAATAAAAAAAAATAAAAGCAAATGACATATAAGAATTTTAACATTGTATGTCAAACACTGAAGCATAGAGTGCTAATAACTGGTAAAATAAAAAACTAGCAGTGTTAAACACTGGAGCATAGGGGGCTTATTACTGGTAAAATGAAAAATTGACAGTGTCAATTACTGGAACATTGAGTGGTTGTAAAATAAAAATTCATTAAAAAAAATATATATATATATATCAAATGTATATATTTTAACATATATGTGGTTCTGAAAGTCTTTCATGCCACATATAATTACTTAAGATTTCCAAAAATAGTTTCTGATGGCTAAAACATTAAAAACATCAGAAATTGCTCTAAAAGTGCCAATCACTGGAGCACTTACCCTAATTATTTATTTATTATTATTATGATTATGATTATTATCTTTTTTTTCCAAAATACTGAAAATACATAATATTTTTTCTCAAAGTGAAAAAAAAAATCTCTTTGTATTGAATCTGAAAGCTGTATATACTGAACTGTGTAAAAATTAATTTTTAGATAAATAGGGTTAGTAAGCAATTAATATTTTAAACAAAAAGTTTCCCACATACATGTACACACACTGACAAATTGCTAAAGAACTTATTATTATTATTATTATTATTATTATTATTATTATTTTACTCAGGAAACCTTAAAACAAGTAAATCATGTAAAAACTCAATACCGAAATCTTTGATCGAATACAATACTTATATTAATAACAGGAGACTTGGCGTTGGAAAATGAAAACACAAATAAACTACTACGTCAGAAACGCCAAAGAAAAATATTTGAGATGCATACAGCGGTTTCGATAGCCTTAAGCGTACCGTCTTCTTTTTCACTGAAGACGGTACGCTTAAGGCTACCGAAACAGCTGCATGCATCTCAAATATTTTCCTTTGGCATTTCTGACGTAGTAATTTATTCGTGTTACAATACTTATATTACCAACTATAGCCGGATAACGGAAGTAAAATGTCTCTCACATTTAAAATTGGAAAAATATTATCAAAGATTTAAACATTTCAGAAATTTAGCGTAGATAAGTATATCACATAATAAAGAAAAAAAAAATCAGAGTGAAACAATAACTTGTAAACGTTTTTAAATGTGACTGACTAAAACAGAAACTCAAAACATTTCAAAATTTAATGGTCAATTTTTATTATTTGTAGCAAACTTTTATTAGATAATTATTAAAATTATGTGCTTCTAAATGTTCTAATGTATTACTTTATACTCTCAAATTTGTTTTTTGTTTAATTTCTGTTTATACTTTTGTAAATTACATAATAAAATTTATAATTATTCGAATTATTAAATTTAACAAAATATGTATAAAATGAAAACATTCTAAAAACAAATCATGAGACCCTTATACATACCTTTATTATTAATTCGACGTTTGTAACTTAATATACGACAAAAAGTTTAAACCCTAGAGCAAATAATACTTGTAAACTTTTTTCACCAATAATAATAATAATAATAATAATAATAATTAATCCGTTAAAATTAATCCATTTAATTAAAATTCTTTCAAAGAAAAATCCTGAAACATCTAAAAGTACGTAAAGACCGATATGAAAAATAAATAAATAAATAAATAAATAAAAAAATATATATAATAATACTTTTAAATTCCTTTAGCTAATTACTTCGTAAAATACTATGATCTGCGCTGAAAAATTGAGTAGAAAATATTCAATAACATCGCGTTTAAACTTATTCTGTACGAGGAAAAAAAAAAAAAAAAAAAAACTATTTTTAAACAACTTAAATACTTTTTATATTTTATTTTCCGAATATCATGTTTTGAAGATGCATTATTTTATTTCTAGTTTTTAGTTCTTAAAAATTTCCGGTGGATAATGTTTGTCTTTTTCAACCATAAACTTTCCTTTTAAATTTCTACGAATGTTGTCATTTTCAGATGTTCTTCTTAAAAGTGCTTTTAAAAATTTGTCAAAAGATAATGTCAAAACTTCCGGACTTTTTTTTTCTAGTCTGGTAAGAAGAAAATATGTTAGAATGTTTTTAAAAAGTTCCTAAGACATGGAAATATATATTATTAAATTTAGTCATTGTTCCACGCTTTTCCCTTTTTTTCCCTTTCCTTAATTGCGCATATACTTTACATTTTTTTTTAAACATATGCAAATAGTTGTTCTTGTTATACTCTTCTTTAAGAATGCATAATTTTTTGCTTATGAAACTAGACTTAAATAAATTTATTTGAATAAGAAATACTTGGTATAGGATTAAATTTCTGAAATATATACTGTATTTGTCTTAGAAATTTTGATGTTTTGCACCTTTACGCACGCACACACACATAAAATTGTACATGAAAAATTAAGTTTTCATTTTAAATCTAGTACATTCTTTCCAAAAATCATGTAATATTTTATATGCGCATTAATTTTGAAATTTTGTAATGTATATTTTAAAGAGTCTAAAGGATAACATATTTTAATTTAGTTAAAGAGGGAAGGCAGAACAAGTAGAATTTTTTCATCTAAAACATTTTGGAATTTTAAATAATTTTTAATATTATTTTCTTTTTTAAGGGGCTCAGATAGAAAAACTTTTATATATGGTTAAAAAAAAAAATAATAATAATATGTGTAGTAAATTTAGATTGCATGGTGTTTCTAACATTCTTTCCGGAACATATTTTTCTCGAAATCGGTATGTTTTTATATAAAAGTATATTTAAATTTCTTAATTACGTTAGTACCGATGAAGTGTAAAAATATGTTTAATGTTTTTCCTTGTGGCAGTTTAAAGAAATTATTTTTTAAAACACAATAGAACGTGAGCTAATTCGTCAGTAATCATTTTGGCAGTTGGTCCAGTTCTGGAAGATTCCACAGAGTATACAGATACAGTACCATATGTTTTATAGGATTATTTTTGATCATATGAACAATGTTAATTAAAAATAATTTTGTTAGTCATAGCAGCAGTTTTAACTAATAACCTCTAAAATAAAGCATCCAAACGAAATATGCAGTAAAACTGTTAAAAAATACAGCTTTTTAATAATGATGATAATATACTTTCGAAAAATATGAAGTTACTGCTTTCTTACTGCACTTTTGCTTAAGTTATGTTAAAGGGCCATGCATAATTATATTGGTCCGAAATAATTGTTGTTTGTTTCTTAAATTTATGATATTTGCTTAGAGAAACTGAAGGGAATATGGAATATCATTTCAATTTGAACTCACCATTATAAACTGAAATATCTCCGACCATTGTAGATTCGATTGTAACAAATTAAGGCAGCAAATAGTTGTTAATGTGTTTTGGTGATTTTATGTTACAAAATAAATAAATAAATAAAAATAAATAAAATAAAATAAATAAAATAAATACATTCAAAATTTTTAACTAACAAAATAAAATCTACTGTAGGGTAATATGGACCAATCGGGTGATATAGAATAGTTATGGAAAAAAAAAAAAAAAGAAAAGAAATATGGAATATCCATTTCCTTAAGGGATAATATGGAATAGGACAATATTTTAACAGGAAATCATGAATTTCAATATAAACATTTTATTTAAAAATTATTATTGAAAAGGAACAGTATTGAAAAATTACCAACATTGAAGTTTTACAATAATCGCAAATAATACAGAATAGTTGGCATTCCATATTGTCCGAACCACCATTTTGAAGAATAAACCAATCTCAACCACCTATTGGAAAAAATAAGTTCATGGGAATCAGACCAATTAATTCAACTTCCCTATCGGAAACAACACTAGGTTTTCACTCTCTTTACTGCTTCGTAAATAAATAACAGAATTCATAATACTTCTAAAAAAAGTCTGAATGTTAATAAACTAAATAAATTTTATGATATAGTCAATTAATCTTTAACCTAACAACACACTACTACCTCTAATAAAATCACTTATAAAGTATTTATTTTTTCTAATGTTTAATAATAAAAATGTTTATAATACCCATTATATTACACACTACTACCTTTAATAAAATCAGTTATAAAGTATTTATTTTTCCTAATATGTAATAATAAAAATGCTTATAATATAGGAATGTAAAAGTCAAATTTTCGGAAGCATTGTAATCATTTTACCAGTCACATCATATTACAGTTAGGAATGACCTTTAATGTGTTTATAGCATGATGTTTATAGCGAAAGAATAATGAATTAATTTTAGTTGTTCGAATTAAACAAATTTATTGAAAGAAATGAATGGTGTATTTCAAATCAAATATATGCACAATTTTGATACATTCGCATTTTGAATTTGTAGAATATTTGTATGAATTTGCATTATAAAGTTATATTTTCTTATTAGAAAATTTACCATTAGAATTGAATTGGCAAAACAATGCAGGAAAAGGATTTAAACTTCGCAGTAAAATGCTGTGAGACAGTTTAAAACAATGTCGAATATTTTCAAATCGAACTCACCTGTGTTAATATTTTAAGGTATATCCTTTTTATACACTCATTCATAACTGAACAAATACTAATTTAAGCTTTTAAATCTTTTCAATGCTTTAAGCTAGCGATATAATTAATTTCACAGAATATTTGCCTTTTGTTGGTTATTATTATAGGAACCTTCCTATTTTATTTCGTTTTTTCCACTAAAATAGCTGTAGCGAAGTTTTTTAACAGAATAAAAACATCTAAATTTAATTAAAATAGAATTTTTTTAAAAGCGTCTTTTAACTTATTTAAAAGTGTCTTACAGAAACTTTAAATTTGTTGTTCATCAATTATATATTTAGTATACAATACAGGGTGTCCTAAAAAGATTGAAACGCGGTTTAATTCTTTACCTGTTAGAGATGAGAGGATAATGTAAATTGCAAAAGTGTACAAAACAAGATAGGAAATAAAGCTACGCTAATAAAAATATCTTCCTGTTAACTTTCAAAAAATTACATTTTTAAAATTTTTATACGACACCTCTAGACAAATTTGGTCAATTAAAAATTTTTTATTTGCAATGCAACAACAACATTGCAAAAAATCGCATTCTTTTTTTTTTAAATAGAATTAATTATACTTAATTGAAAACTGAACTCTGATTATAGGGACCATATACCAAAATAGAAATGTAAATTTGTGACTATTTATAAAAAGATAAAATGTATCATAGTATTTGCATTAAAACTATTCTTGAGTATGTTGGATTCATTCGCTAAATTCGAAACACATTTTAAAATTCTAAGGATTAATATAAATGCATTTGAGAAGTTTTTGAAGCATTATGTTTTTGATCTAAACATTTCCGTTATCAATTTGTAAATGATCCCTATTTTCACCGAAAAGCCAGCCTTTTAAATGATACTGAAAAATGGCATAAGTCACTTTTTTTTTCTGTATCATAATTCGGTTGGTTTTAAAGATATAGTTTTGCGGGTTTTTTTCTAATGATCTTGTTAAATAAAAAATAAAAACTTTGTAAATTGACAAAATTTGCGTAGAGGGACTGTATAAAAATTTAAAAAATGTAACTTTTTAAAAATTAATGAGAAGGTATTTTTCTTAATGTAGTCGGCTTTCCCACCTTAATTTGGACTTTTTTTCAATTTACATTACTCATTTATCTGTAATGGGTAAAGAAATAAAGCGCGTTTCAACCTTTTTGGGACACCTTGTATATGTAGTAAACAAAATATATTTAAAATTACATTTCAGCCTAAAGAAAAATATATATTTACTTTTAATTAGTATAGGTTTTCATAATAGTTCTCTCACAATGTAAGTTTTGTGCAATCCTGCACTATAGAAGCTAAGATTAGTTTTAATGTAAATTAGGTATATCGCATCATTGCTTCCTTCCTGTTGGCTGATGTACACTAAAAATTCTTACTCACAAACTTGCGTGAAATTGCAACTAAATACATATTTTTATGAAATTCTGTGCATCAGTTATTGGTCTAAAGATACCAAACTTTTGTAAATTTCAAACACACAGAGACAGACGAACCTTTTTCTAGAATTTACCAAATTGTATGCAGAAAACCCGTCGATGAAAAAACAGATGCCTAAAATATTTACAAAAATTGTCACTTTCTTCTTTCGATATAGAAGAAATTATAAAAGATTCTTTCAAAAATAAATAAATAAATAAATAAAATAAATAAATAAATAAATAAAAAATATGTTCAAAATAGACTCGTACTTATATATTTTTTTTAATCTTTTATAAACTTCTCAGATTTGAGTTAAAATATGATATATATAATATATAACTTTTGAACTATCAATTATATATTCTATAAATCAATATAAATATTTTAAACAAATTCTAACAATGCCTCGTATTTGTACTCTTCCTTATATATAAAGAGATATATATAAACCTTATATATAAACAGTTTTTTGATATGCCGTTCATCAATAGCTTGTAAAATGATAATTTCGATGTCTACAGAATTTATTATATTGAAGACAATATTATTCTCTTTAGAGTTTTTACCTTGCATAGTTGGTAAAGTTACGAAAGATCCAGAAGTCGGCTTTGTTTTAAGTACATATAGCAATTCACAATGGTTGGCAACCTTGAAAACTTTCTCCTTTTCCATTCTTTGTCATTCGTATGAATAAGAATCTTTAGTTTATTTATAAAATTCAAATTCGATATGGAATGGTATTTGAACGATATATATAACACAAATGCTTTTAGGTAGCATAGAAATATTGGTATACGGAGGTTTAAAGTAACGTTAAAATATCATATTCTAAACTCTAACAATAGTTTCTTAAAATTTTAGACATGCTTTAAATGACTAGGTAGTTTTCGGGAAACTTTTATAAATAGCTATAAATAAGTGTGTATTTGATTACCTTTAAAAGAAAGTCCGCTATAAAAAAGTAAAGAGAAAAACGTTTTTTTTTAGAGAGAAAGGAAATTAGGAGACACTACATTTTGAACGTTTTGTTTTGCATGACATAAACGAAAATCATATTTTTTGAACTACAACTACAGTAGACTCCCGTACAACGCGTAAGCAGATGAATACAACGATTTTATTTTTTTTAACACCACTAAAGTTTTAGAGTATCAGTCTATTGGTTCAATTACACTTAATTTAGTTTTCGTTTAAAACTGTTGCTTTGATATAAAATTAGTGGTGTTAAAAAAATAAGATTTTAACATTCTTCTGGCAATCCTTTCTCCGCGTTTTACGGGACTCTACTGTAGTTTTACGGAAATCAGTGTTTTTTTACAATAATCGCTATTTTTTTTTTTCTTCTTCTTTAGTATCAAAAGCCAAATAATGCATCCCGTATTTTTTATTTTAATATTAATTATACATAACTTTGCTGGGTAATCTTTTCTCAGATTCAAACAAAATAAGCGAAAAATACAAAATTAAAGCGACAAATAAATAAATAAATAAATAAAATAAAATAAAATAAATAAATAAATAATAAAATAAAATAAATAATAATAATAACAATAATAATTTATTACGCCATTTTTAGTTCTAAATCATACTACTATTATTATGGGGAACTCAGGGATTCATTTTTGATGTTTTCACACTTTTTATGTTTTGCGGAATCCGAAAATCAAAAAAATTATTTTGTGTCCGTCTGTAAATTTGTTCGTTCGTCGGTTTCTTAGTCTTGTATACATCATCTCAAGAATGAATGACCGTAAATAGGTCGAGCTAGTTTTAAACTATCACGGATAAGTTCACGGATATACGGAACATACATACGGAACATACACGGAACATATACAAACTATCACGGATATACGGATAAGATCCTTATTCATTTTAAATTTTCAAATATGAAAATTTCGTAAGATATCGATAATTTACTATTTTCCTAACACGAAAGAGTAGGACAAAATTTCGCATAAATGAAAATTGTGATGAGTATTTTTATCGTAAGGATGTTAAACTTCTTTTAAAATATCATTTATGTTATTGGTATGGACATAATTAATTTTTAATATTCTAATTTTATTTTTAAATGGCAGAAATAGGGCACTATTTCGGATAAACGCACTTTTAGGGGGATTATTGTATTGGAAGTACTATGAAATTGCATGAAAAATAATATGAAACTAACTCTAATAAAATTAAACAGCAAATTAGGATAAGATAAGTGTATGGAATTGGAGAAGGTGTAACCTAGTAGGTGGGGCATTTTAATCTGAATTTTAATTGAATTTGGATTTTTGTGTGGTGTTGAAGGATATCCATACGAAACATGTTTTTGTATATTGATGAATATATGTCAATTTCATTTTGTTCATTACAGTCTCAAAAGATGTTAAACTATATCTAACAAAATATTTCGCCGATAAATGCAATGTATGGTTTTGTATGCACTTTTACAGAAACCATTTTACTGAACTAACTCCGTAAAATGTTTTTAGTAACATTTCCATATGATACAGATTTATAAATCGAGTTTAGACTGATAAGACAGATATACAGGCAGGGACACACAGACCAATCATTAAAAACCTGATTTTTCTAATTCAGGGGACCTCAAAAACATATAAATATATGAAAATTTTATTCTGAAAATGCGGCTCAAAAACAATAGTTTTTCTGCCACAATAAAAAAAAAAAAGTTAAAAAAAAAAAAGTTAAAAAAAAAAAAAAAAAAAAAGTTTTTTTTTATACAGGGTGTTTCTTAAGTCTCTACACATTTTAAAAATTCATAACTATTCAATGAATGGACAGAAATAAATGTGGTTTGAGGGGGGAAAAATCCTTCTCGTGAAGGGAGTTTTTTTTTTTTTTTTTTTTTTTTTTTTCTGTAAATTAAAAAATATAGTTAAAATTATTGTCGACGATACTCAGACAAATAGTTAAATTTTTCACACGGACGTGAAAGAAAAATATGCAAATGAGAGTTCTACACATTGCACAATTTTGCGATTAGAACAGTTTATTTTATATTTCCCTCGTACCTGTGCATACATGAAGTTTTAATTGCGATGCTGACTGGGTGGAGAAAGCGTTATGGGTGCAGATGTTTTCCCTCAGGTATGAACCGCCGACTGAAGCTGCAGTGAGCAGCGTTATAACTCGTTTGACGACGAACACATAGAATAGGATTTATATGCCTGTAAACATTTGCATGCAAAAAAGTGCAGTTTTTCATAAAAATGTGTGATCTGGTTACGCACAGCGCGCTCAATCGACAAATAGCTTATTATTATTATTTATATATATATATATATAAAATCCCCCTCACGAGAATAAATTTTTCGCGTTCAATTCTATCAATGGGCTCTTCCCACCTGACGTCAGAGGTCACATAATAGCGGAAAAACAAATAGCAGACGAAGTATTGTTTATCTATAGCGATTGCTGAAATAACATATTTTCTATTCTTATATTTGATCAATCGTATTTAATCTGTGTTATTTTTTTATACATCATCATTTTTAATCGATTTTATATCATTATTCATCATCTTTTCTTTGCTGTATACATTTACAATCATCATTCAGTTTATATTTGTGATTGGTGTTCATGAAGAACATGTTAAATACTCTGATTTTTGGTACTTAAATCAGTGACAGTGCAATATCGTACTGCGTAAATCCATTTAGACCAGTAACTAAGTTAATTAACTTGTTGTAACACCTTTATGCAATTAAATTAAATGAAAACATTTTAAAATTCAAATTATAATCCATAAACATTCCACAAGAACAAGCTATTATTTATTGCTAGATCAATTAATGTAACAGTTACACTAGGACATACAAAAATCGATTCTTACAGTTGAAAATAAATAAACACATAAAGTGTTTTTTAAAAATTATTAAATTTACAAATACAACTATTCTACTGTTTACAAATGCGCAATATTACTTTTATTTTGTTTTATATTAAATATTAACATTTTTGTTCTTAAGAACGATATTTAATTGAATTCGATTCTCAGAATTCGATTATTCGTTTTCCTCTATCACATGATTGAGCAGACGAAACTGGGAAGAGTCCATTCATTCAATAGTTATGAATTTTTAAAATATCTACAGACTTTTGGGACACCCGGTATATAATACATAAGGTATTATATATATATATATATATATATATATATATATATATAACATGCGACCACATACACTATTTCATACCATAATTAACCAATAAAGTTATATTTGAATGAACCAGTTACATATCATTCATACAGAAACAGAAACTAATAGAGAATTTTAAAACTAAAGACCAATTCAGGTGCCTATTATTATTTTTTTAAACTTCATTATTTTTTTCAGTAAAAATACCACAGAATTCGAAAATTGCTTTCTTCAGCTTGATTATTCCCTGCTGCGTAAAAAATAAAGTAAAATAAAAATGCCTCAAGACATTCGCACTGTACATTTCACAAGGTGTGCTTAAATTATTCTTAAAGTACTCCAGATAATTAAGATTGATTCTTTATGTGTTAGGAGCAGGGAAAAAGTTTCCGATTGTCTTTTCCTCGAGGCAACAACTTTTGCGTAGTGGTTTAAATTGTGCCTCTAAATTTTAAGAAATTGTTCATTAACAGTTGCATATTTTATGAACAGTTTTAAGGCGGGAGTAATCCGTAAAAGAAATATGTAGAGGCAAGACTAATTGGAGAGATTAAAAAGAGAGAGAGAGAGAGAAAGAGAAGTATGTATGAACAGTTTGATATTTGTAGCATTTTATTTTTAAATGAAATTGTATATCAAGGGATGATATTCAATTTATTAATTACTTTCTCTTGAGTAAATGTTATTTTGGGAAAATTTTTCCAAAATGAGATTTTGCTTTAATTACACATTTTGAGATGTCCTGAATCTGTATAGCAGGTTTTTATAGGATATGCTGCCTGAGAGTAAATAGCTGGAAATCCAAATTCGATGTTCAATATCTGTCGTATGGCGATATTGCTTCAAAATTTTTTGAGATTGGACAAATATTAACTGCATAACAACATACAAGAGAATTCAAATACATTATGTCTATGAGTGACATTTCTCATTGGTACATTTTTTACCATCACGAAAACGCATTTGACATAATTGAATTAAAATGATTCTCTTATTGTACAGACCATGTTTCATAGAGAATATCGAAAAAAAAATATTATACATATATAGAATATATGAAATATAGAACATTTGATAAATATTGTATAGAATATATTTTCATCTAGAATATATGAAAAAAAAATCGCTCATAGAAAGTTTACCCATTTATATTTCTAATGGTGTGATTTGATTTTTCTAAAAACATATGATTATTTACTAATTTACAGCATATTTTACGTTTTTCATTTCCAGACAAATTTCGACCAAGTATAGTCACACGACATTTTAAATGACGTAGCTTTATTATTGTTAAAATACATGAATATTTATTAGTTTACTACATATTTTACTTTTTACTTTCTTCTATATATATAAAAAGAAAATATTGGATTCATGAAAATTTTAGAATTTCGGTTTTCTATAGATTTACACGTTCTGAGTTGCCTTGAACGCGATTTGACTATTTTTAGAAAATGTCTGCCTGTGTGTTTGTATTAAAATTTTTGTGGACACTCTATCTCCCAAACTAGTGAACAAAATTCAACTAAACTTGGTATTTAGCTGGAGTTTGACCTAAACTGGTGCTGATTACATTTAAGGATAAATCGTTCTACAGGTGGCGCTGATAACATTCATTTTTCATAATTTCTCGTGTGAGAGTATAAAACAAAACTTTATATATAAGTGTACATAATATGAATTAATTTAAACTTTTCAAAGTGGAATTAAACAAAAAAAGTATTTAAAATGGTAATAATCAAACGTAATGTTTTTTACGTAGTGGTACCGTGTCCCCCTGGGGAAAAAATTGTCAATATCGGTATCTTTCAAACGAACTCGGCGATACCTTTAAAAAGAATGGTTTAACTATGAGATCTGTGATAATTTTAGACCAAAGTTATTGACTTTTTCCATTAAAAAAAAAAAAAAAAAAAAAAAAAAAAAAGAATTTTTTGTATATAGCATAAAATTAACTTTCTTTAAACATTCCATGTTACTACTCATTTGTGATAAAAATCATTTGCATTTGTGATTAAACTAAACTTTGATAAATAATGTGTAATGCATAAATTTGTATGGGACTATATAGAAAAAAGTTTTGTGGGGTCCCTAACATTATTTTCCGAAGAGAAATCGCCGAAGGAAGTCAAACATTAGTTTTAAAATGGCGTGATTTGATTATTAGAGAAGAACATGATTGTTTACTATTTTATAACATATTTTACTTTTTTATTTATTTATTTATTTTTTGCTTAAAAAAAAAAAAAAAAAAAAAAAAAAAAAAACTCAAGTATTGCCATGCATTACATTTTAAGTGGTGTAGCTTGAAATTATTCTTAAAATACTTCAAATGACAGTGTAATTCATTATACTGCTTATTTTCGAATGCATATATGTCCCCTGGGAAAAAGATTTCCACGCAAAGGGTTTTAATGCTACTGAAAATTTTATGAAATTGCTCATTAACAACGGCAAGTTTCATAAGGCATCTGGAAAGAGCGGAAAATCTACATAAGAAATGTGTTATGATAAGAGCAATTGCAGAGATAAAATAACAAAAATGAAATTGCTTTCCTTTATATAGGACCCCTTAATATTTATGAAATGGGATTCTGTTTGGAAAAGGGTTTGTGTTTATATAATGATCTTTTTATGGTAATTTTTTAAAAGCCTTTTATACTAATATAATTGTTTTTGCCTTTTGCATGAGAAAAGCAAATATACTGCCGAAGTCTAAAATTTCAAGGAAATGGAAGAGATTATTGAAAAATTAAGTCATTAAATGCCGATGTTTAAAATGTGAAATAAGTTTTAAAAAAATTTTATGGTTGAGTGTTTTTTTTTTTTTCTTTTCTTCAGTTTTTACAGTAAAAATACATACGATAAATTTAATAAGAAAGCACCACAGAAACTGGTGTTTGAAAGTAATAAGTACAAAACTGTGGATAAATACCATAGAATACAATAAACTCGCAACAATTGTTTCGGTTCGGAAGAACGCATGACCCTTCGTCAGGTGAACAAAGTAGGCACGAGTGCTGCAATCAAAGCGGCAACTTCGAAACCAGTATAATATATTTACATTCGGCTTCATACATTTCTGCTCTTCACTTAAAACGATTTTGTGTGTTGCCGCTATGAGTACAGCACTCGTGCCTACTTTGCTCGTCTGACGAAGGGTCGTGTGTTCTTTCGACCGGAAACAATTGTTGCGAGTTTATTGCATTTTATGGTGTTTATTCAAAGTTTTGTAAGTAATAATTTAAAACGCCAGTTCTGTGGTGCTTTCTTATTAATGAAAAAGTTTTGTACTTATGATTGGATAAATTTATTAAAATTTGCGTTCATTTATATGCAATTGACATTAAACACACATCATGTATAGTATTGTCTTTTAGGAAAGATAGTATCAAAATATGAAGGAAGTAATCTCTTTTAAGCTTTTAAGTTGTGTACCATAATTTTACTTCAGTTTACTAAAAGTTAATTTTAATTGTTTTAATCTTAAATTATTATTGACTGCTAACAAAATAACTCAGTCTACACAAAATTCCAACAAGAAAAGTACACGATCACTTTAGCTAAAAAACGTAGTTCAAATTTTACTAAAAATGTATATGTTAAATGCTTAAAAAGAAAAAAAAATTATGATTGAAACGATACATATTGGTGTAAACGCACTGTAAAAGTATCTATAAAAATATTTTTAAAAAGTTATTTACGATGCTAAAAATAATTATTCAACGTTTCACCAAAAGAATACTGCTAAATAGGGATTGTTAGCTACGAATAATATTCTAAGCACTAAAGTTTTACCATTTCATTGGTACTTAGTACTGAAATGGCAACACTAAAATGGTGAAACATTATACCAAAATATTGGTTGCAGCTAATTGGAACCATTTTTCAGGAAAAATGTATGATTTTATTTTTAACAGTGGCAACAAAGCATACCTAAATTTCATTTATAAAGGCGAACTTTAAGTATCAGAAAAGAAATAAATTCTATTGAACAAATCTTTGATTAAAACTATTGTACCAATATTTTCCAACTTAATTGTAGCAAATTCTGGAATACATATTAAATTCCAACTTAATATATATATATATATATATCTGTGGTTGACATATAGAAAATAAATTGAGGTTCTACTAAAAATAGTTCCGTGTCATCCTTATAAACTCTAGTCCCCTATGCTTAGCGAGTTCTATAACCCTCATTGGAATTCTAGAGTGTTTTTCTATATTATTATTTTTCTATATATATATATATATATATATATATATATATATATATATACTGCCTTCATCTAGAACGAATAAGTAGTGGTCATTTCTAAATCCTTAAACTGGAAATGTAGATTTTCGAGCTATGCGTACAAGCCACGCTAATAAGCTCTAAGCTCAATAGACGAAATGATCGAGAATTTCTAGTCCATACATTTCTAGAGGGTGAAAAATTATTCTGAATATTCTGAATCCTTTGTATTGCGAGAAATTCTCGCTTGATTTTCCGAAATTGGGCTTTTAACCAAAATTATAGTTGCTAAAACTCACCTTTGTATTCACATTTATTTGCAGATATTTTTAAATAAGTTCAACATTGATAATATAGGCAAATGCTCTAGAATTCTAATAGGGGTTTCTAGGACTCGCTTCCAAAGGTGACTAGAATTTATAAGGATGACATGGAACTATTTTCATTAGAGCCACAATTTAGATTCTAGATGTCAGTTAAAGAACTTTTTTGTCAGTGTATTTAAAAAATTCTGCAAATAAATGCGAACATAAAATGCGAGTTTTAGTAACTATAATTTTAATTTTTGACCCAATTCTATGAAATCAAATGATAATTTCTCGCAATACAAAGTATTCATAATATTCCTAATACTATTTCACCATCTAGAAAAGCAATAGACCATTAATTCTCGATCCTTTCATCTATTCCGTTTATTTGTTTACCTTATACACATAACTCGGAGATTTCTATTTCTATTTTAGGGATTCAGAAAATGACTACATATTCATTTTAGAGAAAAGCGGTATATATTTTTTCTCAATGTAAAAAACAAACATTTTTTTTTTTTTAAATATAAAAGTGTCTTATTCGCTCCATAAATTTTATTTTTACTTGTCCAATTCTTAGCAATATTTCCTTTCAAGTAAAGAAATATGTCTGTATTTTTGATAAATCGCCCCACACCATTCAACATTCCACGTGTTTATGAGTGTATGATTCAGCTCTTTTTTCTTTTCCTTCCCGAGCCGCATTTCAATAATAGAATATTCTACTGCCCTTACACTTTCCGTTCCTATCTGCCCACTACACTCTATGGCCAGAATACATAATGCTGGACAGCGCTTCTGGTGTTATAGGCTATATTCCGGCTCTCTAACAAGCTAGTTGGGGTTGAGATACCCTGCCTTTTTCCTATCAATAAATGTGCTAATAGATATTTCAAGTGAGGAACACATACCGTAAATTTTGCTTTTGGGAAACCACAGCCTGTACTTTAAGCGCTAAATATACAGTTTTAAGCTAAAAGATAGAATAGGGGTATATGTATGTTATAGATTTGGTAAAAGAAAATAATTCCAAAATGAGTTTTTTTTTTTTTTGTGTGTGTGGGGGGGGGGGGGGAGTTAATTTTGTAAGAGCAATATAATGACAGTGTTGTAGCAAAAATGCTTTTTTAATGCAATGTACATTATTCTTCTATTCTTCTACCATTTTCAGTTATAATACTCCGTCATTATAAAGTTTTTTAATATGCATTTGTCAATCAAATATTTTATTTGTTCGATTTATAATTAGAGATGTGTTAATAGATACAAGAAAGATACAAATATAATAAAATCTCTTTTTAATAAGCCTTATTGTCTAGTTCAGAAGGTCCACATTTATCTTAACCCTAGAACACTAGTGTGTTCATATATGCCGCTATCACTAGAGATACGTAAAATTTACGTGCTGATGTAAAATTTGTTTTATTTGCTTATTTTACATTAATGTTGTTTTAAATATGTTTAATTATTTGCTATTTCACCCAATATTACTAACTTTTCATTAACTGAATAATCATTTGTATTTAAAAATACAAAAGGAAGACCGTGCGTAAAATTTACATACACTAGTGTTCTGGGATTAAAGTAAAAGATATAATAGGTATGAAGCTATATATTTTGAAGGAAAATAATTCCGCATTGTGTGTGTCTGTGAAAAAGGAGGGTTTATAAATTTTGAGAGAATACTATAGAAAAGTTTAAGAGGAAAAATTAATTGTTTAGTAAATTTCCCCATTTTAAGAAATAATACTTTGGCATTGCATATAATTTGTAGATGCGTTTGTCAATAAAGTTTTTCCGATGTATAAAGTGATTTTATAAGTGATATTTTAATAATAAGTAATCCTAATAATAGATATCTTAAAAAAGGAACATATATATCAAAGTAAATTTCCACCAACGTAAAACACACACACACACACAAAAAAAAAAAAAAAAAAAAAAAAAAAATCATATGAAATAAGCATACACAGTAGTTTCGGAGAGTTAAATACACCATCATCAGTGCAGAATAACAAGACGAACTATTATCTACACTATCTACCAACAAGAATTGGACACTTTCAAATTTAGACGTTATTTCAAATATTTAGAATTTTTTTTTAGGAATAACATCTTGAAACTTTAGTAGTGCAAAGAACATGTTACACCTCATATATTTCAACAAAAGTGGTGTCCTGGAGAAGAAAAGGGGACCAGTAAAAAATTAAACAAAAATTTAAATGTTTTAAATCCTCCTGCAAAAAGTAACGTTTTACATGCGTTTTGGCTATAGCATATGATTAAAAGAATATTTCTCATTATCAGTATAAACTTTTAGGAGACTACCACATACATTCAAGGAGATATAACAGTTTCTTAAAAAAATTGCAAAAAAATTTCCACATTTTTAACTATAACATATTAGACCCAGTGCAAAGTCATTTTTAGAAAATTTGGCATATTACATTATACATAGCATACTGCAATTAAAATGGAAAATTTTTAAATATCTTATGGACTACGAGTATTTTTACTAAATAATTTTTAACTACGCATGCGCTAGCTTTTAAAAAATTTCATTTTCATAATTTAATAGCCAAAAGTATTGAACAACTTATATGAACCCCCCCACCCCACCCCCAATATCGTGTAAATTCAAAAAGTTATAAACATAATAAAAGTCATAAACATAATAAAAGTTATAAACATAACAAAAGTTATAAACATAATAAAAGTCATAAATTGCTTCACAAATAAAATATACTTTTGTTAAAATTTTATGTTTAGTCCTTAGCATACTGATACATATATTGAGATTCTCAAATTATGTTTTCTAAACAGTGAAAAATAACCAAAATTATCTTTTAAAGAAAAAAAATGTTTTCAGTTTTATAATTTATCATAACAGCCTGTATATCTAATACATTTTAAGTTAGGTGGTTTTTGGTAGAATTCAGATAGACCAAATATTATCCAAATGAAATTGTAGTACACTATGACTTTAATTATCTGTATATAATAGAAAAACTCTTTTGTATTCCTCCAGAAATTTTTCCTGAAGACGATGATGGCCCAAAAACGGCTGGAGCATTCTATGCCACGAGCTATAGAATAAATGATAAAATCTCAGGTTTAAGAGCAATATTAGATTATCTAAGAGGGTAATAAAAGTAGATAGTAGCGATAGTCAACGCTGTTTGTGTTTGATGGTTGCTATTAATGTTTCTTAGAAAATGGCAGAATCAGTTTTGAAAAAACCAGATGAATCGAAGATTTTCAGTCAGAATTTGTAAGTGAAAAATTTTATTATAGAAAACAGTGATTTGTACATTTCAGTTCAGTTAATTTGTACCTCAGAGCATTAAATTAAGCGTTTTTTCATGCGTTACAAGAGTAGTGAGTAGTAACTTTGATCATCAACATCAGAAAATTTTCTCTATGTATTGAATACACATACATCGGTCAATACATATACAGATTTTAAAAGTAATGGTTGTCTTCTGATGTAACTGCAAATCTAAAAACCCAGACAGCACATCGCCTCCCCAGGATATCTTCAAGATAACTTCTGGATGAAAAGACATCCCAACAACGTCCTTAAGATGTACTGTGGATAAGTTAAGCCTAACTGTGCTGTTAGGGAACGAAGACCTTCTAGTCACTGCTCCTAAAAAAGTCAAATGATAGATGAAAAATTGTACAAAAAAATTTAACAAATGCATTTTTATAAATCTACGATTAAGTTTATCAATGAAAATATATTTTAGAATGTCATATTCATTTATTTATTTATTTATTGAGTGTGGGAAGGGGGAGTATAACAAATGTATTTAAAAAAAAAAAAAAAAAAAAAAAAAAAAAAAAAAAAAAACTGTTTAGTTTACCAAAGTTTATTATTATTATTGAAAGAAATTTCAGCATTCGGCATACGATCTGATGAATATGTTAAATTATTTTCCTACACTGAGAAAAATATATATATATATACCGCCTCCCTCTAGAATGAATAAGTGGCCATTTTCTAAATCCCTTAACTAGAAATATAGATTTCCGAGATACGCGCATAAGGCACGCCAATAAATTGAATAGACGAAATAATCAAGAATTTCTAGTTTACACATTTCTAGACGGTGAAACAAAATTCTGAATCTTTTGTATTGCGAGAAATTCTCGCTTGATTTTCCAGAATTGGGTAATAAACCAAGATTATAGTTGCTGAAACCCGCCTCTCGTAGTCTCATTTATTTGCAGAGATTTTTAAATAACTTTGCCCTCGATAACATAGGCAAACGCTCTAGAACTCTGATAGGGGCTTCTAGAATTCGCTTTCGAATGGGACTAGAATTTATAAGGATGACATGGAACTATTTTTTCTAGATCCACAATTTAGATTATAGAGAATACAGAATTTTCAGATATACATTCATATACAGAATTTTTTCTCAGTGTAGATTGAATATTGTAATTAGAAAAGAGGAAATTTTTACAGTAAATAAGTAAACTAAACTTTTAAATTTATGCCATTTAACAGTGCGAAACTTGATATCTATTATGAAAACGTATTTTTTAAGATGTTAGTCAAAATTTCTTTCTTTGGATATTTAGCGTTAGTTTTCTGTAATATGAAAATTATGTGCATTCATCACGGTAGATAATTTTAATAAATAATATTTTTTATAAATTATTTAAACTGAGTGAATTTGAATAGAAAAATATAGAAAAAAGTCTTGTGGTGGCCACAACATAGTATTTATTACAGACGTTAGGCCCCTGTATGAAAAATCAAGTAGTACAACAACTTTCTGAAATATTATTAAATGATATGATTAGTAAATTACTAACAAAAATAAACGTTTATTAACTTTCCAAGTAGTTTATTAACATAAAAACAACAACAACAACAACAACAACAAAAACATTATTTTATAATTTTACCTAACTATATTGATTCAGAATCTGGCGTAATTGTTACGATAAATAAATAAAACGATATCGCTTAGCATAATAAGTGATAATGGCAATGAACAGATAGCTTCTCCGCCTGACAACGAACGTTTTAGGAATACATTTTTCGCAAGATATTTTTAAAAGCATTATCACGTAAAAATTATACATTTTAACTTGAAATTATTGCTATTGTCAATTGAAAAAAAAAAAAAAAAAAAATCTTAAAATTTCTAAAAATGAATAAAATTTTGTAATTTCTGTATTTTTTTAAATTTAAAATTATAGTACAGATAAATTTTAATCCATAAAATTTATAATTTTAATATTAAGCTATAAGATTATTTAGATGCCTTTTTTCCTATATTATACCTAAAAATTTATGTTTACAAGCCATTTTAACTATTATTAAATAATTATTTTGCCATTATGATTGCAGTTGTTAAAAGCAGTATCTTCCTTTATCCATGAATGATCTTATTTATTTACATTATTCTTTATATTGTGAAGAAGCATTTGTCTTTTTTTTTTCTACCTGTGCTTGCCGTGCATGTTTAAATTATACGCTACTATCAAGAGTTGTTTTATGCAATACTTTTATAAATACAAAATTCTAGCAATGACATATTTTTACTAAAATATGGATATTTAATTTATTAGAAACACATTTCCTCCATTATATTTACAAACTTTGGGGTGTAAGATAATTTTTCCAATATTAAAGCACGGTACTTTACCATTATGGTCGTGATATAGGTAAAGAAAACAACTTTTTTTCTTATCCATGTTTGTTCGTATTTACCTACATTATTCTTTATGTGGTGAAAGAAGCGTCTACGTTTCCGGATTGCATTTGTGACTGTTGTACGTGAACGTGGTTAAGTTATTATGTCGTTAATAGTATGTGTTTAAGTTGTATGCTATTAAAATGGGATATATTATGTTTTTTTTTTTAATAAACTGATGTGATAAGATATTTTGACCAGTATTAAAGAGAGAGATATGGCCATTATGATCTCAGTCAGGATAAGAAAAATAGAATCATGTGCTAATTCATTTACCTTCATTATTATTTACGTGACGAAACAGTGCCTGCCTTTCCCGAATTTACATGTGAACATGGTACATGCTTTAGTTGTATGTCTAACACTTTCGCGACCGGCATACCTTTGCCTTTTCTAAAACTGATTGCCGGGGAATATTGAAGTAAACTAAAGCTAGTTGCCGCAAACTTTTGATGTTTAAACATGGATAAAAATTGAATGTAATGTTTTGAAATGTTACTCATGTAATTACCTGAAGCTTGGAATGAAGATTAGTTATATAATATTAGAACGAACCTATAATACTATAAAAGAATGGATACTCTAATAATACTGAAGTATTGTTTCCATAGAAATTCTTGAAATGACGTGAATTCTCGTCAGCGGTAACCAGGAATAGAATATGCAAATACGTGAATTTACGTCAGCGGCAACTAGCTATAGAAGTTGAAATGACGGGAATTCACGTCAGCGGTCGCGAATGTGTTAATATAACGTACTTAAGAATATTTTACATAATTTTGTAAGACAAAAGTGTATATAGCAACAATATATTTCTATTCAAATATTCATATTTAAAATACTACCTATTAGATGAAAATTCAACATTGTATTTACAAATTCATGTGTATAAGATATTTTGAATAGCATTAAAAAGAGATTTTGCCCAGCATTAAATAGAGAGATTTTGCCATTATAATCGCAGTCAGGATAAGAAAAGTAGCATATCATTATGTATCCATTCATTTATTTACATTATTCTTTATATAATGAAACAGATATACTTATCTTTCCTCATTCTCCTTGTGACTATGGTATAGGATTTGGTCGTATGTTTTATATAATGCACTTATTCTATATAATTTTTTTAAGATCAAAAGTTTATATATTTCTAATGAAATGTTAAAACTTATAGTATTAACATTTCGTATATTAAAACATATTAGATGAATTTAGCTTTAGTATATTGGAATATATTAGATAAATTTTCTGTATTGTACTTGCACATTTATGTATGTAAGATATTTTGCCCAGCATCAAAGAGAGAGAGAGAGAGAGAGAAATTTTTGCCATTATGATCGCAGTCAGGATAAGAAAAGTGGCATCATGTATCTACTCATTTACCTACATTATTCCTTATATTACGAAACAAGCACCTGTCTTCCTACCTGTGACTGTAGTACGTGCTTAAAAGCAATGACCCTGAAAATCGATAAAGTCTGTATCCTCCAAGAATTGCTTTTCCCCCAGTCATATTTTTGCGGGGGTGGAAGATGCAGTAAAGGAGTTTCCCTATTCTTCCGCCGAGTTTTTCAATGGAGAAGGAAATTGAAGGTTCTTTACCGGCAACCGTGATGGAAGATGTATCAGTGTTAGATAACAGGATCCTTTCTGAGATAGAGTGGGGAGAGTTTTTGAAAAGGTTCGTGGAGGGGGCATGTTATACTGGGCACTAAAAAGATTTCCGCTGGGATTCCCATTGCTAATGATGCGTCAGGTGTCATTATTTCCACGGATTTATTCAGAATCATAGCGAAGGTCATTATATGCCTGATACAGATGGAATGTATATAAATATCTTTACGACCCAGAAATTCGAAACCAGTACGTAAATTATGTAACTGAATGGTTTATGATTGAATAAAAGAACTTAAATCGATAAGGAAAAAAAAAAACTATTGAGTACTGAAATAGAAAAGAAACGTTTAGAACTGAAGATAGCAAAATGGGTGTCTTCGATATTTAAATGAATAAGAACATTCTGCGTGTAACAGGTGGTTTCTTTTTGGAAAGAGACGTTACAATTTTATCACCTTTATCACCTTTATTTCTTTATAATTTTGTGAAATTTTGTTTTATTTCAGGGGGAGGAAAGGTTACAGTCGGTAACAAAAGTATCCGAACACTAGCAAAAATTCCTATATAAAAAAAGTACACTTAATACAGTTTTGTTAAATAAATCCTTGTCGAATCCTGTTCTTAGACTGACTTAGAACAGGTTGGTTGATTGGTTGGATTTTACGTCGCACTAGTGCTGCGCAGATGGGCAATTGGCGACGCACCCCTAGAGGTGGTCAGGAGACATGACATCACAATTTTGATCCTCCACGGTAGGGATGGCTCTCCCGCTTCGGTGACCCCCCAGAGGTATAATTTTTAATGGGAACATGAAGGACAATTGCGGCCACGACAGATTTTACGGACTTAGAACATGATTCGTCAAGGATTCATTTAACAAAACTGTGTTAAATGTACTTTTTTTTATATAGGAATTTTTGCTAGTGTTCGGAGACTTTTGTTACCCACTGTACATTTAATAGAAATAAATTTTTATACCGCAAAATTTAATTAAATTATTTATTTATTATTACGTTGACCGTCATGTGTCAAAGGTGAAATGACAGTTTTTATTTTTTGATTCTTTGATTAAATCTTAAGAAATCCCTTTCAAATGTTTTGAAGTAGTGTAAAATTCAAGTGTAACATGAAATAAAGGCAATAAACTAGTATTGATGTTTTCTGCAAAAAGTGTAGAATGTATACTTATTATATCAATGAAATTTTATGTACGAATATTTTCCACATAGACGTGTCTTAGGCATAAAATGTCATACAAAATGAAACATAAATTCAACTATAACAACTGCATTTAAGAAAATTCAAGTCTATTCAATATTGGGTATAACTAATGCAAGTGATTCTTTAATTTATTATGTACAGTCTATCAAAACTTATTCAGTATGGAAGAAAATTTGTCAATACAAAATTTTTCATCGGTTCAGAAATATTTAAATAACAGTATAGCGCTGTCTATAAAAGTTTCTTCTATTAAAATTCAAGGCAAAGAAAAGTAGTGTTGGTGCCATATCTGATACATTAGTTCATTTCTCTTAATTTTTAACACTTAATTTTTAACACAATTTTTAGCTTCACCTGTATGTATGTTTGTAACCGCTCTAGGAGCAGACAAAAAATCTATATTGTAAAAAAAGACTTTCCCTACGTGAACGCTGTGGCTGTGAGGTAAAGCTCCGGGCTACGAACCTAAAGGTCTACCGCTCGAGCCCAGTCAGGGGAGATTTTTTAAAAATGGTTTTTGTTTAATTCTAAATTATTAGTTTACATTTCAATAAAAGCATGTTCTTCAATTTTTTTTTAAAGTATAACATTATTTTAGCTTAATTTTGTTTTGTTTTACTTGTTCTATTTTTAAAATTTAAAAAACGTGAACTTTAAGAACGCTAATCAGTAGAAACAAGACTTTCTCTTCATCTTCTACATGAATGTGTGTGTGTGTGAGAGAGAGAAATATATACTATTAACCCCTTAACTGCCCCTGGCGTATATATACGCTTTTCTGAAGTACGAACTTTTGTATTGTACTGCTACCAGTGAAACTACTGACACGATTTGACCATAGCCTCCTAATCTAGATGCCTGTCGCGTGGCTCGGAAAATTGGCAACAGTTGAGGCGGTAGACAGCGCCACCTCGTACATATTGCGCGACCTTTTTATTCAACTGTCACCAATAATTTTAAGAAGTGATATATGATATATATAATCGGCGTTTCTTTGATTCTATTCGCGTTTTATGTATATCATATCCCACTTTTAAAAATTGTTGGTGGCTGTTGAATAAAAAAGTCGCGCAATCTGTATGTACCAGGTGGCGCTGTCTACCGCTTCAACTGTTGCCAAGTTTCCGAGCTACGTGACAGGCATCTAGTTTAGGAGGTTATGGTTTGACAATGCAATAAAATTATCTTGAAAGTAATCTTGACAGTGTGCTTGACGGATTTACTCGTTGCAGAGTTCAGAGAGAATGATGGCGCTCGGAAACGTATCTCGTAAGTTTTCCTCGGCAGGTAAAGGGTTAAAAAAATTTTTAATTTGAAAAATTTAAGATTTTTGTCTCTTTATTTTAAATGTATGACCTGACATCCTCGGGATGTCCTATGGATGAAAAGACATCCTATGAACATCTTTAGAATGTATTATGGACAAGCGTGTTGTTAGGGATATTATGAGTTACTTTAAAAGTTGATGCTGTATAATTCAATTTAAAAGCATAAAGTAGATATTTTAACGTAAGAAAGTTATTTGCACCTATAGTAGCTGCTTTATTGACAAAGAAAAGTTATTTATTTATTTATTTAGACTTCACTATATTGAACATTGATATTAGGATATATTGATAAGATGATATTTCCAAAATCTTTAGTAGACAAAACTTTGATTATTGATTGGACCGAACAAAGAACTTTGTATTTAACCACGCCACTCGGAATCTTAAACTACCAATGGGTTAAAATTCTAATCCAAAGAAAACGAAAAATAAATAAGAATAATAAATAATTCATATGTTAAAAAAAAAAAAAAAAAAAAAAATGCTTTAATAAAATATTAAAAAAAAAAAAAAAAAAAAAAGATATAATTATTAGAAAAACCAACTTGATAAGTAGCATATTATCAGAGTTAGTCACTTTTTTATTTATTTATTTTTTTTTTTAATAATAAGATAAAATATAACAAAAATATATGAATAATTTTAATCTAGTAAAAAAAAAAAAAAAAAAAAAAATGTCAAGTTTATAAATTTAAATTTGATAGCACATCAAAATAAAAGCAGTAAAAAAAAAAAAAAAAAAAGTTGAGTTTAATTTTAGAAGTATACTTTTCTTTGAAAAAAAAAAAAAAAAAAGTTCAGGAGCAGCGATTAAATTAAGATAGAATTTTGGAAAAACTTCTAAATCAGATACACTTGAATTAAATAGTTTGTGTATGTAAGAGACACTTACGTTAGATTACTCTCTTATCTTGAAATGTTCATTTCATTATAAAAATTTCTCCTTCCGTATAAATAAGAAATTTCTGCTTCAAACACAGTTAGAGAACTTTAACCGATTTGCTGTAGTTTTTTTTTTTTTTTTTAAGAGTCTGATTTTATTTTGTGCATTTATTTATTTTATAAATTAGAAAGTTAAAGAAAAGGTTATTTTATAATTGAAAGTTGTTAGAAATAAAACATCACATAATGAATTAAGAGTTAAAAATATGTGTTTCGAGAATTCCTGCGATATGTATCGTAATTTTTTACTTTTATGTATGATACATATTTCATCCGTAATTAATTAATATGCATATATATATATATATATATATATATATATATATATATATATATATATATATGTATCTATGTGAGTGTGTGTGTAAAAGATGAATTATTGTGAATAAGGATGTACAAAAGTACTGGTAATGTGTTAGGTGTTCTAATAGATGTGTGAAAGTTAAAAAAGAAAAAAGCCGCTCAACGAAATAGCATTACATACGAAGTTTAGCTTTAAGTCAATAAAAAATAAAATAAAATAAACGTTATCGACATTTATGTTAGTGATATAAAAAAAAAAAAAAAAACTAATTCACGTTACATATATAAGAATTTAAAATTTGAAAATCAATTAGGTAAAAAAAAAAAAAAAAAAAAAAAAAAAAAAAAAAAAAAAAACTGATTTTTTTATTAATAAGAAAGCACCACAGAACTGGCGTTTAAATTATTACATACAAAACTTTGAATAAACACCATAAAATGCAATAAACTCGCAACAATTGTTTCGGGTCAAAAGAGCGCACAACCCTTCGTCAGGCGAACAAAGCAGGCACGAGTACAGCAATCAAAGCGGTAACGCACAAAACCGTTTTTAACGAAAAGCAAAACCATATAAAGTCGAACGTAAATACGAATACTGGTGTAGGTAGAATTATAAAATACACCAAGAAAATAAATAATTATATAAGATTAAAATATATAACAAAATCTAAAAATCTAAAAAATATTTAAATCAAAAGAAAATTCAATTTACGTGAGTAATTTCCAAGCATGAGAGAAAAATGGAGTGGAAGAAATATCATTAACAAATTTTTCGAATTTTTAAATATGTAAAAAGTTTCATGGATATTCAAATGGAAAGAACAGACAGGAGATGAAATTATGTTTGTTTTGGAAAAATCAAAACGATGACCATGAACCCAGCAGTGGAAAGCAATAGAAGATTTAGAAATCTCTTCATTACGAAAATTCCGACGGTGCTCATTTATTCTGTACTTCAAACGCCTCCTAGTTTGTCCAATATAACCTAAATTGCACGAAGAACACGGAATTAAATAAATGCCAGAACGGTTTTCAGTAGGAATGGTATCTTTAAGAGAAGATTTGAAAGTCATTTACAAAACTGTCAAGAAAATTAAATTATCTTCTAGCATTTTCATTTCAGTACCAACAAACTGAACAAATAGTTATAAATATTTAATGCATGAAATAAATATTCCCTTATTATTCATCGCTATTTAGAAACAATATAAATATATCGAATATGTATAAATTATATAATATATCGAATATAATAAATATATCGAATATATATAAATATATGGATACATATAAATATATCAAAATTTTCTCATAGATTCATTGCTTTTATTGAAAAACGTTTATTTCGTTTTTTTAGAATTGAATGCAGAAATAGTTAATGCTTTATTAGCTTCTGATTAGAAACATGTATTTTAATAAATATTTCATAATATTTTCTATTTAGGATCGTATTAATTATTTTAAAAATTACCCTGCAATCTACCGTAATTTCGCGTATATGACCCGCGGCGGAAGGTAGCCCGCAGCATAAAAAATTCATTTAAAAATAATTAGAACCGGAAGATACCCCGCACTTCTAAAATCACATGGTCATCAATCGCTATTTATAATCTCAATACTAATTGCTATTATTTTAATAATAAGTAGGAAAAGATAAAAATAATAAACAAACATACAACTAAGTATAAATAATAAACAAATATACAACTAAATATAAATAATAAACAAATAAATTTACTTACCTATAATGAAAAAGCAAATAATCATAACATAGTATTAATCTTTCTCTCTATATAAATTACTATGAATTGGAGTAAATTCTAATGATTATCACTTTTATTCAATTTATAAGAAAATTACAGATTAATAATAAATTTATTTCCAAAATTCATTCAAATCCATCGACATCGGATTCTTCCGTATCAGAATTAAAATGTTGCAATATTGTTTGGGACAGTCCGTCTTCATCATCCGTATTATCTTCTTCATCAAGTTCCTTTTCACTGTCCTCAATTTCATCATTATTATACGTTAATAATCGAGACTTCCGAAGCAAAAATGAGACTGGTGTTGATTTTCTCGTTGTTCGCGATAGATACTCCGCAGGACATGCAAAGTCAGGTTTTTTTTATAGACTATCCGCGGGTTATATACACGAAATTACGGTAATATATAACACACAAAACATTTATTTTCAGGTTTAATTGCAAGAAATGTTTCAAAATAAAGCTTAAAAGTGAGATATTATATATAATACGTTATTTTTGCCTGCTATCAGGATAAAATAAATAATTTTTAACACACATGTGTATAAATAAAATATTCCTGTTCTAGTAAACATTCCCCCCCCCCTCATTTTTATATAAGTATCATTGATCACATAAAGAATTCCCTTTGTATAAACACATTTCTTAAGTTCAAAAGACAAAAGAAAAAAAAAAGTGATTACAATGATTTAAAAGAGAAAAAGTAATCAGTACTCCAGGAAGAGATAAATCCCCCTAATACCTTCTTGGAGACTGTCTCCATATTCGCGACGGGCTGAAAGTTTCTCTTTTCATAAATCTCGATCCTCTCAATTAGTTTATTTTGTTTGCTACTTCCGGATATTCTCTGCCGACTCATTTATCTTATTTTGAACTATCTTTATTTCTTTTTGATTTTGGATACCAGAGGAGGAAAGATAAAGAATTAAAGTTGTAGTATGATTCTCAAAATCTTTTAAGATATTTAAATTATCGTGAAGTTAAAAACATTTTTGGCTAGTTCGTACTAATTGATTTTTGCTGAGGAATTGCAGGGAATTATTTAATACGATCATATAAAAAATGAGGAAAAGACGGAGAAAAATACTTTAAATCTCATAAGATTAACGTTTATATAGTTTACCATAAATGATTATGTGAAACATCGCTTTTGATATATATCTATGTGTGCGTATGTGCCGCTTATATTATTTATTTAAGTAGAAATTTTACTTCATTAAAATTATTTCATGCTTTTTTACTTAAAACTTTTTAAATAGCGTATGCGTTTTATTTGATCAATTCTGTTAAACGAACTACATATAAAATAAAGAGGTAAAAGTTATTTTTTTTCCCTAAAACGACGATTTTTTTTAAATACTAAATAATTACAAGATAAAAAGAACTTTTTATATTTATACCACATTTTTAAATTTTCTGTTGAATCATATAAACTTGAAAATTCTATGTATTAATAAATACATTAAAATTTTTTTATGATAAATTATCTCATCAACTTGAAAGAAGATGACCAAATGCATAATAAAGAGAGCAATTATAAGAAATTTTCAGACATTTATTTATTCATTGAATAAAAGTATTAAAAGAATGCATTGTCATCGTGTTCTGAGCTATTCTAAACATTTCAAATATCTAACTAGTCGGGAAGTTAGTTAAAAATCGATTGCAAGTTTTGTACTGGACAAACAATAAAGAGATATACTTCTTAATATAAATAAAAAAAGGAAAAAAAAAGTAAAAAGAATATATATATATATATATATATATTCGTCCAAACAAACAAATGGATTCCAATAAAAACTACGCAAATAACATTTACCAGATATTCTTTGAGACTTCAGAAATCTACAAGATACTTTATAAACTTAAAAAAAATATCTAATTAAGTTGTACATCGTTTTTGTAAGTATACCAAATGGATTATTAAACTAAAATACTTTTTTTTTTTTTTTTTTTTTTTTTTTTTCTGAAAGATTTTGGGTGTTAGCAGAATAATTGCACAAATAAGTCTCCATAGTGAGTAGCTTTTGATTTTTTTTTTTTTTTTTTTTTTTCAGTTCCAGAAGTGAAAAATCCTTTAGCCTCACAAGAAAAAAAAAATAAATAAATAAATAAACAGTTCATATTCTACGTAACTACAGTACTGTTAAATTCTTATAATATGCTACAATTATTTATTACCTTTAAAGATATATAAAAGAATTAGATATAAGAATTAGATTAAGATATATCTATATAATAATAATAATAATAATAATAATAATAAAGTTACATTTTTATGGACGATAGATCATTAGACAAATGCAAAGTAATGAAGCAATTAGACATTTAGGTAATTTTTATCAAAATTGAAAGAAAATTTTATTTTGCTCCTCAAAAGAAAAAAAAAAATACTGAAGTTGTTAACTTTTTTTGAAATCTTAAGTGAAACCATAGCCTCCTAAACTAGATGCCTCTCGTGTGGCTCAGAAACTTGGCAACAGTTGAGGCGGTAGACAGCGCCACCTGGTACAGATTGCGTGACCTTTTTATTCAACTGTCACCAATAATTTTAAGAAGTGATATATGCTATATGTAATTGACGTTTCTTCGATTCTATTCGCGTTTTATGTATATCATATCCCACTTTTAAAAATTTTTGGTGGCTGTTAAATAAAAAAGTCACGCAATCTGTACCAGGTGGCGCTGTCTACTACTTCAACTGTTGCCAAGTTTCCGAGATACGCGACAGCCATATAGTTTAGGAGGCTATGGTAAACAAACGGGAAATATTCATATGGCTAAATAATATTTACTTTATCTGTGTAAAACCTTTTCTAAAAATCATAAGCAATAAATTAAGTTTAGGATTCTTAATTTTTAGTTCGATGACTATGTTGCAAAACGAAACGCTATTTTCCAAAGAAATGACTTTTATACCATGCATATGGAATATTGCGTGTTATCTTTTGGCATAGAAGATATGAGGGTACTTTGTCAGAAAGCCCAATTTTTAGATATAAAAGTGAAGAGAAATCGCTTCGGTAGCACAAAGTATGTGAACCAAGCATATGTGGTGTTTTGACAATATATTCTTATATGGGGGAAAATCTGTGTAATTGAATTTCGGTTGTCATAAAAAATGTCGCTACAAATTTTATTGCTCATTTAAAAAGAAAGTTTTAACTTTTTCAGAAATATATAAAAATTTTGCATGTAGATTAAAACTTTACAAAAAGATCACATTATGAAAAACGCATTTATTTAGTTGATGTAGAATAATAAAATAATTTACATGCACAAGATAACATTGAAGATAACGTTCCTAAACTAAAATGTTCGATTTTCAATTTTTTTGAATAACGACGAAATTATTAAAGGAAGGCGTATTTCAAATACCAAGTATCCAGTAGATCCAAAAAGAAAGATTTACAGTAAAATTGAATTACCAAAATACTTATATATATATATATATATATTGCCTGGGAAATTTAAAAATACAATATACATATATATATAATCAAGTAATGAAAATAAATATTATAAGTGAAACTTCGTTCTCATAAATATGGCGCAATTTTTACCATAGTTTATTTATATATATAGTTTTAAATAGAAAGTAATAAATAGGTGTAAGAGTTTAAGGTAAGTGGGCGTAGTTAACAAGAAGAAAATCACGCCCACTTATCTTAACACTTTAGCGACCACATGTTTTTGCCTTTTTGACAGCAAGGGTCCGCCTGTGGGCGTTATTCTCCAAAAATATAATATTTCAGAACAAAAAAAATTTTAGTCACATTTATAATACAAATTCATATACATTATAATTATACTTTTTCTAATCAAAGACATTGTATCCATAGTGTATTGATTGTACAAATACGAATATTGGGTATATTCTTAAGAAATACATAACATAGAAATTTCGAAAGAAACGCTCACTGGTGGAGTTACAGATTTTCAAAGCAAAAGTGTTAAACTCTTACACCTATTTATTACTTTCTATTTAAAACTACATAATTTTTGTATAATTTTTAGTGCTGCCTTTGGCGCCTTTTTTATACAAATATACTTTAATTAATACGTAAAAAAATGTATATATATGTATATATATTGCATTTCGTACGCAAATATATTCTATTATTTATTTTTAATACTTTTACATAAATGAAGTAAGTATATACAAACAAAAGAGTTATTTTCTCCCCATGATATTTACGTTGTTTTTGTTTAGTCTGAACGGTTATAATATTGAAATTCTCATCAATATTAAATAAATATTTGGCTAAAGACTATTTAATGTGATATATTGTACTGAAAGGAGTGGTGTTTATAACATGCTCTTTGATTTAAACATTACAAAACCTTAAGTGATATTAAGATGCAATTATCCTGATTTTTTTTTTTTTTTATTATTATTATTATTAAAAAGCATTGTATTTAATATTATCATCATTCAATTGCATATAAGAATTACAAACTACTTAAATGATTTCATTTATAATGACTTGAATTAACCTGAAACGCAGCTTATATATTATTCTACAAATTAAAATTTTAAATACAGCTGCATTAATTCAGTAACGCATTTGCGTTATTGTAATATAATAATTGTACATGAATTTTCTTATGCAATAATGAATGCAATAAGTATTTAATTCTGTATTAAAATATCACATTATTATAAATTTTTATTTCATTTATTTTCATTCTTATTAATATTTTAACTGGTCAGATGTGTTACATGTTTTAGTTTTGTTCATTAGAATTAATATATAAAAGAAAAACTAAGTTATAAATTACATTTAAAAATATTTTGCACTTATTCTGTAGCTGTAGAGCGTATAGATATTTACATATAAAGTTTTATTTTTTAATGTTAACGCACACTCTAAGTACACATGCATGCCGTACGCAGATATGTTCTATTACTTACTTTTAACACTTTTACTTAAATGAAGTATGTATATACAAGTAAAAAAGCTATTTTCTCCCAATGATACTTATCAATACGCAGTATTAATGCATTATATATAATATATTATTATTATGCTTAACAGTATTTGGTTGTTTGTATAATGATAAATAAATAAATAATAAAAAAAAAATATTTTCTTTATTTCTAAATACTAAATATATATATAAAATTATTATTATTATTATTATTATTATTATTATTATTATTATTTTATAAAACGCTGTTCTATTTGGTTGCTTGTATAATGATAAACAAAAACAAAAACAAAAACAAAAAAATATTTTCTTTATTTCTAAATAAGTAAAAATGAAATTATTATTATTATTTTTTCAAAACGCTATTCTATTAATAAGACACTTATTTTTCTTAGTTAAACTTAAAAATTCACTTAAAAAAAACATACTCCATGATAAAAAGAAATATTGTCTAGGATTAGTCCTACCGTATACAATAGGGAATTCTTAGATTAAACAACAACATTTCTTTAGATGTCTTGTAAAATCAAGGGAAAACGGCACAAAAAAAGAAAAAATAGAGGGATAGTAGGAAGTGTGTAGGAGTGTTGTCGCCGTCTCTTCGTCACCTGGTATAAGTTCGGTGAGTTTCGTGGTCTGTTTTCACCGCAGCATCTTTGTGGAAACATCGGAAGATGTAGAGCAAGCAGACAGTAGATAAAAAAGTAGGTGTGCAATATTTGGCGTTTTATCTCTGCGACTCTTGAATATTTCATGTTTTCATTTGCGTAATATGAAGCTTTTTTCGTACATCAAAACAGAAATGATGCTCAAAACACTGAACTGAAATGAAATGGGTTGAAGGGTTAGAATAATGTTACTTTCGAAAGAATAATAATAAAAAAGAAAATTCTTTTCCCTCTTTTTTTTTTCTTTCTTAAAAAAAAAAAATAAATAAAAAAAAAAAAAAAAAATAAATAAATAATAATATATAACAAAACAAGAAATTTAAGGTTTTAAAATAATGCTCACTTATTTTATTTATTTATTTATTTATTTATTTTTTTAAGGATGTAAATATTTTATTCAAAAGGATAAGTTAATTAGCAAAATATTAAAAAGTTCTTTCCAATGATTTGTAAATCCCCATTGGAATATTTTCAGAATTTATAATTATTTTCCTTCAGAAATGCTATGTCAAAATAAAGGAATTTTTTTTTCTATTACACATAAATTCTGAAAGTTTCAGATTTTTGTTATTATTTTATTAATTTTTTTATTTACAGGTGGTAAATACTTATTAACATCAAATAATTAGACTTCTAGGCAAACATATTCTATTTTTTTTACTACTAGATAAGGTATTTTAGATACGAGATTTAACAGCAAATTTTATATTCTAGCAAGTTTTATTCAATGCAGATTGAATAACTCGAAAAAACAACTCCATTTTAAATGTTGTAGTTACTATTGCTTTAGATTATTTCTTTCTTTCTTTCTTTCTTTCTTTTTTTTTGAATAGTTGTGTTATGAGTTTAAATCATTAAATTCTCGAAATTTAAGTCTTGCAAAAATAAAATTAAATGTTATTTGTTTACTTTTTTTTTTTTTTTTTTACAAAATTGTTAAAATAAATACTTGACAGCTTAAGGAAAACTCATTGAGTCAAATAATGTCTATTTAATACTTTATGTTCTATAACTGGCGATACTACTAAATACTTTTGAACTACAATAAACTGAAACAACAAGTGTATATTACTTCTAAATTTTAAGGGAATCCGGCAGATATATAATAGATAATCTAAAGGTATGTTCTATACATTTCCATACGAGGTTTATTTATTTATTTTTTAATTTAATTTGAGAAAAGTACGTCATGAATGATTTTTAAATTTAAACGTGTTCTTTACTTCATACATTTAGAAATTCTTTGGACGCTCGGGTTGTTGTTGGGTTGTGGGGATAAAGGTCGATTGACTGCTTTGGGTCCTAGGACTGAGTGGGAGTGCCCTCCATGGGGGGGGGGTCTTTCTAAAGGGTCCTAGCCCGTACTTTGGATGTTCGGTTTCTTACACTTAAAAAGTAAATATATCCGTTGCAACAAGTTATTTGAACATATTCCTGAAAACAAGATCTTTTTCTCCTCTGGTTATTTTTAATAACTAGTATTGAAAGTAATTTTTGAACACGTATGAAATAAAAATTAATTAAGCTTCATATTCTCAGACAACAATATTTACATATTTTTCATTCCAAGTACAAGATTATTCGCTTAATATATGTACAGGGTTCTCAAAGATAGCCTTCGTACGGAGAGAGTAATTAATGCATGTTTTTGACACGATTTAGACACATTGTCTAAATATATCGTGAGCTGTCTATATATAGAGTATCGTAATTTAGTGAAGATAAGCCGCGGGCTATCTTTAAAAGAGCATTGATTTTTTGGGACTGCGGCTTATCTATCAGTGCGGGCTATCTAATAATGCCAAATTTCGTCGTCGATACTTCTTGGAACAGTCAATCTTTCCCGAAAACGGAAGTTTAGTATTCGAGTTTCTCGAGCACTGATTCACGCTTATAATCTCTTATTTATTAACCAATAATATCTTATTTTGATTAATTTGCATATACGTCTGGAATTCGCCATCTTGTTCCCTTGTTTTTGATTTTTTGCATCGTATTTGTATACTGGCTTTGTTTTGTTTTATTCATCTTTTTATTTTACACAGTGTCTTTTAAAATAATTTATTACTTTCATTTATAATTAATTATTTTTATGACTTTGTATATATGCCCGGATTCCACCATCTTGTTCACGTGTTTCTCATATTTGTTGCATTACATCTGCATACTGGTATAGTTTGATTTTATTTTCTTTATACCTAATTATTTCTTAAATAATTTATTATTTTCATTTATAATTAAAAATTTATTATTTTTATTAACTTGCGTAGATGTCAGAAGGCTGATATCTTTTTTCCTTATTTATCTGTCACATCATCGTAACAATGCTTGCAAAAGCTTGTAACAATGCTTACCTTCCGGTGCGGTTTATCTAAGAGCATTGTGTTTTTTTTTTTTTTTTCGCAACATTTTAATAAGCTGCGGCTTATGTACACTAAATTACGGTACTTAAAAACTGGGCTGATCCCAAAATACTCTATGGTGCTTTAACCCTCTCAGGGGGTAAGAAAAGTTCAATCATTTAAAATAAACTAACCTCCCAAATTTAGGAACAAGTCTAAAGGAAAAGAAATAAATTAAGTTTTTTCTCTGTATTATTAAAGTAAAACATTGTAAAAAAAAATCGCGGGATGAGTTTTTACTGTTGGGAATTAAAATTAAGTGGAATATAATATATCTCACTGCCCTTGAAAGAGTTAACCATCTCACTTTTTTACTTTCGATGGATAGGTAAAAATAAAAATATTATATATATATGTATGTATATAAACAAAATCCGTATTTACGTGAGTTTCGGAAAAAAAAAAGAAAGAAAAGAAACACAGAAATTTCCGGACGGCTAGGTCGGTGAGCGCTCTTGGGATCGAACCCGGCATTTCCCGTTTATCAGTTTTGAGCACAGAACCGCTCGGCCGCTCGGTGGGGCGAAAAAGATATTTGGAATATTGCATACACTGTTAAAAATTTCTGTAAATTTAATGTAAATATTTATCCAGATTCTCTGTAAATTTACAGTAATTCTTAGTTACAAGTGAATATTCGAGATTCTCAATCTTTATTCTGTATTTTTACGTAATTTTATTATTTAATTTTTTAATTAAAATTAAAAATGACTGTTTTTACTTTAGAAAAAGCATTCCAAGTCCAAAATATATTCTCAACAATAATTAATTAAATTAATATTAGTTATTAAAATGAATGTATAAAATAAGTTTTTTAACATCTCCGTTTATTTTTCTCTGTAATTTTTCGTAAGACTTAAGATAATAGATTACACAGAGTTTTCTGTTGAAATTTTTAACAGTGTAGTTCACTTTATTTAAATTAATTTAAACTACACAATACTCTTACTTAATCTTACTACTTTCTATTAATTCATCAAATGATGATTAATTCATTTAATCATTATTATTATTATTTTATTATTATTTGCTGTATAATTTGGCAATTTTTGAAAATAAAGCTGTTATTTTAACGATAAATAATTTTCCAGGCATTTAATCATTTATTCTTTTCTTTACTTTTCTTACTTTTCTTTTTTTTTAAATCTAGTTAAATGTTTTTATAAAAGGATTTTTCATGGTTTTATTCATAAGTTATTAGGAAAATCCCTACCTTTCTCTAATTCAAAGTTTAAATTGTAAATCGACTGTTATTTATTTATTTATTTATTTATAAATTGAGGGATGCAAGAATGCAGATAATACACGTTTTAATTTACAGATAAATAGTTCTTGCGCCTTCTAATATTTTACAGGCATTGAAAATGCATTGTTTTTTTCCACCATAAGAAATTTTGTTTTAAATTTAAGCATATTTTAACAGAAATATTGCTCAAGATATAATTAAATACTAAATTTAGAATTGAATTCTTATGTAAAGCTGAATTACCAAACTAAAAACAATTCCCTTAAAATGATGAATTACCAAACAAACTAGAAACATTTATTTATTTTTATTTATTTTTTACTTTCATTTTATTCATTCTAAAAGAATATAAAGATATAAACGTAAACTGAGAGCTGATTTTCTTTCTCAAGTGATTTTTTCTTTCTCGAATATCAAATTAAAATACAGTAGCCGTCGCTTAATAAAATTACTGTTTAATAAAATCAGCCGCTTAATCTGATCAAATTGCCAGGACCGGAATCAAATCAATACAAACTATTGTTGGAACCGGCGCTTAATAAAATCAGCATCGCCGGTTAATAAACTCAAAAAAAATATCCTCAGCAGCCAAAATTATCATTTATGCACACTAAAAAAAATTTCATTTACATTGTAATTTTTTTTTTTTTTTTAAATAAAAAAAGGAATTAAAGTACCCGTTATCGCTCATTGTCGAAAATTTTACACTTGCAGCATGGTTACAAATTAAATATGCCCCATAACTTATCTTCCTAACAATTTCAAGGAACGTATTTTTCAAAGCGTAGTAATAAGTTATAAATTTGGTTTGATTTGCAAATGATATATATATTTATTTTAATTATTAAAAGATAATTTCTAGTTCTTATTTTGAAATAGCTATAAATTAAGAGGTTCAAACGGAAAGACTTTAAATTTATGAAAAAAGCGTGTACTTTTGGTAAAATAAAATAATGATGATTTTCTTTGAAGGAAAGCGCATAGAAATTTGGAATGCGTTTAATTTACTTATATCGGAGGAATAATTAATTATTTATCAAAAATTAATTAATATTGTTTACTAATTCCATTATTCGTTTCCTTTTGAAATTTCTTTCCAAATTCAGGGAAGTAATACCTTTTCCTTGAGTGCAGGAACGTTCGCCGGATATAAAAATCAGCCGCTTAATAAAATCACTTTGCTCAGAACGAATGTGATTTTAATAAGCGGCGGGAACTGTATTAATTTTGATTAAACTATAAAAAGAATATTTTGAGGTACTGATTAAAACTGAAATCTCAGAATCGAATTATAGAAATGACAATCACTTATTTCTATATAGATGTTCTATTGACATGCTACCCGGTGTTCTTCATCAGAAACCTTACGTTTGTATAAAAGCTACTCTAATCTGCAACAACTGGCTAAATGTAACGTGCAAATGAAAGGGATTTTGGGCAGCTGTTGAACGTTCGTCTAAAATCGTTGAAAAAAAAATGAAGGAAGCCTTATGGATTTGAATACGTGGAGTAGAAATTTATTAGTATTTTATTTCTCTAACAGATGATTGTAGGCTTCCGTTACTTATAAATCCCTTTGGAAATTAGTATTCAAAAAATAGGTAATACGCGGGGATGTAAGGAAAAGAATATTTCCGATCATGTCATCCGACTTAAGTAAAGACGTAATTGATTGATTGAAATGATGGCAGAGCACTGTCATGCGGAGCTTTATCATACGGATGAAATATGATAAAGCTACAAGTCATTATATTTTGCTTTGTTGTCAGCATAACAAAGGTAAACAATCAACTGCATGTAAACAAAAGGAAAATCAGTAGAAGGATTTAAAGAATAAGTATTAAAAAAAATATATTTATTATATTTGCATAAGAATAATGATACCATATGCTTTACTTTTTACCCCGTTTTTATTAACTTCGATTCTTATTTGTTTGTTTGTCCAGTACAAAGCTTGTAATCGATTTTTAACTAACTTCCCCACTAGATAGACATTTGAAACTTTTAGTACAGCTCAGAACCCGATGACAACACGATACTTCGAAGCTTGATTTTCGAATTTTCGAAATACGAAATTAATAACCTTCTAATAGCTTTAAAAAATAGCCATTAAAATATTAGCTATAATTTAATTGTTGAAAAAAAAAATACGAGTTCATTTTCTTTCGACATAAAAATAAATATATTTAATTAAACGTGAACGTTAAAAAAATTGTAAAAAGTTAAATTAGGCATCTCACAAAAATGGACGTCATTATCACTTTAAAAATTTTATACGCATTGATAAAGTGCTAATGTAGTTCTATAGCTATGATTCAACAGAAAATTTAAAAACATGTTATATAAAAAGCTTTTTTTATATTATAATTATTATTTCTTAACATGCATAGATAATATATAAAAAGTAATAAAACTGAAAAGGAAAATATCATAATCTAATAATTTTCACATGTCTGCATTTTTATCCTAATTTCATATTGTAATACGGATCTGAACCTGATATAGAAATTAAACTAACTATCAGAAGGACAAATTTGTTATCGCATCAAAAACATTCATCCGTGGTTTGGGAACTCAATAAATTTTAAATAGTTACTTTTTTTCTGTCTCCATTTTTCTGAAACTAAATACTAGTTCTGAATTGTTTCATAAATTAATTTTTGTCTCTACACAAGCATGTCATTACGCAGTCTTAATAAGCAATTAATGGGCGACTAATTAGTCGGTATTTAACCTTGATTAACTAGTTTCAAAACTAGTTACTCGCCCACATGCGTAATGAGTTGCTTGCCCTTTTAGTTTCTAAGATATTATGTAGGTGTTTGGAACTATTCAAAGACTCGATAGACAAGATAATGCGTTTATAGAAAATATTCTAAATAATTACAAGATAAAAAAAACTTTTTACATACCATGTTTAAATTTTCTGATATATCATAGAACTCTTATGAATGTGCATAAAATTTTTAAACTGATAATGACGCCAATTTTTGTGAGATGCATAATTTAACTTTTTATAATTTTTTTAACGTTCACGTTTAATTAAATGTATTTATTTTTATATCGAAAGAAAATGAACTCGTAATTTTTTTTTTTTTTTTTTTTTTTTTGCAACAATTAAATTATAGCTAATATTTTAATGCTATTAGGATGTTATCATTTTCATATTTTAATTAATTATAAGAAAACTAATCAAAAATTCGAGAATCTTAAGTGGCTTACGAAATTTTTAAACTAGAAAATTCATAGTCAAGGATGTTTACACCAGCATCTTATGGAATATTTTAAAAGTAGTCTGACAACTTTACGATGACAATATCCCTCAAAAGAGTCATTTATGCGAAATTTTGCTGTATTCTTCCATGTTAAGAAACTCGTAAATGTCGAATAATTTGCGAAATTTTCAAAGTAGCATGTTTATAGTTAATGATGCTCATCTCGGCATCAAAGCTGATATATAAAAGCTGTTCTTACATCTTTACGATAAAAACAAGTGAATTTTTGCCCTATTCTCTCATATTAGAAAATCGTAAATTTCGAATAACTTATGAAGTTTTTTAATTAGAATGTTGCGAATGAATAGGTTTCTTGCAATTGTCATAACTAGTACTTTAAAACTTGTCCGGTCTCTCTGCGATCATTTTTTCGTGAGATATCGTGTACACAGACTAACATACTAACACACAAACGGACTAACAAATTAACAGACATCCTACAGACGGATACTATGCCCATTTTGATATTTTTGGATTTCTCACACCTGAAAACGTGTAAAAAATTCAAAAACCGAGGTCGAAAAATTTCACGATTACCTAAGTTCCCCATACCTATAGTATGACGGGGGAACTAAAAACATGAGTTTATCGCAGCTAATTGTTAAGATACTTGATATATTTTCGCCGAATATAGTCGAAAAGGACAATTATTTCACCGATGACCAACAAATTCCACCCTTTTCTAAAATCTGACTCTACAGTTACAATTATTCAGCCCCGATAAAAATCCCCCCCTTTTTTTTTTTTTTTTTTTTTTTAAATCTATTGTCGAAATGCGCGATAACTTTATGGCCAGTTTCCGAAATGCGCGATCCTTTCACCGCTATTTAAATATATTATCGAATGAAGGATTTCACTGTAGCCGATTAAAATGAAATTGCTACTCATGAAAATCACTGGCAAAAGAAAATGGCGAGTTGTTGAATGTTTTGAATCAACACTCCATTTTATTTAGTAGTTGAATGGCGAGTGGATTTTTTCAGGTATAGATACATGAAATGAACTCTGTTAAAGAATATAAGTAATCGAAATCTGACATGTCGACAAAATTAAAACATTCTTTAGAAGGTAGTAAAAACCAGTAAACTATTGAGATGAATGAGGATATTGAATGATTAAAAAAAGTTCTTTCTTTTTATGCCATATTGCCAGTTTTATGGGTTTTATAAATTTTGTGCACTCGTACCAACATTTTTTAGCCGTATGAAGGATCGTGTTTAATAATTTAGACCTGAAACAATTATTGCTTGATTTTCCTATTTATGGTGTCTGTTTAGTTTTTTTTTTTTTTTTTTTTTTTTTTTAAGGACTGAGGATTATTAGTCTCAATCTACGGATTTTTACGATACCAGTTTTACGATAGTTGGACATTTATCGAAATCGAAAATTTATCGAAAATATAATTGAATAATTTGAAAAAGCGACGTTATAATTTGAAAAAAAAAAAAAAAAAAACGGATAGCCCTCCGTACTAAACTAAATTCTGCTTTTGCCAAAATTTCGTCAAAATCTTCCTTTTTTTTTTTTTTTTTTTTTTTTTTTTAGACAAAGAAAAGAAAATTAATGATAATCAGTTTCAAAACAGACAGTACAGAAAAAGTTTTTTTTTTTTTTTTTTCATCATTATTAGAAATGTTAGGAATTAAAGGTAATTTTATTTTAAGAACTTTGGTTATATTTCAATTATTTCCAAATAGTAATAATAATAATAATAATAAATAACATAAATATGCCTGTCAAAATTTCGGACAGATTACCTGTTTTCGAATAAACATTAGTTATAACTCGCTTCTTGCTTTACCTGGATAACATTATAATGTCCTTTAGACTGTCCAACACGAATAGTAATTAATACTTTTTACATTTGAAGTCCTTGGCCAGGAGCCTAGAAAATCAACTCTAAAAGTTGAGAGGTTGCTAAAGAATAGAAAAACTTGGTCTGGATCAAGACTTGGGAGTGTCTCTTGTCCTAGAAAAAAGAAAAAGATGTTTTGAAAATAGTTCTGACATTGTGTATATATTTAGAGAGATTAATGAAACAATTATCAATGGTTGGTTGGTTGGGTTTTACGTCGCACTAGTGCTGCGCAGATGGGCAATTGGCGACGGAAATTATCAATGGAGAGAGCGTTAAAATATTAAGATTGTGTTTTTATGGAAGATTTCTTTTGATTCAGTTGTATACAACTTCTTATAGTGCATATAAAAAGCAATTTAGTTAAAAGAAAAAAAAAAAAAAAAAAATAAGAAATAATTTTCATTTATACATGCATAAACGTTTTAGACTTTTTTTTTTTTTTTTAATATTAACAAATTTTTAAATATTCTTATAATGATGCACTCTTCTTGTTAAACTTATAGTTTTCTATTGGTTTTCTTTATTTTTTCAGAAATTAAAAAATTAAAGGAACATAATACTATGATTTCTACTTTTGTACATAAATAGCAATTTCTAAAAAAAAATTTTTTTTTTTTAAGTTACAACCGAAATAAGTTTATATATATATATATAAAGAGTTACTGTGAAAATAAGAAAAATTGAGTGGAATTTAAAATAACTTTCTATGCTGACTTTACGATGCACTCCTTCCTGCTTCTTTCTGTTAATGAAGATTTGTGTTTAATTATTTTAAACATAATACTTGTTATTATTTTGTAAGTTTTTGACTATTTTTAACGGTGTATACTTGGAGACAAAAACATGTTTTAACATACAAATAATGAGTTAAAGTTTTAATCTAAAGTAGACAAAATGAATAGCTTAAGCTGCTATATAGTTGTTTATCAACAAGATTCGGGAGTGCAATTTATAAAGACAAAAACATTGTGTAAGTTTTTAAAGACAAGGAATAATAATAATAAAATTGTAAAAGAAAAAAAAAAAAATGAAATGAAATGAAACAAAGTTTAAAAAAAAATTGAGTAAATGTTTGAAACAAACTACTTATATTTTAATTTTATCTATTTTTCACTGGGTAAAAACTTTTAAGATCAATAAAATATTTTTACCTATGAGTTATTTACTACACTTACGATAATGTGTTGCTCATAATCTTTACAGAAATCTTTACATATATTACGTGTGTGTATTTGCGTGTGTGTGTGTGTATATATATATATATATCTTTGCATACCTTCTCCGAATTAAATTTATCCAAAGCAAATAAAATTACAAGAAGGATAACTAGATCTCATATTAAATGCAAAATTCAACAAATAAATTATGGTGTATATTAACAATTTGCTTAAGAAATATCTATAAAAGTTTAAACAGAAATTTGATGAAACAAATACCTCTAATTTATCAAGTTTTTGAAAAAATAAAAAAAGCCTGGCATTCATTTCATTCATCCTTGATTCTGCAAAGCTTTCATCAGAAATCAAAACTTCTAATTTGGCGCGAGATGGTAAAGCACGCGACAGTGCCGCCGCCTGGTAACCCTGCATATTTGCGGCCGGCACGTGTGGCCAGGTTCTTCGCTAGTCGCGTGCTGTCTGTGTAGGTTGGCGAAGCGGTTAGTGATTCTCTCAAACAGCTGTGAGTCGCGAAAGGATGATGCGAAAAGATAACAAGGAGCAAATCAAAGGAAGGTGTTCAGTTCTTTCTCTCGGATGTGAACAGTTATTTACGGGTTACGTTCATTGAATTGATTATCGGCTGAATGAATGGTTTTGTTTTGTTTTTTTCTTCTGGGATGAGAAAAAAGAAATTTAATTGAAAGAAAAGCGTCTGCGGGATTTAAAAATAATCGTTATCAAATTATTTTACGTAAAATGATTGATGATTTTTATTGCCATCCACGGAAAGAAAAATAAAAGATATAAAATAATTATTAAGTAGAAAGCGAACTTATCTTGAAAGTTATTTTCGTATAGAAAGAAGGGTAAATAATTTCGCTTCCTATTAAGTTAATTTCTTTTTAATACATTTAAAAAACAAAGAAAAGTAACCTTCTTAAAAAGATTTTTAGTAATTAATTTTCAATATTTTCTACATTTATAGGCTTAACATTTGATATTAATCAAAAATCGATTTGCAAGCAGTTAGATGTGATTTATAATTCAATGTCTTTGATTGTATACGATTTAGTATCAATCTACAAACACAATTTGAAATTATTTATAATTCGTAATGAATTTTGAAATTTTTATCGGAAACAGCCCCGAATAATTTTATTTCGTCACATATTTAGACAAGTGAAGTATGCAGTTATTAAAAAATGTGAGACCTTTTTTCTTAATGGATAAATTTTAATGCAATGGTGTATCGGTGCATAATATGAAAAAAATGATAATTATTTTTCAAAGATTATTTTTTATTCATTCTTGACATGAAGTCAGAGATTTAAGGATTACAGTGATTTTTACAAAATGTGATTACATTTACTTTTGCATTTAAAAACTGTTTTATAGAAGTACAGTAGTGTTATAATCAGCGATACATATCATGTACAAATGTGATCCTTTCTGGATTATTTTGGATTAATTACATTGGTTTTACGTATTATCATGGATCATGCATATCTTCTAGCTGTTTCTCTGTTATTCTAAGGATATACATCTAGTTTTGAATTAGACAATGGCATGTCTAAGAAGAGGAGGAAAAAACGATGGATCTACAGAAAGTTTGGCTTTTAATGCCTCCAAAAGGAAATCGATTATACAGGTAATTCATTTGTTTAGTTGTATTAGCGTATCATTTCAAAAATTATGTATATGTATATATATATATGACACATATGATCAGTGCTGCCAGATTGAGGGAAATTTTTATTTAACACCCACCACTAAATTTTAATTGAAACGGTTTGCTAATTGTTTGGAAACATCTTTTACAGAAATCGTCTATGTAATTACGTAACCGTTACAAGTAAAATTTAACGGTGGATGTTGAATAAAAATTTCCCTCGAATCTGGCAGCACTGCATATGATATATATATATATATAATTTAAATATATGAAAAATAAAATTGCATTTCTTCCTAGATTTCGTTTGTAATAGGCATATATATATATATATATATATATATATATATATATATATATATACTTTGCATTTTTGCTTGTAACAGGAATTTATTTTTATCGTGTTGATTTTATCTTTTTGAAGTTTATGTACAAATATATGAATCTATTTTATATATATTTTATACCTGTATAATGCATATATGAACGTATGATATATGCACATGTGCTTGCCAGATTATATATGCATATGTGTAACTCTATTCGGATCATGTGCTCTACCACATATTCGATTGCAGTAACTGAATTTTTTTTAAGGTATAATCAACCGAAAGGTGCAAGATTTTATTAATATGGAAATTATGTGTTGTTTACAAAGACAATACTATTATTTGTAAAGTAACTTTAAACATAAATATACTAAGATATTAAAAATAATTTCAAAATGGCTTTCGTTTTAAATGCTATTCGTATTTTTAAGAACTAAAAAGTAATGTGGTAAATATTTGCAGAAAAAATTCCATCAGCTAATATTGACTTACAAAATTTGTAGTGAATGAATAAAAACAGCTTAAAGTAATTTTCTGTTAAAATTTTCATATGATAATTTATATTTTTTAATGTCCTTAGTATGAAAAAAAAAATCATTTATATGAATAAAGTTCTTATTTTTGAACGTTAAAACTAATTAAATGCATAATTTTTATTTAATCCCCCCCCCCCCCAATATTTTAGATCTGTACAATTATAAAGATTGAAATCACTTCTTAATCAACAATAGCATTTAAATTCTCAAGATTTCCTTTTTTTTTTTTTTTTTTTTTTTTCAAAAACCTTAGAAAATAGATCTTTTGGAATCGAAAACTAATAAATGGCTTTTTCAGTGTTATATATAATATTTGTTATTAGAAATATTTTTGAAGTTTCAATTTATTTACAAATTTAAATAAGAACTATTCGTAATTTCTCTTGATGATATTTAAAACAGTATATATATTTTAAATAAGAATACCGAATACTTTATAAAATAATATTCATAAAATAATAATCTTTATAAAATAATAATAGTCTTTATAATCTTTATAAAATAATAATAATAATAATAATAATAATAATATACTGATGATTACGCCCCATTTAATTGTTTAAAAAAGTCAAGAGTTTCTTTTTTCTTGTGTACAGAAAGCAAAAACTCATGACTTTGTTTTAAGCACTTTGTTATTTGTACAGAAATAACAAAGTGTTTAAAACAACGTGCTTCTTATTTATGTATATTTCGGAAAAAAAAAAAAAAAAAAAAAAAAAACTTAAATTATAGTATCCTATAGAAGATACATAAAGTGAAAAAATCTGGAGTGACTCCACTCGACTTTCCGAACATTGAGTAATTAACAGTTTTGTAGATAAAGTAAAGAAAGAGGAGTTAAACAAACAAAAGAGAGAAAACCATAATAGAGTGTTTGAGTATTTTTCTAAATCTATTACATGATGTTTTATTTAACGCTACTGAACTTTGAGCCCATAGATCATAATGATAAAGAATTTTCGTTGTGTCCCTGTAAAAACCTATAAATGCTAGATTCACCAAAATGCTTATAGTTAGTGATTTATAATACTCATATAAATTTTCAGCTCAATTCAATAAGGCGTTTAGATGCTATCGTACTTTTAAAAATTTAGTCCCATAGGCCATAATGATAAAGAATTTTTCTTTGTGTCCCTGTAAAAAAACTGTAAGTGCTAGATTCACCAAAATCTATACAGTTAGTTCAACTGTGATCTATAACATGTGTACAAATTTTTTGCTCAGATTAATAAGGCGTTTAGACGCTATCACACTTTTAAAAATTTGGCCCCATAGGCATAATGATAAAGAATTTTTCTTTGTGTCCCTGTAAAAAAACTATAAGTGCTAGATTCTCCAAAATCTATACAGATTGAGTATTTGTGACCTATAATATGTTTATAAATTTTTTGCTCAATTGAATAAAGCGTTTAGATGCTATCGCACTTTTAAGATTTTGCTCCCATAGGCCATAATGATAAAGAATTTTTCTTTGTGTCCCTGTAAAAAAACTATAAGTGCTAGATTCACCAAAATCTATAGGGTTCGTACTATGGTGACTTACAATATGCGTACCAACTTTCAGGTTAATCGAACAAAGCGTTTAGACGCTAGCTTGTTCACTCACAGACATACACACATACATACACACATACACACACACATACATACATCATCGTAAGAATAGTGAAAACGGACTCAGGGGACCTCAAAACGTATAGAAACATCAAAATCTCGAATTCGGATTTTTGACATGATTACAATACTTTCCTCACTATAGTGTTCGGAAAGTAAAAATAGATTATATTTATGATATATATAATAAAAAAAAAAATTCAAATTTTTATCAAATGTTTGAAATATGTTAATATTTATTCATTCTAAAGATGATAATTTAATTTGTAAATTTACATAATATATATATATATATATATATATATATACCAAAATATAATTTCTAATGAAGCTGGAATCGACAAAGTGAAATAAAACGGTTGTTATATTATATTTATTATTATTATTATTATTATTTTTCTAATTGAAATGAATAATTTAAAAAGCAAATCTTCTAAATGTTTATCTGTCTAGAGACATAAAAAATCGGAATTCTTTATCAATTTGTTTTATGTTATTTGGTAAGCATATATATATATATAAAATATTTTCAGGAATATTTTGTTATATAAAATTAAATTATACCTAAAAATTACTTGTAGATTTTTTACTAAATTAATCCTTCTAGTTGCATGATTTTTTTTTTTTAAAAACAGTTATAAAAAAAAAAAAAAAAAAAAAAAAAAATGCATTTTTAGATTGAGATTTTAGCTGAACATAAGTAAATAATAATTAAATGTATGGTTACAACTAAACCTATTCTTTAAATAATTTTCCATCATAGGAACGGGATAAAATTCAACAACTAAGCGTATCAAATCTTACTTAAATTTGCGAAAATTATCAGCTGTCTTCTAAACTGACGTATATATTTATTCTACCCAATTAATTTTTTCATCATATTTTTACGTGCAATATCTAATAAATATTAAACGAAACTTTTTTTTTTAAAGTTAATTTAAATTTAATTTTTTTACGCCTGTATAGCTACAATCCTTTAATAAAAATTATACGCACTAGTTTAAATGCCAATTGTTATTTATTTATTATTTCCGAAATATATATATATATATATATATTAGTAACTGATTGTATTAGTGAAAGGCCTACAAAACAAAGAAATATTTTCAACACAAGGCAGGGAAATAGAGTTGTTTAATTTTTTTTCAAAAATGCATATTACTTCAAAAGAAAATATGTGCTAAATATACTAGAAATTTATAATTACCAATAAATTTGAATGACATTTTTTACTTTCCTATGATTTAACGACTTCATCGATATTTAACTAAACAATTAATAAATAAATTATTTCTATTTTTGTATATAAATTATTACTTTTTTTTGTGTGTGTAATTATATTAATTGCGTATAAAATTTATTAATTTGTAATTACATTATTATTATTTATTTTTTTTTTTTCATGCTTATCCCGTGTATATTGAAATGTTGTAAATTAAGTTAATCCACCACAGTAATATTTAAAATTTTTTTATGAATAATGCATAATAAATAATTACACGCAATAAGTTTTATGTATTAAAAAGTCATTAGAAGTTTGAAGTAATTTCGAAATATTTAAGATATAATCCTAAATTTTGAGATGATTGACGAAACCAATCACAGTTTTTTGATTAAAAATAAATTTTTTGGGGCAAAATTACTATAAAGTTGCGACAAGAAAAAATATGAAAAATTAATTTTGTTTCCCAAAATAAATGTTCTTGTGTATTAGGTTAAATCAACATTTTTTTATTATTATTATTATTATTATAGTGATTCGTTTTACATTATTTTGCCATAAATTTTTAAGACAAGAAAGTATTGCATTTTGTGTGGATGTCGGAATGAGAAAGAACAGAAAAGTTAATTTATCTTTAGTTTTTCAAATTATTATTACTATTTTATTATTATTATTATTATTATTTTTATTATTATTATTTTTACGCTCATTGCTATAAATAAATGTAACCGTACATTTTTAATTTTTTTCGGGAAGGAGGGGGGGGGTTAAACCTTTTTACACTTTTCTATATTCAATAGAAAAAAGTACTGGGTTCTCAAAAATTTTCGACTTTTGGTTTTCGACGAATCTAAATGCTCTGAGAGGTCCAGAACACGATTTGATCATTTTTAGAAAACGTGTGCGTGTGTGGGTGTGACAAAAATTTTCTGCCGACTGTATTTCAGGAACTACTGTACAAAACTGCATATAAATTTATATGAAAATTCATCCTGACATAAATTAGTGCCTATCAACTTATGGTACCAAACGCTTAACAGTTGGCGCTGCTATACAGCAATTTCCGCAATTTCAAGGAAGGTCATATCTCCGGAATTACTGCTCAAAATTGCATATAAATTTATATGTAGATGCATCTTGACTTACTTTAGTGCCTACCAACTTTTGGTATAAATCTTACAACAAGTGGCGCTACTATACATTGATTTTCGTATTTGCAGGAACTACTGCACATAATTGCATATAAATGTATGTGTAAATGTGCCTTCAAATAAATTAGTCTATGTCATCTTTTGGTGTCAACCACTCAACAGGTAGCGGTAGTAAACAGCGATTTCCGCCATTTAAGGGACGATTATATCTCTGGTTCTATTGTGTATAATCGAATAAAACTTGATATATGAAAAGAAAAAAAAAAACAAAAAAAAAAACATTATGAGATATAAAATTGATTGCATATCTACCAATAGGCGGGGCTACTATACTGCAGTTTTCCTCAAAAATGGAAAGTATGTCATCGGCGCAGTAAAAATTTACTAGTGTAATACGTGTCTTTGGTGAAAATCGTCTGCATTCATAATGAATAAAAAATAAAAAATAAGTTGCAATGCATGAATTTGTATAAGAAAATTTAGAAAACAGTTTTGTGATGGCCACAACATACTAGTTTTCATTGTATAAGACTCTAATTTATTGACGAAAAATTGTTTTTCTTCTAAAATTTTCTGAAAGCGACATACTAAAATTTCCCGTCATATATATTTCCAGAAACAAAATATTTTATTTAAAACTATACAAAACAAGTGAAGAACTCGGAGGAAAATGCATACAAGTACATTACAGTAAATATTGGGTGGAATTTTGAAAGCTTTGAGAAATCAACTGAAAGAAATATTGCAAAAATTGTTATAGCCTGAAATTGCACTTTACATAGAAAATAAAAATAGTTGAATTTCACTGAGAGCAATGATTCAAACTTTTTTTCTTCTTGTTAAAAAAAAATAAATAAATAAATAAAAAATAAATAAATAAATAAATAAAATGTTAAAAAATTAAATTGCTCTAGTCTAAAATCTCGACAGAAATTTTCTAAATATTCCCTGTATTCTGTAGTATTGGAAAATATCCACGAAATTAATTTCTATAAAAATTATTATTCGATTTGATGATGAATGTATTTGAAAAAGAAAAAAAAAAATGTGCATGGGTCAAAGACAGAAATTGTATCTACCGACTTGGTACTCATTGATTATAAAAAGGATGTACATTTATTATTATACGAATAATCGCTTAAGTAACGTCTTGTTATTTCGCTTCACGGAAGCATTTCCGACTCTACATTGCTGTGTGATTCCGAGTCATTTTGATGTACCCCATCTCACCTAGAAATTCCGAAATACGATGCTGAAGCATCCTGCATAAAATATTCTGTAAGGAAATTTCATTTGTTTCATTTTTATTGAAGTAATTTAACTTTGAAATGAGTTTCAAACGGTATTGTCTCTTTTTTAATCCGCTTTCGAAAGAAATACTTTCACTGTATTTCAAGAAAAATTATAACATAGAGACAAATAATTCTTTTTTCTGAAAGCATTATTTATTGAAATAAACATAATTCTGTTCTGAAATAGTTTCTTTGGATTATAACCCAAACTTTTTAACGTTTAGAAAACTCTTTCCATTGTGCCTTTTTTAAGGGTATTAACAAACGGTACTTCTAAAAGAAGGTAGTAAATAAAAACATTTCTTTTGTAAAATTTTTAATTTTCAATTTAGAACAAGAATCATTCATACATGGGACAGAAATTTTTACATTCAATGCAGAATTTACATTGCATCTAATAACTGAATGAACCTACATTATTTTGCCGTTGTTTCATTTAAAATAAATTTATGAGGAAAACTTCTTATAGATTTGCTTCTCCTTCTTCTTTATCTTTTTTCTTTTTTGAGAAACTGAAATTCAAGTTATTTTATCCACGATAAATTTTTTTATTTTTATATTTGCTTGTTTATAAAGAGTAATTCAATGCATTTGGTTAATAAATTTTGTTGATGCTTGCGAATACGCAGTTAAATTAAACTCTTCTTAATTTCATTATCAATAATAATTATATCTTACACAACAACCTTATTTATTTACAAAAAGTTGGGCATCCAGTAAGTTGGATGCAGCTCGAGTATGTTGGCTGATCTTTATTATTATGCGTACAAATTTACTTATGACCATATTTTAATACACCGATACATTTATGATGTAATCATTTTATTTATTAATAAGTCATCTGATTTAATTACTTTAGACTATCCTTCTAATTTAAAATTAACTCAGAGTACACATAAGCAAATAAAAAATCTGTACTTTTTTTGTTTAACAAGATCCTAAAGACGTAATTAAATATTTTGTGCGAGAAAACATCATTTATTTTATTGTGCATACTATCTTGGAGGAAGTAATAATTCAAAAATTTTAATTTTGAGTATCAATAATTTTTTGCATTTTTTAACATTAACTTTATAATTTTTACAATTTACGGAATTCATAATCATATTACAATTAATTTTATGATTTTATAGAAGAATATAGAAATGATTATGAATTTATAGAATTCATAATCATTTACAGTACTAAAACACCGAAAAGAGGAACTCGGACCAATTTTCCTCAGCGTAGCTCTAGTATAATTCTAAAACCACTCAACCTTACCAGAAGACAAGAAATGTTACAGATCCACCTGTACATGGAACAAATCAATAACTTTTACCTTGCTGCAATAATCGCAAGTGAAAATCATTAACACTGAAATATCAATCGACAACCAAGAAGAACGAGATTTGACACTCATATCAGTGGTACATTTTTCATTAACACGGTATTACTTGTATCGGTGACTTCGCAATTAACACTGTTCAACCACACAATCCAAAATGAAGTATCTTCGACCCTTTTGATTCAAGAATCAACCCCACTTGTCCCAAAAGTGGGGGGAATCTTGATTATGATGTATGTGTCTGCCTTGATTACAGAGGAACGGGAAGATTTATACCACAACAATCCTCTTTGACTGAGAACTGATGCAAGTCTTACAGTAATGCAGTTTTAATGGAGCTCGCTCGGTGTTAGCTTTCGTCCTCAATGAATACAATCTAGAGACGAGTTGAATCTTTAAGTAGAGATTGTACCGTTCCTAATGGCTAGACTCTATTGATACATCGATCGTATTACGTTGAGTTGTTCGATATTTAACACGTAACACGGATTGTTTTCACCTTTTATTATAATGTGATTACGTTATAACAAAAAAAGGGGAGAGTAATATTGATCTCTTTCATTTCAACCAAGGGGAGAGAAATTAGGTTTAAAAAAAAAAAAAAAAAAAAAAATCAGTCTTTTTTTTAGGAATGAGGACTAATAGTCTTAATCTACGGATTTTTACGATACCAGTCTTACGATAGTTGGACATTTATCGAAATCAAAAATTTATCGAAAATATAAATAAAAAATCACTATATTTAAAGGGGACTAATGTGCAAGTTGTACCTCACGGGACTAAAGTGAAAGTTGTACCTCAAGCGACTAATATGAAAGTTGTACCTCGCAGGACTAATGTGCAAGTTGCACCGAACGAACAAACTATTTCTTTCAACGAAAATGCCCACTAACCCTGGACGATAGGTCTAATATATCGTATCATATTACATATCGTATTTATCGTAATATATCTCAATACTTATTTCGTTCCTTCTTCTACTCATTTTAATACGCATTTTTTATATAAGGTAATTCTGGGACAGATGCCCCACTTAAGGAAAGAGAGCTATAACATAAATTTGGTAGTAACAATGACAACGAAAATTTGTGGTAAATATATAATACATATTGTTTATTACTACTAGGTAGTTTTTTTGAACAATATTGTAAATTTTCTATAGAAAAAAATAAAATTGCGGTAGTACTACATTTGGCCATGTCTCCCGAAGTTGCGGGTGAGATGCCCCACTCACGTGGGAGAGATCCCCCACCTGTAAAAATCCAAATAAAGGGTTTTAGAATTGGTCAATATATTATAACAATTTTTCAGTAGTGTATAACATATCAAGCGTAAGCTATTAAAAAAAAAATAATAATAATAAATAAGACCTTAGCATTAATTTATAAAATATTAAAATATTTAGCTACCATAGACAAAATGTAAAATTTAGAATAAAACACATAAACTACTAAAAAATATTTCAAATATTTTTTTTTTAATATATTTGAAAATTTTATATTTACAGTTTAGAAAGTACAATGAAAAAATATTATGAAATGTGTTGAATTTATTCAGATAATATTTTTCTTTTTCTCTTCTCTAATTTTCGCTTTCCCACAAACATTGCACAGATCCCCGTACATTGTGCATGATTCATGTAACCATTTATGGCACTTTATGCAATTTATCCAATCTACTGATTCTTTTGTAAAATAATAGTTCTCCTCACATTCGAGGCAATTGTTTGTAGGATCATTTTCATCCTTTTCAATGGGCATGTAAATTACCAGCTGTTTTGGAGCTTTGCTAATTTAACAGCGGATTTTAGCTTTTTTTCTTCGATATGCTCTTGAGATGTAATAACCTTAGTCGACGGTATCTTTCTTTTTCGGAATCTTTCCTCTAACCTAGGTACAGGGGAAATCTGGTGCAATATTTTTGTCGGGGAGGATGTTTGAACAGTTGATTGAGAAATTTGGGTCTGTTCACCCGTCTATTTCAATGCTTCACTTATGGAAAAGAAGTGGTTTGGAATAGCTGCTTAGCTTAGAAGAAACATTTCCGTATCCCGAAAATCATTAATAGCAGTGTCAACAGTAGCTGCCCTTTTCCAGGATCTACCAATCAGTTCTGAAGCTTGTATTATCTCAATGGTCCTTCCTGGATGATTAACAATCCATTTTCTTGCTTCCTCTTTAAAGTAGTGTTTTAGTGGCTAAAAAAGACCAGTCAAGAGGCTGAAGAGCATGTGTCAAATGGCTGGACAGTCATACAATTATAATAATATTCTTGTCTGCAAATTCTAGCAAGTCATAACAGTTTAAGTGCCATTCGTGACCGTCCAAAATTAATGTCTTTCCTTGGGGTCTTCTTGGAACAAAAAAATCTTTAAGTCATCTCAAAAAAATATCTGTTCTGATGTACGATGATTTTTCGTTCATGAACACCATAGATCCAGGTGGAAGACCATCAGAAAGTTCTTTTTTTTTTTTTTTTTTTTTTTTTTTTTTATCCGAACGCCTTTAAAAATAACTGAAGGAGGGAGATATTGTCCTTCTGCATTGCAACAAGCAATGACTGTAACATTTTCTCCTCTCTCTGTAGACGTCAAAAAACGAACATATTTTGCCCCTTTGGTGGTCACGACTTTTCCTGGAACGTTATTTAACTGACAGCGGTTTCATCCATATTATAAATACTCCCCGGTCAGGTAAAGAATTCATTTTCTTTAAACACTCTAGAGAGAAATTAAAAAAAAAATTATGATACTTTCTCTGTTCATGCCTTACCCCCCCCCCCCCTTGCTAAAGAGTGCCCCTGGGCTTGTCTAATACTTAGTTCTGGGTTTCTGCTAAGAAATGATGGTAGCCAGGAGTACCCAGCCATTCTTTCTTCTAAATTAAATCGATGCTTGAGACCTAATTTTTCAGCAAACTGAAATGCAAGTGTCCTAATCGCTCTGTCAGGTGCAAATCCACATTTTTCTAAACGTTGGATGTGCTTGGCGAGATTTTTTTTTCGTTTTCAACTCCAAACACTCCTTGTGTCCCCAAAGAGTTTGTTTTTGTATTATTATCTGTTTTTATTCGATGACGATGTGTCCGAGAAGGAATTCCATAGTACCTAGCAGTAATTTGACACCAATTTTCCCTGCTTCTAATCTCCTAAGAGCCTTTTTTAAATGGTCTTCTGTCTAGGTCCCACGAGCTGCTCCAGTATTTTGTCTTTTGTACACTGTAGACGTCTTTCCTGAAGCAAACAAGAAGCATTGAACAACTGCATTAACGAATACAATAATATACACTTACTGGCACAATAAACCGCACACCTACAGTTTCGTTAGCGCCCAAGATTGTTTACGTTATAGTTTAAATGTCAAAGGTCAGTCTGACATACCTGAGCGTTTTTTGCTTTCTTATCTGGATTCAATCTGCATTTTTTGTGATTTCGTTTCGAATTGTCACTTCTATCGATCACGCGAATTTCAATTTTATTTGATGAATTTTAATCTAAATTTATAGTTTCAAAAAATATTTTTAAGTTGAAAATTTAACGATTTACAAATATTACGCATTTTATAAAAACAATATGATTTTAAAAATATTAGTTTAAAATTTAAAGAATTAAAAGACTTTTCTCCCTGAAAATGTATGTGGGGCATCTCACCCGAATATATTCTGGGGCGTCTATCCTTTTGGTATGGGAGAAATGCCCCGGCAACTGCCCAAAGTAAAAGGCAGCAAAAATGGCGGCATAATGGCCGAAGTCGACTGATCAACTTCTTACTACAGGTATTTAAGCTTATATAAAAAAAAATCCATTTTTATTTACTAGTGCCAGCCTTAAAATGCAACATCATTCTTATAACAGAGTAGAAAAAACATGGTACTTACTTGAAATATTGTTGTGACAGCAGAACACAATGAAATAAGTTCACGTAACTTCCACAGCACACCATTCAACATCTATCTGAAATAATAATTGGACTTGCAGAGCTATCTAGCGTTGCGTTTCGAAATTACATTAAGTGGGGCATCTCTACCGGTGGGGCAACTCACCCGGAATTACCTTACATGAGCAGCCCCCGAAAAACAAAAACATTAAATTCATTTTTTTACTTATTTTTATTTCATATTATTTCACGCGCACTTTTTATTTCCTAATTCAAAATTATTAAAAAAAAACTTTTTCGATATCGCTTGTAACGATACTGATTATTATTAATTTTCTTTTCTTTTTCTTTCAAAAATAATAATAATAAAAAAAAAAGATTTTGATGAAATTCTGACAAAAGCAGAATTTAGTTTAGGACGGAGGACTATTAGTTTTTTTTTTTTTTTTTTTTTTCTTTTTTCAAATTATAACATCGCTTTCAAATTATTCAATTATATTTTCGATAAATGTTAGATTTCGACAAATGTCCAACTATCGAAATCGACAACGCAAAAATTCCAGATTGAGACTAATAGGGTCCTCAGTCCTAAAAAAAAAAAAAAAAAAATCTAGATTTACTTGATATAAGGCAGAAAATAAAATCATTTAAAACACAGTTGTAGTTTCCTATGCGAAATTGCCACGTTTAGGACACATAGGAGAAAAAAAAAAGGAATGATGTAAATGCATCTACAGGGTGTCCCATAAGTCTCTAGACATTTTAAAAATTCATAACCATTGAATGAATTAATAGAATTGAATTCGGTCTGAGAAAAAATTGTTTGTGGTGATGACGGACACATAGAATAGGATTTATATGTGTCTGTAAACATTTGCATGCGAATAAGTACAGTTTTTCATGAAAATGTGTGATATGGTCACGCACATCGCCTTCGATCGACAAATAGCTTAATTAATATTTTTATTAAAAAAAAAAAAAAGCTCCCTTTACAAGAATGATTTTTTTGAAAACCGTGTTCAATTCTATTAATTCACTCAATAGATATGATTTTTTAAAATGTCTACAGACTTATGGGACACCATTATATATATATGTATTATGTTCATAAAGAATTAGATTTTTATTTTATATATATGAAAGTACTTATAGTTGTCAATAAAAAGTTATTTAGCTTTAATAATTTAAAAGTCATACAGTTAAGTCATACAATTTATACAACAAAGTCATCCGATATTTTCACCTTTATTTATAAAAATATTTCTTCTCAGTATTATTTATCAGTACTTACTAATATCTGTATAATCAAAACGGAATATGTTTTTTCATTTCTTTCAGCCACCACACATTAGCACAGAAGATGAAAAACGTAATATCGCAGGTGTGAAAAAACAAAAATTTAGGAACTTTTTTTCATTCAATATCCACTACTAAATTTTAATTGTTACAGTTGCCTAATCACTTTGAAAATTAATCGTCTATTACATATATCAAATATCGTTCTTCAAAATTATTGGTGGTAATTGAATTAAAAAGTCTCTAAATTTAGCAAACTGTTGTTTCTGTAATAAAAATGTAACTAAAAATAGAACTGCTACTAATTTATTACAGCAGACTGTACATAGATTTATACAAGAATTCTCCTGTAATAATATAAAGTGAACTTTTTTCTGCATTTGAAATATTATCTATCGTTAAATTTACAAAGTTATGTTCTCTAACGGTTTTAAATGTTCACCAAAATTTGCACCAAGGAACAAGTATTATTTAAGTAAATTTGTAACAAACAATGTAATCAGGTTATTGTGTACCATTTAAATAAATTGTTACTACATTAATATTAGTTATATATTATATAAGTAAATTTGTAATGCATTTTTTCCATAGAGAAAATGATTTTTTTTTTCCGACTGAGTGAAAATAATGCCTGGGCCGGCAACCTAATACCGGTTGTCGGCCTGGATTGCTCAATTGGTAGAGCCTTGACCTTGTAAGTCAAAGATCCGGGGTTCGACTCCCGGTCCAGGCATTATTTTCACTCAGTCGGAAAAATAAAATTTCATTTTATATGATTTTCTTCCAATCAGTTGATTGTGATTTTAATAAAAATTGTATTTCTTTCTTCTATTGTTTAATGGTGCTTTCCTTTACCTGCGGCTTATTTCTGTTGAGCTATCTAAATGATAGACCAGATGTTTCTGCCAAAAGGTTGTCTGAGTGAGTAATGCTGACCGGTTGTCGGCCTGGATAGCTCAATTGGTAGAGCCTTAACCTTGTAAGTCGAAGATCCGGAGTTCGACTCCTGGACCAGGCATTATTTTCACTCAGTCGGAAAAATAAAATTTCATTTTATATGATTTTTTTCCAATCAGTTGATTGTGATTTTAATAAAAATCATAGAGAAAATATTTAAAAAATGTACGAAACCAATATACGATTGCTTTTGTTTTCAATTTGATTAAAGCTTTAGATCTTAATTATTTGTTAAAACATCGATGATTAACTTTTGTTTTCTACACCACGTCCCGCAATGTGTCAAAATAGAGCATTGAAGGAACACCTGTCACAACGAGGCGGGGGCGAGTTATCCTAAAGAACGCGTGACTGCGCTCACGTACGAAGAAAATTAAACACTGCTTCAGCCACTTCACCTGATCTTTTAACTGCGGTTCCTATTAGTATCAATATCAAGTGCAGCGAAGTATGCAAATAAAAGAAAGTATTTATGCTCGAGCAGAAAGTAAAACGCTTGGAAAAGGAGTTATTTTTCGAAAAATTTATTATCTTTCGAGCTGTGAAACACACTGATTTCTATGCATTTTTTTTTCTCTTATTAAGCATGACTAAGATTCTGACATTGCCAGATTTTAGAAAACGTGTTTGTCAGAGTAAATAAGTTATGGTTGAGCTAATTTATACAGTGTTAGTAAAACAGTTCTTGATTTCAAGAGGTGTAGATGTAATGCTAAGAAAAGGAAATATAAAAAAATAAAAAAAGTGTTAATTTATTCTGGTTATTTTGTAACTTTTATGTATTTTTTTTAAGTTGAGATCTTTAGGCTGTACTGGATTCACTTTATAAATTAGATGACAGTTTTATACCAAACTTAGGGGGTTATGGTAATAACGGAAAGCTTTTATGATTTAGGAAGCTCCGGAATCCTTGTAAAAACTGTTAATTTTTTACAAGGCAAAATTTTTGGTAATAAATAAGTGAAATAAAATAAAACTGGTATGCAAACACCATGAATTACAAAAAGCAAGAATTGTTTAGGTGTTAAACAATTATTGCAACCCTGAAAAAAATTGTGATAAGTTTTGTCCTTTATGGTCTTGTACACAAATGTTATATTTATTACAATTCAAAACTAGTTGTTCCGTGCATTTTTTTACTGCTATCTAATTTTTGGTTTTAAAATAGCATTTCTTCGCAATCATTTTTCTTCTTTGACATTTTAGTGACATAGACGCTATCAAACGAAGAACCATACGATAGCCTTTAGCACAAAATACCTCATAAACAGGTTTCTCATGCGAGAAACGATCCAAATATGCCGTTTGATACAAATTGCCGAACGTATGTTCTTCAATCACGCATTTTCGACTGTTTAAATCACATACGGTAGTCTTTAGAACGAAATCCTCCAATCAGAGAATCGCGATTACAGAACACCCTCTATTCTTTTCCCTTTTAAACATCCTTGGGGGGAATAATAGCCAAATGTTGGGCCCGTTGTTTATATTTCTGTATTTCGTTCTTCCGTTTATGCTTAAAATCAACCCTACTGAAGTCGTTTGGTCGCTTTTGAGCGGCAATAGCTTATAGTTTAGAATATATCGTCTTCTGTCTGATAGCCTTTTAAATTCAGTCTTCAACTTTTAGAAAGACCTTCCCCCTCCCTCCTCCAAAGATAGTATTCCACCCCGTCTCAGGTCCCTCAAACAGAAAATAAGCCTTAATCCTCACACCCCAAATCTTCAGTTTTAGATGGTTTCGAAATTCATAGCATACTTGACTTTGATTGAATTTAGATATCTGCCGGTTTGACTTTTGTCAAAGATTATGCCTCGATGATGGTAAATTTTTGGAGAAGTTTTATCGGAGAACCGGCAAGTAATCCTATTGCTTCAAATTCTCAATAACGTCCGGAGCATTTCTACATAAAACCTGTTACTATTTACTTTTTTTCGTTGACCGATATATTTCCGACATTCTTCTTTCTCAGATTGGTATCATCCCATTTTTATTAGGTCGTTTTTGGTTATAATTTCTCATTCTAACTTAGGACATTTGCCTTCGGGTAAATGGTGTCATACATTCGGTAAATTCTTTTTATATTTATTGAAATTTTATTTTTCCGACTGAGTGAAAATAATGCCTGGACCGGGAGTTGAACCACGGATCTTTGACTTATAAGGTCAAGGCTCTACCAATTGAGCTATCCAGGCCGACACCCCGAGCAGCATTACTCACTCAGACAACCTTTAGGCAGAAACATCTCTAGTCTATCATGTAGATAGCTCGACAGAAATAAGCCGCAGGGAATGGAAAACACCATTAGATAATGGGAGAAAGAAATACAATTTTATTTTTATTAAAATCACACAATCAACTGTGGAAGAAAATCATATTTATTGAAATTTTATTTTTCCGACTGAGTGAAAATGATGCCTGGACCGAGAATCGAACCACGGATTTTTGACTTACAAGGTCAAGGCTCTACCGATTGAGCTATCCAGGCCGACATCCCCGTCAGCATTACTCACTCAGACAACCTTTAGGCAGAAATGGTGTTAATGGCGTTTTCCATTTCCTGCGGCTTATTTCTGTCGAGCTATCTACATGATAGACCAGAGATGTTTCTGCCTAAAGATTATCTGAATGAGTAATGCTGGCCGGGGTGTCGGCCTGGATAGCTCAATTTGTTAGAGCCTTGACATTGCAAATCAAAGATCCGTGGTTCGACTCCCGGTCCAGGCATTATTTTCACTCAGTCGAAAAAATAAAATTTCAATAAATATGATTTTCTTCCACAGTTGATTGTGTGATTTTAATTTTAAAAAAAATTCTTTATAATTGACTTTTCCCCTTCTCCACAGTTATTTATCACTAGAGTACGGGAGTCATACTAAAATTGACAACTTTTTTTTTTTTTTTTAATAAGCCGATACTGATTTGCATGTCAGCAGACGGTTTTCAACTATTTTTATGATTGTGATATATTAGAGGTTCTAGAGGATTAAAAATAGATCTGTCGAGTTGCAAATATTCAAGAAATCAGTTACCATTGATAACTGCATCTTCGTTGAACAAAAAATGCCATTCAAAGCAAGCACTTTATTTATTACGATAATGATTATTAATAAATGGATTTATTAGGAATATTTTTAATTTAAAGTGGTTAAAATATTTAAGCAAAATGATACTGGTTTGGACGAATTAAAGTGAGCATCATAATATGTTAGGATAAAGAAATATAAACTTCTGGTACCAAATAAATTATATTAAATATTACTATTATTTTAAATTCTAGACTGTGCTGGATTTTAGAATATCAATATCTCTGTTTACCATAGTTATGTGGAAAGCACGATATTCATTGATTTGTAAAGTAATTGTAAAGTTTTTATTTCAGAAATATTTCAATATGGTAAAATACAGTATTAAATTTTTTCCAGTTTATAATAGGATATTAATTTTAAATGACTTTTAGAAGAAAAAAATAAGTCTGTGGACTTAGTAGTTAATATCGTTTCTGTTAGATCAATGAAAGTCAAATAGCACTGCATATGGTCGATAATTAGGAAGGTTAAGCCTATCTTCAATAGTCTGCAAAGGGATCGAGGGTGTGACGATGTCAAGTCCTTACCAATATGTGCAACACCGTACAGTGTTTGACTTCGCGCACAAATCAACAGGTTATTTAAAAGGGGAGAGAGTCGTCGCAGACAATAAAAAGAATAAAAAATGGTCAATTAAAATTGAGGAGAATCAAAATTGTGATGGCCCGACTCTTGATCGCTATTAAGAGAGATTTCCATTGACGACAGTCAATGGAAAACAGCACAGTTCTAATAGTCTCTCAATCAAAATATCGATTTTTAAATATTAATATAGTAGTAAAGTTTGATTCATTATCTTCTCAAATATGTTTGAATTTTTGTTTCTGTTTGATGTAGAAGTACAATTATATTCTCTTTAACATGTATTACGTGGTATACATAAAGTTAAATATTATTTAACTATTAGCTTTACATACAGTTAAATACTATTTTCAATTTTCACAATGAAATTTTTAGCATTTTACGTTTATGCCAAACGTCATAACAGAAAATATCGTGAATATTAATGAAGTTTAGCAACACATAAAAGTTTTGCCAGGGTTGTAGACTAGAAATGACTGATAACTATAGATGCTAGATTAGTGTTTGTACAATCGTTGATAATGTTAGGTATTTGGAATCCATTTCTAATAATTCTTGACTCGTTGATGACTTAAATAGTATAATTTTTAAATATTCAGATAACAATCAAGGACGTTTTATTTCCTGGAAAAAATAAATAAATAATGGCACTAAAACTTACAGAATTAAGAATATTGATTTAAATTACCTAGTTTTATGAAATTACACAATTTTGCTTTTTTTTTTTTAATTCATTTTTGTACCTATATATATATATGTATGTATAATTGTTAAATTTATATTTTTAACTATATCAATGATGGGAAAAAAGCATATTTAAAAAAAAAAAAAAAATTCTAGAAGTAATGTAAATTTTTTTTCTTTCTTTCTTTTTTTTTTTTTTTTTTTTTTTTTTTAGAGTTAATATAAGGTAACATCCGATATTCTTAAAAAATATGAAAGTAACATTGGATATTACCCACTTTATAACATTACTCACTAAATAAATATTTTTTTTAGTAACACACGAAAAAAAAAAAAAATGTATATATATCCATGATATTTTTTTTTGAAGTCCCACAGTGACTACTTATTTGAAATAGATACATTTCTCAAAATTTTTTTTCCTTACATCTTAGAAACAACTTATCGGCTTCAGTCATGCTCCAGGGATCAAACTAAGTTTCTTAAAATATAAATACCCATTTGACTCTTAAGAAAGCGTAACTGAAACTCTTACACATGGAGTGCCTATTTCGACACTAAGTAAAGATAAACACTTTTAAATATTATTTCAATGATTAGATAAGGTATATATAAACTCTTTTTGTCTTTTTCCCCCCCTCTATTGGATATTCATTTCATCAGTGAAAAGATAAATTGAATTTATATGTTATTTTTGAGACTTTAATTATATATTTCTTTTACGAATAAGTGGTAGAAGTTATTTTTAAAAAGTGAATTACTTCAATCCTTCTTCAAAAATATATTTACGCTTTTTCTCTCTTCAAAACTAGTACGTTGAAGAGTTTTGATTTATATATTTCTTTTACGAATAAGTGGTATAAGTTATTTTTAAAAAATGAATTACTTGAATCCTTTTTCAAAAAGATATTTACGCTTTTTTTCTCTTCAAAACTAGTATGTTGAGACTGTCACCAAACTTTCTTCTGCAGCCATTTTATTTGAAAGCTTGACGGTTAATATAAACAAATATTTAATCTCAGCTTCTAAAGATAAAAATTTTACATATACAGTTTGGAGCAAATTTAATGAACAAATGCTGAGATGTAGCCATACATAAAATTGCAGAAGGTAAGTAAAAAAACAGCGCCACCTGTCGGCCAATAGACGCAACAATAAAGTAAGCATTCTCATTCACAATGTCGATATCACATATCAAGTTTGGTGTATTTATAGGCAATAGAAAATGATATATAGCCTTCCCGCGTAAAAAGGTTGGTTGGTTGGTTGGTTGGGTTTTACGTCGCACTAGTGCTGCGCAGATGGGCAATTGGCGACGGTCTGGGACACACCCCTAGAGGTGGTCCGGAGACATGCCATCACAATTTTGATTCTTCACGGAAGGGATGGCTCTCCCGCTTCGGTGACCCCCAGAGGTATAATTTTTGATGGGAACATGGAGGACATTGCGGCCACGACAGATTTTACGTGCACCAGCCACCATTAGTGTACAGGACGGTATTTGGCCGGCTCGAGTACCGAACCTGCAATCTTCCAATTACGAGGTCGGCGCTCTACCGACTGGGCCCATAAAAAGGACAAATTGCAGTATAGTAGTGCCACCTCTTGACTAATATGCGCGCAAATTGAACGTATATAATGCTTCATAATTGCCTTCTGACATATTAAGTTTTGTGGAATTGTACACAAAAGAAGTTAAGATAATGTTAAGTAAAGTGATCGGAGCATTGCAGTGCCGCCTGCAAGGCGATATGCACTAAAAGTCCATAGACACCAATTTATATCAAGGTGCAACTATATATGATATTTATGAAATTTTGTGTATTAAATTTTGACCTAGAACTACCAGAAATTTTTGTTACAGGTACACAATAGCATCGACACCTTTCTCAAAATGATCAAATTGTGTTCAAGGTTTCTCAAAGCGTATAAATACAAGGTCGCCGTAATTAAACTGACAGTGCTCAATTTTCTGGAGTGCGATCTAATTGCAAGAGAGATGCCAAATTTTATAGGAAAATTTAAGAAAATAGAAGAAGTATTATTTAAAAAAAAAAAAAAAAACAAAAAAAAATCCAAATGTCACCACTAGAAGAATATGTGGCGTTGTTATTTTAAGTTGGCTTTTGTCGCCATTTAAAATTGATGATTGTGCATTTTTTAAAGAATTGTTTATTTCCCCATTTTATATTTTGAAATTGGATACACCCCGCTAAAAACTCTCTTAGCTATTACACAGAGCCACATATACCCCCTAGCGGTAACTTTTAGAACTATTTATTTCGCAGAATACTTCGTCCTTACAAACTTTGACGTCACTCTCGCAATTAGATCGCGCTGCAGAAGACTGTGAGCATTGTTATTTTAATTATAGCCACCTTGTACACCGAAAACAAGAAGTACAAAATTTTTTACTAATTTTTACTAATACTCTTTACAGAGATTTAAGAAACAAAATATTTTAAATAACGAATTATACGATTTAAAATAAGATAAAATTGTGGCTAAAATGTAGTCTAAAAGGATAAATATTATATTTGGGGTATAGTAATAAAGGATTACATATTGAGGGCCACATTAAATGAATTTCTGATATTTTTATCTACAATTAAACAAAGGAAAAAATATTAAATGTGTTAAAAGAATTTCCTCAAAATTTTGTGTTATTTTCATATACAATATAATCGCTTTTTCTACTAAATCTGGTGTTAAATAAGGAAAAAAAAAATGTTCTATGGCATGCTTTGTGAGAAAGAAAAGACTCGAGTTATAAATCTTTTCATCTTACAAGACAAAATTAACAATGGGGGAATTTCATATTCGTTAGTTGACAAAAAGCAGTCTTAGATAGCATGATCTCCAAGGAATTTTGTCCAGAGAAATTATCTGATATATTAGTCTTCATACTCTAGTTCAGATTTATTGAAAGAATAAATATAAAATTTACTGAAACAGGTTTTTTTTTTTTTTTTTTTTTTTTTTTTTTTTTTGTTGTTGTTGTTGTTGGCGAAATTATCAACAGCGAAATTACGCTTATACTGAGAAAAAAATTCTGCAATTGACATCTAAAATCTAAATTGTGGCTCTAGAAAAAATAGTTCCATGTCTTCCTTATAAATTCTGGTCCCCTTTGAAATCGAGTTCTGGAAAACCCTATTAGAATTCTAGAGCGTTTGGCTATATTATCGAGGGCAAGGTTATTTAAAAATCTCTGCAAATAAATGCGAACACAAGAGGCGAGTTTCTGCAACTATAATCTTGGTTTATTACCCAATACTAGAAAATCAAGTGAGAATTTCTCTCCATACAAAACATTCAGAATATTGTTTCACCATCTAGAAATGTGTAGACTAGAAACTCTCGATCATTTCGTCTATTCAGTTTATTGGCATGCCTTATGCGCATAGCTCGAAAATATATATTTCTAGTTAAGGGATTTAGAAAATGGCCACTTATTCATTCCAGAGGAAGGTAGTATATTTTTTTTCTCAGTGTATGATTGCAGAATAACTGCTACTGCTACTGCTACACACAATTCCTTAATAATATTTAAATATATATATATATATATATATATATATAATATATATATATATATATATATATATATATATATATATATATATATAAACTAGTACAAATTTTTGTACATGTAAAAGCGCCGCTTATAAGTATAACAAAGTGTCATTGGTGATCATTTTAAAATCTTTGTAAAATCAACACTTAACTTGTGTAAAAGTGAGTTCCACTCTTTTTGTTTTTTACATGAGATAACTAATAATATTCTAGAAATAGAGTCGCAATATTAGTAAAATTTTAAAACCATAATTGATTTAAAATAGATAACCTAAAGATTATTTTTTCAATAAAAGTGATAGTTTAATAAGTAATGTGCAATTTAAATTAAAAATATCTTTACTTTCGGTTGATCATCTTTAAAATATTTTTTTAAACATTAAAAATGCAAAATTATTATTAAAAATGGTAAAATTTACACAAATTTTAATATTTTTAGGAATAGTTTTCTGTTCAATTTTGAGCTATCCCCCCCCCCCCTATATCCAATGATAATAACTCCTACATGATAATAAAGTATTAAAACTATTGGCGATTTGGAAGATTTGTAAATCTTTATCGAAACCAATTTCAGTGTTATTATCTGCACATATTTATTTTGTTGATTTATATCATTATTAGATAAAATACTGAAACGGAAAATTTATTCATTGTTATTATTATTATTATTATTACTATTATTATTATTAAAAAAAAGTTTATGTATGATGTATATTTTTTGTATTCTAAACAATTTTCCTTATTTTAGCTTTAGACAGTACTTTCGTTGAATTTGAACCTCGCTATTGTAAATGTCTAAAAATATTTATTCGACGTGACGTATGTAGATTTGTGAAGAAACTTGTCAAAATATCCCAGTTTTGTTATCTCGTGTAATTCCTTTTGATATAATATTCCAAACAATTTATTCCAATTTTCAAAATTGAATTTTTTTTTTTTTTTTTTTTTTTTTTAATATTTCTGTTTTGGGGTTGCGATGTAATAATAATATTAATAACTAGCAGGCTTTGCCCGCTTCGCTGGACATTAAACTTAAATGAGTTGTCAAAATCCCATATCTTTATTAATAACCTATGTTCTCGCTGTGATTGGTACAGGTTTTCTCGCTCGCAAAGTAAGGAGTCTGGGTCTCCACTGTCTTCGGCACAACTTACCCACTTCTTACTTCCCCTTCCTCAGCGGGTGAGTTCGAAGTTTTGCAAAATCTTACTAATGTACATAATGCGTACACTTTATCAATATCCGCACACCAAAATTCGCCATTCTAAGATAATTCAAAGCGAATTCAAACGGAAAGACATGTTTTTACACATGTTTATTGGGAACAACTTCAGTATAACCCCACAACGATATTTGGCGATTTTTTTGTTGCGATTATGGCTAAATCATAAATCTAAAAATCATAAATCATATATGATAAATGATAAAATCATAATCTAAATCAGAAATCATAAAACATAAAATCATAAATCAAAAATAAACAACATATTAGGCTGCCATATTATATCGCAAACAGTCCAGAACAACATCGTTATCCTTCAAAACTGCGCCAAAGAAAAATCGCCAAATTCAGCTGTGGGGTTATACTGAAGTTATACCGTTTATTGCCCTCCGACTCCGGGAAGGGGGGGGGGGATTTCGAATTTCGTGAAATCCAGTTACAATAAGTGCCGGATGCAAACAAACAATTTACGCACCAAATTTCGTGACCACAGAAGCCTTTAATAGAAAATATTATAAATAAATAAATACAAAACGCACAGGCTATCTCAATTGTGGCAATATTGGCTATCTCAATTGTGCAATTAAAGATCTTGGCGAGAAACGTCCAAGCAACTTTGGTTCCGAATTTCAAATTGTGCCAAAGGGATCCAATACTAAAGCTGTTCCATACACAAAATAAATAAATAAATAAAATAAAGTAAAATAATAAAATAAAATAAAAACTCTTCTCTGATATTTACAAAATAAAAATAAAAAATCTTGATAAAATCCAAATTATAATCATTTACAATTAAGAGGAGAACATTAAAAAAACCTCATAAGGTACATAATAACAACAAAAAATTTTGTTTTACTGCAGGAAAGAAAAGTACTGCTTAATTAAATAAAAATATTAAACTAATGCCAAATATCTCCATGAAAATATTTATCCACGTGCAAATTCCTCATTTAAAAAAAAATCACCAACTTTTGTAGGTATTTTTCTCTCTAATTTTTATTATTCACGTGAAATTAAAAATATTTCATTTTATTTCTGGAAAATAAAAAAATATATAAATGCCTATATATAAATATAAAACCTTTTACCGAATCTGGGTTAAAAACGGAAAAAGGGTAAAATAAATTAGAAATATCAGACCTATATCTATAAATTTGATACCAAATGAAAGGGGCGAATTTTCTGAATCCAGGGGTGCTAACAGTTTTTCGATGCGACAGTTAGATTTTAAGAAAATAACTAAAGTATGAAATTTAAGTGGCAACGGAAAAACGTAAAAAGGGAAAAATAAATTAGAAGTATCAGACCTATCGTTACAAATTCAGTACCAAATGAAAGTGGTGATTTTTCTGAATCTTAGGGTGTAAACAGTTTTTCGATACGACAATTAGATTTTTTAAAATTAACTAAAGTGTGAAACTTAGATGGCAACACTTTATTTCAATCTTTTCATAATTTGTAGTGCGAATCACGTGAATAAAAAAGTCTGACTTAAAAATTTATTTTTATATTTTATTTTTCCATTCAAAGCGTTTTAGTGAAAAAATATTTATGGCGCATGCGCAGGCGTTTTTTACACACAATTTAAACACTAATCATAATTTTAAAAATTTCTATAGATATAATTTCAAGTTGGGTGAAGACCTAAGTTTCTGCCAAGCGCCGTTGAATTCCGTCCAGCCGTTCTCGAGTGATGCCCGGACAAACGTGTTTTAGTCTTTTACCCCCCAGGGGGGAACGGGGAGGAATTTCTGAAAAGTTGATAGATATAATTTTAAGTTGGGTGAAGACCTAAATTCCTGCCAAGCGTCGTTGAATTCCGTCCAGCCGTTCTCAAGTGATGCCCGGACAAAAAAAGCGACATTCGGACACGATGACACACACACACACAGGCAAAATTTTCTGAAGTCATTTTCGGCTTTCATGGGGTGTGAAACGTGAATATATCGCAAAATTTTTCGATTCCGACAAATTTACAGACAAAACTCTGATTTTATTAATATAGATAATAAATTGCGTTGCACAAAAATGTATCGTTTGTTAATGGGTATGGTTGGCAACGTATTATACAGTCACCATTGGCCGTATAATACGTCACCATATGCAACCTATCTGGAGACGGAATAGTTAGCACTTTGCCTTTCATTTTCAATGGGCCGGAATCGATTCCTTGTTTAGTAAGGATATTCGTAATGATTCGGTATCCATTTTAACTCTTAATTCCCGGTTTAATGAGACTTAATGAGCAAAAAATAGCTGTCGAGAGTCACCTCAAACCTAAACTACATACACATATATACATATATTTCATATACATGCATATACATACATACATATTACACTCGTGCACTTTTTTTAATATATTTAAAAGCACACATTTTAATATACACAAACAAACATACATGCACGCTTACTCTTATAATTCTAAAGATTTCTGTGATCACTGTTTCAGCAATTTTTTTTTTTTTTTCGTGTGGTTGATGTCTAGAAATATTTATTTGTTGCCGTACATGCACACGAAAATATCGCTGTATATTTAATTCCTCACGGAAATCTTTTGGATAAAATTTCGGAAATTTTTTCTGCATTCTTCGGTTCAGATTTTTCTTTTTCGTAGGTTTTTTCCTTCGTATGGTTAATGTCTAGGAGCATTTATTTTAAGTACCGCTCCACTTTAGCAAAACGTTCCCACATCTTCAGAAGTTCTTATCACCCAGCCATATTCCCAAGGGGTGAGAAGAGTCACTTGCAGGGCATATAAATATTCGAACCTCCCTCAAATGGAGAGAAAAAGTCAAAAATTGGCTATAAGATGTAAAAATATGATTTTATGTGCGGGATTTAGCGCTTCTTTAGTGTGCCAGAAAGAATGTTTGAAGCATAAAAGAATAAATTGAGTATAAAATACGGTTCTATTATAGATTTTTATTCAGTCGTTTGCCGCGTATTTTATCCTTTTAAGAGTAAATCTTTCTGTACAAAGAAAAAAGTATTGAACAGAAAAATAAATAATAAATTTGTTTCATGAAAAAAAGTGTTTTTGAAAATATTCAAAGAAACAGCATTTTTTATTAAACGCGATTTTTCGTATACAGGTTAGCGTGTAAGACAAAATTACATTACATTCATAATATTTTAATATTAGTTATCAGTCATGTTAGAAAGCCAGGTCCAAAACTAAATTTTCTCATGGATAGGGTAATAATTAGTAATTAAAGTACTTAAGTGGTTATAGTGTTAACTGAAGTTTGCGAAATATTTTTCGGTGTTTCATTAGCAATTTTCACATGCATTTTTAATTTTTATCTTTATATTCTGTCATTTATGAACTGTTTCATTTCGAAAATATATTTATTCATCAACGTTTAAATAATATGAATAATGCGACTTCCAACCAATATTTTGAAACCATTCCCAGGAGAAATTGACGATAAATAACATACCGCTTAAAAAAGTTTGTGAAGTTTTGAAAATTTTGGTTTTTGCATATTGTATAATTTAGAAAAAAAAAAAAAAAAAAAAAAAAAAAAATGGTGTCCTCCCTCTATTCATTTATTTTTAATGTGTTAATTATAAATAATTCTAACCTTTCAAATATAAGAATTTTGTGAAAGATTTTTTTTTTTCGTTAATTAAAGAAACTATAAAGTAAAGCAAATTATGTATTCTACAGAGAGGAAATATGTTTGATATATATATATAATTTAAAAACCCGATTGTTTTAATATTTTAACGTAAAATATTGAAAGAAGTCAATAAGAAGATTAATATTTTTTATTTTCTCTTACCCATAGGGTCGAGAAAGTATTGTTTTAGGGTCAAATTTTCGAATGCGAGTTTTGTTATATTTACATGTTCTGAGGTCCTCTGAATACGAAAATCATGTTTTTAGCGAATGGTCTGTGTGTGTGTTATCAGCATATCTCAAGAACAAATAGTAGCAGAAATTCGTTATATTAGTAGCAGAAATTCCTTGTAATTCTTCATATTTTTCAATATTTTGCCATGTGTTAATACTTATAGACATCTTAAACAGTACATAAATTATATTAAATAAATAAAATAGGAGGTTAATTAAAATTAGTTTTCTCACCTAAACAGTTCTTACTTCCAACCATTTATTAGTACAAAGAGAGATATTTGATGTTTGAAGAATAAAATAAAAAATAATAAATTTCAGTTTATTCTTTATTGTGGTAATATAATCATATTATTGCTTTTTTAAACTGAGTAATAAAGTATCCTCAAATACGTATTTTTCTGCATCCAGTTTAACTTCATGGAAGATAAATTAATTTTTTTATTTTATTTTCAGAACACCATTTTTCACAGAAAAAGAAAAACACTTGTTTCACTTTGCTCAGTATGACGAACAGTTCATATTTGTATTTTACATCATTCGGAGTTTCTACATCAGATTTGGGAATATTGCTTATCAGTTTAACTGGTGCGCTTCCGTGTTTAAACAGCTACGATTTGAATAATCGATTAGAAAGATAGTCGTCTCACCAGTTCTACCTGTCATTAAAGTTCCAAAACTCCCCTCCCAATGATTAACATTTTTTTTTTTTTTTTTTTCTAATCGTGTAAGAAGCAGTAAAAGTAATGGCTTCCTCTGATATTCCGTATCGAAAATAACCCCCAATTTCCAGCAATATTTTCACATCCCTTATAAGCCATGAGCTCATTAGGGGTTATCGTGATCCCAATTACGGTAATTAAAATACCTCGTTATTTCAAGGGTGCTTGATTATCGTGAAAGAGTACAATTTTATGCTTACTTTGAACTATATATTTCCGTAGTTTTTTTTCTTCTTCTTCTCTCTTTCTAAAAAATTCATTGTATTATTCTACTCAAAATTCCTCGCTAAAACAAAAACGATTTGAAAAACAATATTTTTATTAAAATATGTTAAATTAATATTTGAAATATAAATGTGTTTTAGAAATAATTTGTAATTATACTGGAATTCGGAAAAAATTATGGTTGTATAACAAAATACAAACTACTCGTATATTACAAAGTAATGGGCATCAATTGCTAAGAACTACCTTTTTGGACTCAGGAGACCTTAAATCTACTAAATCAGGTGAAAACTCGGTATTGAATTTTTGGACCGAATACAATACTTCCATTACCTACATTGTAAAAAAATATGTCCTATTTGCTGCCAGAAATTCTCTGTAGTTTGAGAAAATACGGGTAATTTACGAAAAAATTACGTTGCTAGAACGTATTTTCTCAAATTACAGAGAGAATTTCTGGCAGAAAATAGGACATATTTTTTACAGTGTACAGTAGTCGGGTAATGGAAGTAAAAATATTGACTTTCTTCTTCTTCCTCATTTTCTCTCTTTTTTTTTTTTTTCTTTTTTTTTTTTGCGAAAGTGAAATCTTTGATTAATATCTTGTGTACAATTTTGGTTAGAATAGAGTTACAGTCTGTAACAAAATTGTCCGAACACTAGCAAAAATTCCTATATAAAAAAAGTAGAGTTAATACTGTTTTGTTAAAAAGATCCGTATCGAATCATGTTCTTATACTGACTAAAAACATGATTCGACAAGGATTTATTGTGAATTTATTAAAAAGTGTTCTGACACTTTTATTACCGACTTTACAACTGCATATATTTATTTTATTGCTTGTAACATGTTTAAAAGAAAAAAATAAACTTCAAGTACTACTATTTAAATTATTAAACTACACACACACACAAAAAAGAAAAGAAAAAAATATAACGAACCTTTTGAACGGTTTAGTAAAAAAAAAAAAAAATAATAATTTAATTTAATTTTTCGATTAACATGTTTAAACATAAACCTAAATAAACTCGTTCACTGTCAAAAAAAAAAAAAAAAAGTCCTGTTTGCTGCCAGAAATTTTGTGTAATTCAGAAAAATACGTTCTATCAACGGAAAAATTACGTTGATAGAACGTATTTTTCTGAATTACACAAAATGTCTGGCAGCAAACAGGACTTTTTTTTTTGACAGTGTTGTTTTGTTATCGTGTTTTGATTAAATCCACTCTGTCTCTCTTGCGCATTTTCATCTATCTATATTAATAAAATCAGAGTTTTGTCTGTAAATTTGTCGGAATCGAAAAATTTTGCGATATCTTCACGTTTTACACCCCATGAAAGCCGAAAATGACTTCAGAAAATTTTGCCTGTGTGTGTGTGTGTGTGTGTGTGTGTGTGTGTGTCATCGTGTCCGAATGTCGCTTTTTTTGTCCGGGCATCACTTGAGAACGGCTGGACGGAATTCAACGGCGCTTGGCAGTAATTTAGGTCTTCACCCAACTTAAAATTATATCTATCAACTTTTCAGAAATTCTCCCCCGTTACCCCCCTAGGGGGTAAAAGACTAAAACACGTTTGTCCGGGCATCACTCGAGAACGGCTGAACGGAATTCAACGTCGCTTGGCAGAAACTTAGGTCTTCACCCAACTTGAAATTGTATCTATAGAAATTTTCAAAATTATGATTAGTGTTTAAATTGTGGGTAAAAAACGCCTGCGCATGCGCCATAAATATTGTTTTCACTAAAATGCTTTGAATGGAAAAATAAAATATAAAAATAATTTTTTAAGTTAAAGACTTTTGTATTCGCGTGATTCGCACTACAAATTATGAAAATATTGAAATGAAGTGTTGCCATCTAATTTTCATACTTTAGTTAATTTTAAAAAATCTAATTGTCGTATCGAAAAACTGTTTACACCCCAGGATTCAGAAAAATCACCTCTTTCATTTGGTACTGAATTTGTAACAATAAGTCTGATATTTCTAATTTATTTTTCATTTTATCCGTTTTTCCGTTGCCACTTAAATTTCATACTTTAGTTATTTTTTAAAAATCTAATTGTCGCATCGAAAAACTGTTTGAACCCCTGGATTCAGCAAAATCGCCCCTTTCATTCGGTATCAAATTTATAAATATAGGTCTGATATTTCTAATTTATTTTACCCTTTTTCCGTTTTCAAACCAGATTCGATATGGAACAGCTTTAGTATTGGATCCCTTTGGCAAAATTTGAAATTCGGAACCGAAGTAGCTCGGACGTTTCTCGCCAAGATCTTTAATTGCACAATTGAGATAGCCAATTCAGTTCATCGCAGAAATGACTTAAAATATTTAAAGTCACCAAAGGGTTCCCATACTAAAGCTGTGCGTTTTGTATTTATTTATTTATCATATTTTCTATTAAAGACTTCTGTGGTCACGAAATTTGGTGCGTAAATTGTTTGTTTGCATCCGGCACTTATTGTAACTGGATTTCACGAAATTCGAAATCCCCCCCCCCCACACAATCACACACACCTTCTCGGAGTCGGAGGGCAATAAACGGTATAACTTTAGTATAACCCCACAGCTGAATTTGCCGATTTTTCTTTGGCGCCGTTTTGAAGGATAACGATGTCGTTCCGGACTGTTTGCGATATAATATGCAGCCTAATATGTTGTTTATTTTGGATTTTTGATCTTATGATTTAGATTATGATTTTATGATTTAGATTATGATTTTATGATTTAGATTATGATTTTATCATTTATCATATATGATTTATGATTTAGCCATAAGCGCCAACAAAAAAAATCGCCAAATATCGTTGTGGGGTTATACTGAAGTTGTTCCCAATAAACATGTGTAAAAACATGTTTTTCCGTTTGAATTCGCTTTGAATTATCTTAGAATGGCGAATTTTTGTGCGCGGATATTGATTAAGTGTACGCATTATGTACATTAGTGGGATTTTGAAAAACTTTGAACTCATCCGCTCAGGAAGGGGAAGTAAGAAGTGTGTTCCGAAGACAGTGGGGACCCAGACTGGATATTGATTAAGTGTACGCATTATGTACATTAGTGTGATTTTGCAAAACTTCGAGCTCACCGCTGAGGAAGGGGAAGTAAAAAGTGAGTAAGTTGTGCCGAAGACAGTGGAGACCCAGAGTCCTTAATTTGCGAGCGAGAAAACCTCTACCAATCACAGCGAGAACTTAGGTTATTAATAAAGATATGGTATTTTGAGACTTCATTTAAGTTTAATGTCCAGCGAAGCGGGCAAAGCCTGCTAGTTCTGTAATAAAACTGTAACATCAGAACAAATAAAATTGAATAATAATACCTTTGAAACTAAAAATTTTTAGTGCTTTTATATCTAATTTTACTCCATCATTTGCCAATTGTTGATTATGTTACTTTGTATAAAAGCTAAACAAACAAATGTAAATTTAAGCTAATAATATCTCTTATTTAAAAACATTTTCCACAAGAAACAGTTTAAATTACAAAACTACCGAAAAAATGCAAAGAACAGATGAGAAAAAAAAAAGTCTTTTTAGAAATAACATTTTCTGGAACAACTTTTATTTCTCAAAATGGAAAATTCTTCGGAAAGAAAGAAAAAGATTATCATAAACGTTACTGACTGCAATATTCCTCCGCATAGAGACACAAAAATAAACACGTTTCCCTCCTAAAGCTTCGGTTATGTTCACCCATACTAAGAATCAAAGTAACCGCATTCACATTTTGTGCTTTAAAATTTGGCTAAGGAGAGAAAGGGTCTTGGAAGGTAAGCATCTATTCCAGGCATCGTGGTCAAAGATAACTGGAGAAGGGTTGGTTTACAAAGTGAAACAGAGAAAAGTTTATGATATAAGTTCTTTTCTATCAATGCGGTTTAGCATAGTAGATTTTTTTATTTATTTATTTATTTAGGAATATATTGTTTTTACAATATCATATAGATATAGTTATAACGTATTCCTAAAAAATATTAATATGAAATAAATGTATAATAAATACATTTTTAATATGGAATGTAACCATGTATTTCTATCTGAATTTAAGACGTTTCTTTTTACAGAGAACTTATTAAGATATCTGAGTGTCTTAAGTATATATTATGTCTAACAAGGAAACGTTTTTAAGCTAAACTCATAGAATTCAACGAAAAAATTACAGGTAATAGTAGATGGCTCAAAATATCTACGGTAAAAAAATTAGCTGCTTAATTGCAACGGAAAAGTAGTAAAAAATTAACAAAAGCCAACATTTTTAACGTCAAATGCAACCCTTGGCGAGGATGCAGAGAAAAGCGCCAAGTTCTTAAATGAAATGCTCATGTGTCCTTCGTACCAGTTTAACGCTGTTTCAAAGTCACTTTTTGATATTTTGCTTTCAAAACTGTTTGAAGTTCAGTTTGAATTGATATTCTTTGTCTAATCTGTGTATTTTCTATCCTTTTATTTTAACTATATATTTGCGAGGTGCTATAAATATTCGTTTTTATTTAGTTTAATGCTTGGAAAGTCCCTCGCATGATTTTGTCTTTTTTATATATATCTCAGTATTTTGGAATTTATTTGTTTAGCGAAGCAGTGACTTTTAAATAGAAAATGCCACCACATATTAAACTCTCCATCCCCTTCCAGAAGAAAATTCTGGTTATGTCACTGAGTTACATTTTCTCAAAAATGTCAGTTTTCAAGAATTCGAAGTCGCCAATTGGTGCTAACTGGAAGGCTCTGGTAACCCCGATTCAATTTACAACATCGTTCTACACCTTTCCTAACGAAATTAAGCAGCTAATTTTCAGAATAAGAATTTCCTATATGTTCTTCTAACACCTGTACCAATTTCATCGAATTCTATAAGTTTAGCTAAAGAACGTTTCCTTGTAAGCTCTATATTAAGACATTTACGTGCCTTAAATGTCTTTTCAGCTGTTATTATATGTTACTTTAAGACACTTTTATTTGCAGTGAAACATCTGATTATCTTCTCCAGCTATATGTTAGAATGCAATTATTGGATGCAGAAAATGGAACGACAGATGAATTTAACAATTATCTGAAAAAAAAAAAAAAATAGGTTACTTAAATTTCTTTCCGCAAAAAACTCAGTTCTGAGCTAAATTTAATGACTATAAAAAAATGGACGGGAAACAAAGATGCTTTTATTAAAATTTTTTTTTGGAATATTATGGAAATTTCTTTGCAGTATAGGATGAAAATTGATGAAAATAGATCAAAGGATGCGGGAGATATAAAACCACATGACTCAGTTACGTTAGCAATTAATTTTGTAATTCGTATGGCTTCCTTTTATTTTACAATTCGTATTATATTACTTTAAGTAAATATATATTTTATACTTTTTTCATCAAATAAATATTATATGGTGTGGCACTTGCACCAATTTATCCTACCCTGCATTTTGAGAGAAAAATAAATAAATAAATAAATAGCAGCCTTTCTTTCTCATTTAAACCTTGTTGTGCAAGTGAAATCTGTTATACCGGTTGTTTTCGTGAACATAATGATTACTAAAACACTTTATTGAATACAATTCGATTAAAAAAAATGTAATCGATTAATTTTTGGCTAACTTTGTATATTGCTTATCGAGAGTATGCGAATCACATAATGTACTTAAATTTAGCACCACCCATATGATATGGTGATTAGAATCTCTGACTCCCACGTTGTAGGGCACGGGTTCAAGTGGCATGGATGCTACATACAAAGCATGGATGATACATCTGCATAGTATGCTGCATCTGCATAGTACCTTGCAGGATGCTACAGTCGGTAACAAAAGTATCCGAACACTAGCAAAAATTCCTATATAAAAATTAGATTTAATACTGTTTTGTTAAATAAGTCCTTGTCGAATCATGTCCTTAGTCAGTCTAAGAACATGATTCCACGAGGATATATTTAACAAAAAAGTATTAACTCTACTTTTCTTTTGTATTCTTTTGTAATTGAATGATGGCTGATTTTCATATCTTACTCCACAGGAAACAATATAAGCCTGAATAATAATCTAAATAGCTATGGTAAAAAATTATATTAGTTAGAGTATGTTTAATGTAAACTAAGGTGTTAAAATTAGCTAAAGAGAAATTATGACCATAGCATAGGTGCCAACTTGTGCAATTTTTTAACAGCAGTATTTCTTCGCAAAGAAAAAAGATCATGCCAGGGAAAACTGCTAAAATCAGGGAAAACTGCTAAAATCAGGGAAAACTGCTAAAAAACTTTTTAAAAATTTCAATTAAAAATTTCCGGTAACAAAAAGGCGGAAATGTTGGCAGCTATGCCATAGGCTGCAAGGTATTTGAATTTTTCTTTTAATTTGTGTACACGATCCATTTAGATCTCAGTAAAAAAATTTCAAGCAATATTATTATATGAGATATTTTACTGGCGATCAGTTTTTTTGCAAAATCCTGGAGAACTGTATATATGTATATATATAAAGAAATAAAAGAGTGGAGATTTATTTGAATTAAAATCCAATATTATTTAATTTTTTTCACTTAATTAAAATTTCTATCAAACACTTTAATTTTAACAAGTTTTTAATTTATATTTTATGACAAAATATTATTTTCTATATTTTTTAATTTTTCATCTTCTCTGGTTTTAGCTCTTAACTCTGAAGAGACATAGATACATTAAAATATATTGCCAAACATACAGTGTAGTTGTTTGAATAAAAATGCGTATCTACAGAAATGTCAAATTAAATAGAAGGCATATTTTTCAAGTATTCTCAAAAATATGTGGTTGGATATATTCCTATTCTAGAGGTTTTAGCATATCTTTCAAGAATGACTTAAACATCGGAAAAATATTCAAGCTAAAAATCTATTTGCTCATGTTCTTTTATTTACAAAATAACTTCTGTGGCAGTACATATGCCACAAATGACATTAAAGGCATATTTTAGTGTACGCTATTGTAAATTTATATTTACACAATTCTTGCATCTTCCCATTAAGTAATGCATTTGATTCCTGTTTCAAGATTGCAGATAAAAAGGTTTCACATAACTTAAATATTTTCAATTTCTTACACAGTAGCAATTTGAAAATGGATATAGAAATATAAAAAAAAAAATATACTCTCTAAATTCCTAGGGTTTAAAAGCCTCAAAACAAAAAAATGTTTATAGTTTTATTTTTAATGGACTTATTAGTTTTAAAGTAGTTTTTATCTTCATTTTTTAAACGCTGTTTAAAAAAAAAATTACCCAATTAGAATACCTACACAGTTAAAATAGCTTTTGTGTACTGTTGCTTTAAATAACCAATATCAGCTTATTATGTGTGAGTGAAATTGAGTTTGTGATTTTTTTCCCAGGTGGATTTTTCAGATTTAAAAAAGAAATATATATATATATATATATGTTGTCAATTTAGCTATATTTTTCAAGGATATAGCTATAATATTTATGATATTTATGATATTTATCTTTTTTTTTTTTTTTTTTTTTTTAATTATTAAACTTAGCTATCTATTTCGATACTAAGCAAAAGACAAAACATTATGGCAAAGTGTTTCCCAGTTAAAATATTAGAATTTTACTTTATGTTTACAAACTACTTTTAAAATTGAAATATAGCTCATTCATATAATTAAAAAACGATTGTTTATTTTAAGATAGATATAGATTGCTTTTAATTTCTGCCCGTTATGCTCATAAAATTAACGTATATTGTAAAGCAAAGTAATATTCTCAAGATTTTTTTTTTTTTTTTTTTTTTTTTTTAACAATTATTTTAAGAAATTTCTTACCATTGTTTTCGATTTTTATAATTAAGAGAATATTATTAAGACGTTTGAAATTTAGAGTCTTTCACCATAATAAAATTATGGGAAAAGATAATTAAAAGCATGAGAGAACTTAGTTCATGCTTAAATTTGGATGTAAGAACACCGACGTGAATGATGTTGATCTTCGGCTTTATGAATTAAAAGTTAATGTTCGCATTAAACACTGTGCAGTTCTTCATCTTCAGGAAGATAAATAAAATGATTTTCCCACTATATTACTCATGTTTTCCAGCATTTAAATTTAATTGATATAATTTTAAATGCACATATCAGATTATTTAAATTCATTTTTCTCTCCGTGAAGAGCAGGTTGAGTAGTTATCATATTATCTTCGAACTATGAAAGTAGACTCGCATTCCATGTTTTCTCCGAAACTTATTTACCTTTATAAAATACTCGCTTGCATAATCTGAAATTTTTATTTTTTATTTATTTATTTATTTTTTTAATTTATATACCAATTACTTTAACACCTCTTTGATTATAAAATGAAGTAAGTTTGAAACAGATATTTTATTCTCGTTACAACTGTTGTTTTCACGGATAAACCCCGGAATACGTACCTAAATGTTGGCGTGAAACATAAGCAACATTAATAACTAGTCAGTCTTTGCCGCCTAGCGGTCGATGTTTTCAAATGAACCTTTTTTCAATTAGCAGTCCTTTATATAGAATTACATCTTTTTTTTTTTTTTTTTTTTTTTAATTTTCCTCGTCTGTCATTTATTATCTTTTATTCTTTTTTATTTGTTTCAAACCTCCGTTAAAATAAATTTTTTCTTAATACACTATTGAAACTGTGATGTCTTTTTTTTCTGATAAATAGTTCTCCTTCCATAATTTTATTCATTCCTCCAAATCAATGATAAAAATTTATTTTCTTTATCTCAAAACATTTTTTTTTTAGCTATTGCATTAGTTTATAGTGTTCTTAGATGAATAATGAACAAGTTGATGCGTGCCAATACTCAAATCCCCGACTAGGGAATTACCAGCGCTTGTAACTGAACTTCTAACTTTCTTGAAGTAGGGTATCCATCTTTGGTGCAGTTATCGCTGTTTGTTGTGGGTGCTGCCTCGCTGATTGATTGACAGACAGACGAGACGATTCGAAAATTTCGCCAACAAGTCGCCAACCAATCGGATTGCAGCAGTGTCACAACCCTATACACATCATTCCTAGATTTTTTAAACCGAAACCAAAACACTACGCGCCGAACACAAACTTCACAACACAAAACTTTCTTCGCTTCACTTCAAAGTTCTTTACGAAGAATGCAAGTTACAGGTGGCGCGGCGTTAACGCATGAAAGCGTAACAATTATTAAGAAGATAAGGTGCTTTGAAATAAATGTGTGTTGTAACAAATGATACTTACTTATTAAGTAAGTCAATTGGTAATCTTGCAAATTGGTTAATGTTTTCTGTCTATAAACTTCTTCAGCGTTTCTTGTTAGCTATGTTGCCGTTTCTGTATCTATTCATGCAAAAAGAAAAGAAAAGAAAGAAAAGAAAATCTTGGCATTGCTTATTGTTTCATACACTAATCTTTCAAGTTTCATGATGTAACCAATATTAAATTTATTTTTAGTATTGCGAAATACCGATCTACACCTTCATAAATTAAGTCTATCACAGGTGTTTATAACGGCTTCTATTTTTCTTATGGTGTATGTTTATGCAATACAGGAATGTTTGCAATATTAAACATTCATATCCATCACAACAAGAACCAATAGTACAATTTGCATTAAAATGTTACGAAAAATGCCGATTTTCTCGAGTGGAGAAAATAGTTCGTAAAAAAACTAGCAGTTTAGATCGATGAATGTACTTTATTCAACGTAACATTTCGAAACAATACAACAAAACTATGATTTCGAGGAATATTCTCGAAACAGTACAATAATACTTGCGATTCAACGAATATTCTCGAAGCAATTCAATAAAGCTGTCGCTAATATAGCAAAAGTCACTATTCGCTGGTATCATAAAAGCCATTGTTCTGGAAACAATCCGTGAAAACAGTCACTTGTTCCACAAGAATAGAACACACAAAGTCAAATACTCCACAGAGCAGGAATTTCCATGATTCAAGAACAAAGGTCAATCGTTAGGAACACAGCGAATATTCTCGAAACAGTGCAATAATACTGTCGATTTAACGAATATTCTCGAAGCAATCTAATGAAGCTGTCGCTAATATCACAAAGGTCACTATTCGCTGGTATCATAAAAGTCATTGCTCTGGAAACAATCCATGAAAACAGTCACTTGTTCCACAAGAATAGAACACACAAAGTCAAATACTCCCCAGAGTAGGAATTTCGATTATTCAAGAACAAAGGTCAATCTTTAGCAACACAGTCTCCAAACTCAAACACGGAGATTATCTCTTTAACTAATCCTGACTTGCACTCATGTCAGAGGTCAAATTGCTTCTATTTATGTCTTTTGGCGATGGTTCTGTGATAGAATCCAGTTGCAAGTATCAAAATTTGGCTCCTGTTCAACTTAGAGCCTCAAAACTTCGGAATCTTAAACTGTTATTTTTCGCCAAATTCATCGTTAATTTTGTCAAGTTTGTTGCCAAGTCAGACTATTAGAAGTGAATGGAAATGCCAAGTAGTTTCACTTTGACTTTAAAACTACTGCTACTACAACAGCCCAATTAATGCAGGAGAAAAGATTCAATCCACTGCAACAGCATATATAGTACATTTATAGTTGTTGTTGTTGTCGTGTGCCACTCGGAAGTTCCGAGCCCCGGTAGTGGAACTGACCGGATTTTTAAGGCATGAGGGGTGCGTCTTCCGTTATTTAGGAGCGCGTCATCGGGAGGAAGTACGACTATAGCTCCAGAAGCTGGTGAAAGATGGCAGCACCAGCCAAACAACAGGAACTCGAATTTTGATCCGGATCAGAGCGAGTTAAACCCATGTTCCGGTACCCCCAGATGTATAAATTTTGATGGGAACTTGGAGGACTTTGCGACCACGACGGAATTTAACGTGCACCAGTCGCCATTAGCGTACACGACGGCCTTCGGCCGGTTCGAGGACCGAACCCACAATCTTTCGATCACGAACTCACTGCTCTTACCGACCAGGCTACCGCGGCAGTACATTTATAATAAAATTGGAAATTGAAGAATATACATGTTATCTTCAAAAGAATAAACTCCTAGTGGAAACTGAATAAAAACACAAAAATCATGAAAAAAAAAATCTAAAGTTAAAGAAAAGTTTTTTTAAATCCTGCTTTGGGATTTAAGAACAAACGTTATTTTGTCAAGTTTTGAATTTGTATATATTTCACTCGACAAAAACTCGAAAAAAAAAAAAACGTAAACTTGAAAAAAAGAAAGTAACCCCAAAAATCCACTTTTATGCTTTATTTATTTATTTATTTATTTTAAGTTTAGAAACGTATGAAACTCGCAGCCAGTGTCTATTCTTGGAGACTTTAGGCTTTTCTGCAGATATTGGACAATCGAAAACCAGAAACGGTACAAAAATATTCCCTACATCTTTTTATATTCAAGTGAAGTCTCTAAGGACCAAAAGTCAAACTGGGAAATTTGAATTCTAAATTTTAGATGTTTGAATTTTTCTTCTTTTTGAAAATTGGATGTCTTCCAAATATTCTAGAAGACAGCCGCATGAAAAGTGTCAATTTCGAGGCATAAAATATATTTTATGTATTCTTTTAGTCTTTAGGATTGTTCTTCAAAAATACTTGCATAGTATCATAACAATTCTTCGAAATGTTCTTTAACGAATCAGTTATGAATATAAATCAGTTCTCGATTTCCATTGAGAAAAGTTTTTGTAATTCATTTCCGTCATATTTTGAGAGTAAAAGTATTATGTTTATAGAAATTGTATATGTCGCCATTTATTAATTATTAAAGAAATGTAAAAATATAACATCATATATTATGATTATTTTATTACGGTGAAAGTTTTTAAATAATATATTCTAAAGAGACGATTGTGGTTCTTTCATTTTTCTTTTTTTTAAATAAAATTTTCGTTTTTTCACTTTTCGAACATACATATGTAAGGAAAGTATTGTAATCATTACAAAAATTCAGCTTTGAGATTTTAGTTTATCTATACGTTTTGAAGTCCTCTGAGTTCATTTCTGTTTTTTCTTACGCTGATGTATGCATGTATGTGTCTTTGTATGTATGTGTGTATGTGTGAGTGAACACGATAGCATATAAATATTTTGTTCGAATCAGCTGAAAGTTGGTACGTAAGTTATACACCATCGTAGCTCGAACCCCCTTGATTCTGGTGATTGTATTACTTATACGTTTTACAGGGATGCACGCACAATAAAAAAGTTCTCTGTTCTGCGATAACGTCTAAATGCCTTATACGATTAAGCTGAAAATTTATATACATGTTATATGTTACCGTCGCACGAACTATATAGATTTTGGTTAATCTAGCACTTATAGATGTTTCCATGTACACAACGAAAAATTCTTTATCGTTATTATGTATGAGCTAAATTATTTGAAATGCAAAATTAAATTGCATATTACATGAAGAAAAATCAAACATCTATTAAATTTTCTCTTCTGTTTATTTAACCACTTTTCTTACTTTAATTCATTGATACAATGGTTAATTACTCAATGTTCGGAAAGGCGAGTGGAGTCCAGATTTCTAAATTATGAAATACAGATAATAAATAATTTTAAAAAGGTTATTTTACATAACCATGTAATATAGCCACAATGTAAAAATGAATAGATATTGTAGATAAATGTTAGTTTCTTCGAAACATTGAAATGTATCCAAGAGACAAATTGCGTGAAAAAGAGAATAATAAACATCATACGATGAAAGGAAAGTATTGGATGTAATATTTCAATTGTTATATGAAAGAAACTTTGTTCATCTGACGAAGGGTTGTGTGTTCTTTCGATCCGAAACAATTTTTGCGGGTCTATTGCATTTTATGGTGTTTATTCAGAGTTTCGTACTTATTATTGTACATTTTATTGTTGATAAATAAATTGTACTACAAAATAAATAAATAAATATAATTTTAGGCAAATATTAATATAAATATAAATCAATCATGAGCAATCTATATTAAATGATAGTCTGTTTTCGCTTTCAGCAAGACTTTTTTTTTTTTTTCATTTAAATTTATTAAACTTTTTTAAAAACTTTTTTAAACAAAACTTAAAATAATCTATCATTTTATTATGTAATAAACTAATACAATCAATTATAATCTCGTGTACTAAGGTAGAAGTTTAAAATATTAAGATAATTATAAAAAAGTATTCTGGTTAAGTTTTCGTTTTTAAAAGAATTAAATAAATAAATAAAATTGGGTGTTTTTAATTTTTAACCATATTTATCAAAGAATAACTTTTAGTTCTCTAGACAGAACAAACACACAAAAAATTTCACGATAATATCTATAAAATTTTGTAAAAGTAACTGTAACGTTAAAAGTTTAATTAAAAGTTAATTAAAAGTTTTCTCTAAAATCACGGCTGAGTTATTTAATTCTGCTGAAAAATCCAATAAGTTAAATTCCATAACTGAATATAATAAATACATTCAGAAAGGATTTTACTGATATTTATCGATTAATTAACCTCAAACGACAATAACTCTGTAATGTTACTCACTCTTCTTCATAAATGTTTGTTTTCAGTTTACTAAATTGCCCATAGTTTAAAAAAAAAAAAAAAAAAAAAAAAACTGTAGAATAAAGGTCAATATTTACATATTCATGAATATGAAATAAATAAAATGAAGCAAAAATTTATGAATTTTTAAAATTTACGTGGAAATAATCTTAGGTAAATAGTATAAATTTTTGGTGAAAAGTTTTATGAATACATATTTATTCTGTATTTATTTAAGCAATCATTGGAATGAAAAAAAAATCCTATGAATACAATCAGTATTTGTTAATATATATTTCTTCTCTAATTTTTTTTTTTTTTTTAAATTATCATTAGTACGAAAAAAAAAAAATCTAAATTTTAATGGCCGGTTCTGAAATTTCCCTAATTCATTTATGTGTGACAAGTTTTAATTTTATTGTACTTTTAAATTGTTCTGTAATTAAACAGTTTCAAATTTAAAATCAACAGGTTGTATTTTATAATTGGAATAAATTATTTACTGTCTCTAATAATTTACACTTAAAGAAAAAAAAAAAAAAAAAAAAAAAAAAAGGAACAACAATTTGTTGAAGATAATTTAATTTAGGCCATATAGAATTCATATGATTGGGAAACGAATATAATGAAATAAATTCTCTATATAGCATTTCTGATGTTGTTTTTAATTTACATTATATCAATTTAATTTTTCAAAATGATAACATATTAACGAAAAAAACGTTTAATAAATAAGTAAATAAGTAAAATTTTTCGTCGTCTCTAATGTCAATTTACTTTTAAAACTATACTTTTTAAATTAAATTTCGCATTTTTAAAAATTAAAGTTTCTTTAATAGTATACAGGTTTTACAATATGTATAAATAATAATTGTTACAACAGTTTATTTCTTACGTTATTTCGAATGTTAAAGCAAATTTGATTTTCGTGGTATATATAAAGTTTTACTAAGGAATAGAATTACAATAATCAATATTAAATAATAATAATAATCTATATTAAAAAAAAAAATCTTGTTAAAATGTCCCATTTACATTAAATTTTGAAATAAAGTGGAAAAAGTTTAAAAGCTAAATATAATTATTGGTGTAGAATTAGTGTAAACGCATTAAAAAAACGTTGTTTCTTATTTAAGTTAAAATATTTAAATTTTATACGTCTTACAAGAGTATGCGCTAGTTGGAGGAAATTAAAATTCTTGAATTCAGATTGTTTCAATTTTATTTCACAATATAAACAATACGAATGGATTAGTGAAAATAAACTTTAAATTTTATTGTAAATAACAAAAAGTTTTGTAAATTTAACATTCTATGCTCTAGAACAGAAATTTCTTATTATTACAATTGAGTCTAAAACAATATGAATAATATTTTTAAATTAATAATTAATATAAGAAATCACTGTTTTTAATAACATTTTAATTATGCTATAAATAAATAATAATTACGAACAGTCATTGTCATAAAAAAAAAAAATAATAATAATAAGTGTAAAAACAAACCCTTAACGTTAGTGCATATTTTAAATATATTATTCACTTTATGCAGAAAAATAAAAATATATAAATGTAGGATAGACTATTGTTGAGACATATTCTGTTCAAAATCAGTTAAGTATTCGTAGAATTTTATGATCGTAGGGCAAAAGTAATGATGTGTTAAATCTGGGAGAAAATAATTATGAAAGCGTTTAATTAAATGAATGTCGACTTTTTTAACACGCTTTTATTAGCTTCACCTGTATGTATGTTTGTATGTATGTTTGTATGTATGTTTGTAACCACTCTGGGAGCAAACAAAAAATCTATATTGTAAAAAAAGACTCTCCCTACGCGAATGCTGTGGCTGTGAGGTAAAGCTCCGCGCTACGAACCTAAAGGTCTAGCGTTCGAGCCCAGTCAGGGGAGATTTTTTAAAAATGGTTTTTGTTCAATTCTAAATTATTTTAATTAAAGATTTAAATGTATGTAAATATTATGGTGTGTCACTCACACGATTTTCTCTTACCCTGCATTTTAGTACTAAGATAGATATTTTGTGCTTTTTAGTTCACATTTCTATAAAAGCGTGTTCTTTAATTTTTTAAAACTATAATATTATTCATTCTACATTCCGTTTAGGTTAGTAAAATGTATGAACTTTTATGCCACTTTAATGCTTTTATCTCACAAGGAAATATTCAAAAGGTGTCGTCTTCCAAAAAATATTGAAAAAAATATATGTGATTCTACTCTTCATAAAACACCAGAAAGTGAAAAAATTATCGGCTGAAATGAATTACAGCGACCACAAAAAAGTTTCAAAATTAAGCATGTTTGGCAATTTAGTGCTGTTAGGCGGTCAGTTCGCTAGCACCGAGATTGCCGTGTACGAACAGAACCGTGCTTTGTTTCTCCGCCAAGTACTCAGAATCAATCGCCTAACGATGTGAAATCGACAAATATGCTTAATTTTGATAATTTTTTGGTCGCTGTAATTCATTTCAGCCGATAATTGTTTCACTTTCTGGTGTTTTAGGAAGAGTAGAATCACATATATTTTTTTTCAATATTTTTTGAAGACGACACCTTTTGAATGTTTCCTTGTCAGTTAAATAACGCCTTAACATTTGTTGTTTCAAAGTAAAAGAAATCTGGAAGAAAATTATTATGAAAGTGCTTAAATAAATGAATATCGGCTTTTTTATTCTACATTCCGTTTAGGTTAGTAAAATGTATGAATTTTTTTTATGTCACTTTAATGCTTTTATCTCAGTTAAATAACGCCTTTACATTTTTTTCTTTTAAAGGAAAATAAAAGAAAGGAAGAGAAACTAATATTTATGAGAATTAAAGATACGAATATGTCCAACAATGAAAAAGCAACTTTTTTTCTGAATTAACAGGAAAAAAAAGATGTTAAAACATCGGAATCGTGTGTGAAATGCATTCATCATTTGAAAACAGCATTAAAGTGTTGGAAAAAATGCACTTTCGCAAAGTGATGTTTGTGTTCGAAAGCAATCCTAAATCTTGTTTTATCTTCAGATTAATCTTTTTTTGTAACTTTCTATGAATCACGCGATTCAGTTCTTGGTTTTATCGACTTGCTCCCGTGTAGTAAAGGAAAAAAAAAAAACTTTTTTTTTATTTACGTGATCATGAATGGCCAGTGACTATTCATCTTCTGAGATAAAAGTAGGTATGTTTTGCTTTCTACACACACACACATAAAAAAAAGTAACAGTACTGTTAGGTGATAAATAAATAGTAACAAAGATTTGTGATATAAGCAATTACAGAAAATAAATTATTGGACAAAATAAAAAGTTTGAAATATTACAGAAAATATTTCCCAATTACTTTTTTTTTAAAATTGGTTCTTCCAATGTTAATTATTTTTATTTTAAGAAAGCCCAAAATAAAATATTCACCCAACTTAAAATGCTACATAGGATTTTTATAATTGTTTCATCGTGCATTTTTTAAAAAACATGTTTTGATATTACACATTTCGAAAATCTTAAACGCGTTAAGAAAAGGTAATAATAAAAAAAAAATGTAAACAAACATATATAATACTTTATTTATTCATTTATTTATTTTGCCACCTTTTTATATTTTAATGGGGAGTAGAGCAAATTTTATGAAACAAAATTACTTTCAACAATTGAATATTCTATTTTTTTTTTCTTTTTTAAAATAAAAAAATAATTCATTATTAATAATATCATGTCTTGTTCAATATAGCTCGTAAAAAATATTAAAATAAAATATGGTTTAACATTTCACTTTATTTAGAACGACTAAATTAAAATTAAAATATTTAAAGAAGAAAAATTATTATTACTTTTTTCTGTTTACTTAATGCACTTTTGCTGAAGAGAAAAATATAAAAATGAAAAATTAATATTTAATGAGAAACTTTGAATAAAAAGTTATTTTACGTGAATACTTATTTGAAAAATCTTAGCAATAATTATGTTTTTCTGTTAAATTTTCTTTTTTGTAAGAGACGAAATGAAAAAAAAAAAAAAAAAAAAAAAAAAAAAGTTGTAGCTGGAAGTTTTTTTTAAAAAGTATATTTAATATGAAAAAGATCTGTAAGATTTCATGAAAAAGTACATAATGATGATTTAGATACTAAATAAAGATTTTCTTATTTTTAGTAAGAAGTAAAAGTTTTAAAAATATTGAAGAAAAGAAAATTTTTCTCTTAATTAAAATTTCAATTATTTAAATATTTGTTGTTCTTATAGAAATAAAACGTTTAAAAAATTTGCTTTTAAATCGTCTAGTCTATTTATCTAAAATGTTAAAGTTAAAAGTATGTTTCCTCTTTCAACGTGTTTGCTTCTTCTTCTTCTTCTTTGTTTTTATAATTCTCTTTCTTCTTCTTCTTCTTTTTTTAATTCACTTTCTTCTTCTTTTACTTTTTTTTTTAAATAAAAGTTCTAATGTCCTGAAGAAGAAGAAACAATGTAATCACTTGATATCATTTAAAATAGTCACAAAAAAAAAAAAAAAAAAGCTTTGAAATATTTGTGTTTTTTAGAAAAAAAAATAAAAAAAAAAAAACAGAGGTTATATGTCGTACTAGTCAGTGGCGGAAAAAAAAGCACTGGAATTTACAATTGAATATTACAATTGTAAATTTTTCATTGATCTGGAATAATATCTTGAAAAATCTTAGCCCCCCAACCACCCCAACCAAAAAAAAAAAAAAAAAAAAAAGTTAAGTTCTGGATCCGCCACTGGTACTAGTGCACAAGTATTGGATTTTTCAATCAAAGTCGCTATCAGAGTAGGAGAGAATACCTTTTTTCCAATGTATTACGACTGATTTGTGTTAAAAGTCATTCATATTTCTAAACACAACATACTATTATATTATATATAAATATATATTCGATATAAGAAATTAATGCAGATATTTGATAACCCGCTCCGTAAAGTGTGGTGTCCTCTCTCTCTCTCTCTCTCTCTCTCTCTCTCTCTCTCTATATATATATATATATATATATATATATATATATATATATATATACATATATAGGTAACTATTGTAACAAATTTATGAGTTTAAAGATAAAAAAACATAAAAGGAGAACATAAAGATAAATGGCATATTGGTTTATACGATAAAAGGAAAGATTTTGATTTTAAAGTAAACAGTCTCACCAATTGGTTTTCAAATATCAGTAGAAAAGTTTTGAAAAATATCATGTTCGCACAGTTTAAAAGAATTCGCACTATTTGCAATAATGATGATGATGTAAAATATGCTCTTGAAGATTTAAGAAAAACTTTGCAAGTTAACTGTTACCCGTTTCATTTTTTAACCGAGTGTTTCCAATTTTTTCCTCTTTCGGTTTGTTCTGGTTCCTAAATTAAGGGCGATATTTAAGTACCGACGAGTAGTCCCGTCGGCCGAAGAGGGTTTGTTTATCAGGTAGGGGGTTTCATTTTATTGTATTTTATTTTAATGTATTTTGTAATTTCTTGTATATTCCATATATATTAATTTGTTGTAATTGTACTACTTTTGTAATTTTTGTAATTTTATAATTGTTTTAGTATTTTATACATTATATATATATATATATATATGTTTGATTTCGCTTCAGTTAATGGTGGTTTCCTGTTTGATGAGAAGCTGGGGGCTAAGGATAGTTATTAGCTAATTGCTACTGTCCTTTCAGAAACTTCTCTTTCACCCCTACACTGAGGGGCCTCCCTCATGAAGACCTCAGTGTTTTGGGGAGTTTTATTTCATTTTATTCATTGATAATTCATTTTATTCGTTGATAATCGTTTCCTATATATATATATATATACCGGGTGATCCAAAAGTCACTCACAGAAAAAATAAAATTTTATATGTTATTTAAAAAGTATTGACCATAGCACTATGCAGTATTCACTGAAATGCAGAGAAAAGCATGGGACTTTTTTAGGTAACAAAAGATTTATTAGAAAATTAGTTTAATTTTTTTTTTTTCATCAGATAGCGCTTAAATTTTTAAATTGTTGTATATTCAAGTTATAAAACGTATTTAGCACGCAATTTCTACCTGCCTAACAGCTCTAACTGTATATGAAACATCTTGAATCACAATGAGTGAGGAAATCATTGAAAATAACAGCTGCAATTTTTTTCTTAAATAAAATTTGCAAACGGAATAAAATTTATTTTTATGTTTAAATATGTAAAAATAACACTTTATGTATTTATAAGTAAAATATAAATATTTTAACACAAAATAATATTTTTTGCATCCATAGGTGGTAGTGGTTTAATGTGAAGAAATATTTCATTGTAAAAAAATAAAAGAAAAGAAACATAAGAAAAGTAACCAATGCTTCAAATTTATAAGATAATATTACAAAATCTTGTTTATATATCTTATTGAAGAAATAATTTATTTTTTCTGTTAAAAAAATTTAAAATATCTCTAAATTTCATCCTAGTTGAAGAGAATTAGCCACTTATTAAATTTAATAATGTGTAAAATAAGATATAATTATTTATTTTTGCAATGATTAATCTAAATTTGTTTGCGTAAGAAAGCATATTGTTACGTACAACTTTCCTTACACTTGAAATACCTGATACATTACACATCTGAAAATCAACGAAAACTTGAAGTTAATGAGAAAATATAACATTAACAACATTCTTGATAATATATAAACTGTGCATTTATGTGAATGTATTGTATAATTTATAAAATATTTTAGTAAAAATATTGTTTTTCTATTTTACAGGTAAGATTCTGATTCTAACATTTTTTAAAATGAAATATTACAGTGAAATCTGTAAAATGATGGTGAGTGTATTTAAATATTTACTCATTTAATATTTACATATATTTTTAAAATAAGGAATTCGATATTTTGTTTTCCTGATTTAATTTTTATATAAACCACTATGTATGAGTATGTAAAATAACCAAGAATCTTTTCTTAGAGGGGGAAAAACTTTTTTTAGGGATTTAAAAAGTGATGAATATTTTAAGATGGTGATTATATAATTTAAACTATCGTGTCGGTTTATCCCTTAGTTTAAAATTTATTTAAAGAGGAGCAACGTTTTATTATGTTCTAATTTTATTTTTAATTTTAAAACCATTTTTAATGGAAAGAAGAAATGTTTACATTTTCCTAATACTTCCTGCTTTAATTCAGTTAAATGTTTTGTGTATGTGTGCAAAATGTTTCGATAATTACTATAAAAAAAATAATAATAATAATAAGGCGGAAAAAGCAAATCAGTTTTATTTATTTTTGTTTTTATTTTTATCATATGTATTATATCATTATAAGAAATATTCGAAATAAGAATTACTATAACTTTCTTTCACTTTCATTTGTAGGATTTAAATAGAGCAGATATTTGAAGTCTTTCAATTATTTACTATCTTTGAATTTTTTCAGTTTCGAAATATTAATTATAATTTTCTAACAAAATTGGCCAAGAAAAAAAAAAAAAAAAAAAAAACTAATTATTTCTTGTTCTGTCTTTAAAATTCTAAAATGAATAACCGAATAAAAAATGACAAATAATTAAAATAACTTATGATAAATATCTTTTAAAAATGTATCTACATAAACTGTCCAATTATAATTTATTTTTATTTAAAAAGTTCTGACAATTTTTACTGTAAAGAAAAAGCGTATTATTTCCCCCCTTTTCTTTAAAGAAACTAAATAAAATTTCAATTTATTTTCTGAAGTTTAAATATCGAGAATCTTGTTTTCTGCATTAGTGTTAAGCTGAAATTTCATGAATCTTTAAGTATACTGATAAAAGAAAAAATGTAATTATATTTTTTATTGTTGATATTTTAATAGATTACTACAAATTTCTGAATTTTAGAAAATACAGATTTAATATTACATCTCAATATATGTATAACAATATTTAAGAACTGGATTAAATATGAGTTTTAAAATTAGGGTTGATGTACTTTTATTAATAATGTATATTCATTACAGAAGTTTCTGGAATAGTTTTTTTTTTTTTTTTTTTTTTTATAATTTTTTTTTATGTATTTTTGAAGCAGTATACTCATCAATAATAAAACAAAATACCTTTTTATTTTGTACGATAAAATTATTTTCTTCGATTTTCTTCCTGTTATTCTGTCCTTTTTCTAACAAATAGGCAATAGAATTTTGAATCCACAATTATAAATTTATGCATTATTGATGTATATCCACCAATAATTAATTTTATAAAGAAAAAATTATTATAGCAAAAGAGCAGTAATTAGATTAGTAACTAAATAAAAATGTTTAAAGATAAAACCCGTTTCAAATATGGCAGTTTGATATTTTTTGTGCAATATTTTTGCTTTTACTATTTCTATAGTCATTTCTATTTCTAAAATAATGCTTAAGTTCTGTAACTTATAATTCTAAATTTCACAACATCAAACTGTCCTATTTAATAAGTAAAAGTTTTTTTTTTTTTTTTTTTTTTTTTTTTTTAAATATAAATTTACATAAGAATATTAACTCTAATAATCAAAAAATAATCCTTAAAGATTAATTTAAAAATTATAGTGGTTAATTGAAACTTTTTAAAAGATGAAACTCCTTTTGAATATCATCACATTTTTGCGTTTTTTATTGCTTTTATTACTTGCGTGATTCTTCCTGTTATGAAGTAAAAAAACATTTGTCAAAAGTAAACTTTTTCAAAAGAAACTGTCATTATATTCAATCCTTGTCCAGTGAATAATGGATAGAAATGTATGGGGGGAAAGATCGTCTTAAAGAAAAACATGAAAATCTCCGAATTCCATCTGAAATTCAGGAACTTTGGTGTCGCATTAAGCTGTCAAAGCATAAGTTATTGATACTGTTAAAATATATTGCTTCTGTTGCGGATATTATAAATTTATTTTTCAGATTTATTTTTATTCGTTTATTTTTCTAATTTCAGCGACGATCAAAACTGAACTGTTTATTTTCTATTTTCTATAGATATATATATTGAGGAAATAAGTTTTAAACTCAAATCATTTGCAGTAAGATGCCCTAATACACTAAGGAACAGAAAAAAAAAAAAAGCCGTACTTGGATACTTACATTTTTTTTTTCAAAAGTGACCAATTTTAAAATTTTAATGTAAATATGTAACAGATGGTGATTTTGCCAAATATCGAATAGCGTAAACACTAATCTCTGCTGGATACTGACATGCGGTATTCCACAAAATTACTATCCTTTTCACCTCTATTTTTAAATTATTAAATTGGACAGTTTATTTTCTATTTTCTCTCTCTCTCTCTCTCTCTCTCTCTATATATATATATATATATATATATATATATATTGAGGAAATGAGTTTTAAACCCAAATCCTTTGCAGTAAGATGCCCTAATACACTAAGGAGAAAAAAAAAACTCTTTCAAAAGTCGCCAATTTTAAAATTTTAATGTAGGGATGTAGCAGATAGTGATTTTGCCAGATATCGAATATCTGAAACACTAATCTCTGCTGGATACTGGTATGCGGTATTCCACAAAATTACTATCCTTTTCATCTCTATTTTTAAATGATTAAATTGGACGTTTCTCAAAGGAAAAATAAAATTTAACCAAGTGCATTTTTTTTCTTTTGTACTTTAGTATATATACTATATACTATACACTGTACAATGTGATCGAAGTTCTTGACCGGGGCTGTAATTTTAAAAATATTGATCTTGTACATATGATAAGCTGTATTGAAAGTTTCAGTATTGTATCATTAAAAAATCTCTAATATGACAAGATATTAATAATAATAATAATAATAAATAAACCTTTTTGTAGCTCCCCACATAAATTCTCAGAGAAAGAACATCGTTTCAGTGCTGATACACAATTTACGAGTGGGGAAAAAAAACACACACACACACACATTGGACAGTTTAGTTTGCGAATATGCAACAAAATTGTGTAAACATATCTCTATAGAATATTTTACAATACAGTACTATCTGTATGGTCATGTATATTAATTCATATAAAATAAGGAATTATGTAATTTAAAGGGACATTTGCGTTGAAATAGATTATTTTTATTTTAGATTATTTTGCTTTTTAAATCATGTGCTGCCACAGAATCCATTGCTTTTATGGATATACCATATTTTAAAGGAATAAAAATTAATTTGAGATAGAAAACATTTCTTATGAAGAAAAGAAAATCTAAATAAGATAAATGCCTCATAAAACTCCATTTCAAAATTTAAATCGTTTGGAATCTCTAATTTTTTTTACAGTGATGTTTGTGTAGGAAGCTGTGCATATCTATGCATATATGTATTCATGATTGTTTGGCTTGCAACCGATACTAAGTATCCATAACAAAGATAATAATATCTTGATTTGAAAATAAATGCCGAATTTTGGGACAATTGATCTAATTAATTCTTATATAACTTTTCAAAAGTATTGAATGAAAAGAAATACGCAAATAGCATTACGCGTATTTGTTTAAGAAATTCTAAGTTTAATTCTTTTAAGCTTGTAATTATTATTTAAAAAACTGCAGAACAATATTATTTTAAAAATGTTAGATATCATTGTACATTTTATAATAATTACTTATAATTTTTATTGTATCGATTTCGATAATTTAATCGTCCCTTGACTCCACATGTAACTGAGAGTTCTGCTGTCCAAGCTGGTTGATAAAAGTTGTTGGATTCGATGCCATGTCGCGGCTCTTTGGCCTCATCATTAGGAGTTTCCGTAATTTTGCCTGAAACTTGAGTGACTACGGACTAGAACACCTTAAAAAGACCCCTTCACACACACACGCTCACAGAGAACTTTTCCCTCACCGTGATTTTTTGTGGACCTAGGATTCACGCGTGGACAGTTGGCTTTAATGTTCTACATCAACACCATGTAGTTTAATTGGAATCTTAGTATACTGGGTGTTTATGATGAAACAATATTCAACAACTAAAACTAGCAAGCAGATTGTTACCAAATTTGGTATGTGGACAAATTGTGAAATATCTTCAGAATATAAAAAAAAAAGTTTTTTTTTTTTTTTAATAAAATGTCCACCAACTGTCGTTTTGCACATAAAAGTGAGGAATTTAGTAAAAGAATGACGCCTAAGGAATCAAAATCTAATCAATAAGTTTGATAATCGATATATATTGATAATATTAGCCTAATGAATAAGTTTTTTCTTAATTGTTTATGCATTTAATATGTGTCACCCTTTTCCCACAAAAAACGCCACCTAATCGAAATTTTTTTTAGAATGCCTGAGCACATCTTATGAATCACCCACATACCAAATTTGGTTGCAATGCAATATAGTAAGATTTAGCTACAGGATGTTGTTTATAGTGAATGTTATGCATGATTTTTCATATTGGATGGGACAAAAAGAAAGCATATCTGTGAACGTTGCAATTATTCTATTTTAATAAATCAAATTTACAGTGAAAATCGAATTATCTAAGTTTTTCTAATGTTCTATATGCTCCTCCGGTGATACGGCAAATATCTATGCGGTATTCCAGTTTCTGCTACAATCTTCCTAAAATTTCGTTTGTTAATGATTTCAGCACTTCGTTTATCTGTTAAATGAATTGTTGTAAGTCCTAGGAAGGTATCAACACTTCTTTAACAAAATACTATAGGAAAACATTACAATGGGTTAGATCGGAGAATCTCGGTGGCCAGCAAAGCAATGGCATATCGTTTGATCCAGCAATGGGATTGACTAGAACTCCTACATTGATAGGTTGACGCATCCGCCATTTTCTAGCCCACAAGACCGGCTGACGATTTATTATTGGTGGTTTTTCGGCAATAAATTGCACGAATAACTCCAGAAAAGGGCACCGCCTGTTTATATTTTCTTCTAATCCAGGAAGAAGGAAAAAGTGGATTATAAATTGCAGATGTAACTCGTGGATACCCGGAGCAGGAGCACAACTTTGTAGCGTAAGATTTCCTTTATTTTCAAATTATTTCATGTTATTTTCAAAGTTGTTTGACAAATTTAATATGAATGTACTGTTTGTTTAAGTAATAACTTTAAATTCTTTTAAAATTAACTTTAATATTACATTTCTTTTAACGTGAAGGGTTGCAGTTTTGAGAATGTTGTCGATGTTCTTAAAATTGCCAACTTGTATGTTTCGTGATAAGCAGTTCTAGCTCACTTGATCTGTATAGAAGTTTAAAGGCGATAACAACACTAATCAGGTAACCTAGCTTTTTCTACCGCCAACACTTTCCCAGATGGGCTAGAAAATGGCGGACACTGCGCCAGCTCTTATCATATAGGAGTCTTAGGGTTGACTATCGTTCAAGTACTGACGTACTCTTTAATACCATTGGGGTGAAACACCGTCTAACGATAATTTTTTCTTAGTCTTCAAATGCGAATTTTACAGCGTGTTTCTATGCATATACGGCATCATTTTGATTAACAGTGACTCTAGTAGCGATTTTTTCGCTGTTGCTAAATAAAACTTGTATAATTGTTTTTCAGAATTAAATTTTTTCCGCTAAATTAATCAATTACTGAATTTTTATGTACTAGGCAATTATTTTTGTCACATTCAGTATGAAACACCCTGTTTTATAATATAAGTATTATTTCATTGATGTATCTTTTAATGAATCTTAAGCATTCCAAAAGAGTTTTCTTTCTAAAACATTTTTCCTTGGACTATTTAGATGCATCTAAAAGAATCCAATCGTAATAAGAGTAAAAGCATCACGCCCAGGCATCTTAGAAATGCGCAGGATTTTGATTTAAAGAGAAGCAAAGTTCCGTTCGTGTGAGGTCTTAGACATTTTGATTTCTTATGTTGAAATCGTGTCACGATGTTTATTTCTTGAAAAGGTTTTGATTCTTAAAGAATGACTCGCGTTCTTTTAAGTCACACGTGCACATGAGTGTTCTCAGTTTACGTTCATATTAATAAAAATCAATCGCTTATGAACATAAATAATATTACTTGGAAGTTAAGATTTGGCATTGAACAAATATTTCAAGATTTCTGACTATTGCGATAATAATAAGGAATACTTAGAAATTCGAGAAGATGAATATTTATTTTATTTTGTTGATTACAAATGTTAGCTGAATGATTTTATTTATATTTCTATAAACACTATCTAAATAATCTGGTATGATACTCACACGACTTTCCCTTACCCTGCGTTTCAATAGTATAAAGATAGGTTGCATATTAAGCCTTTAAATGATCAGCGTAAGCTATTAAAGTTGAATGTACTTAAAATAAATAAATAAACAAAAATAAAAATAGGTTTAGGGACAGCTTTTTTTGACATGTAATTCTGTGTGAGGGGGATACTGCCACCCCTCAACTAACCGTTCAATTATAATGCATCACAATTATTAAAAAAAAAAAAAAAAAAAGGCTGTCATTAATTTGCCCATAGACTTGCCAATGTTGATCAAATTTTTAAATAGCAAACTAACACGAACTTCAATTACAAATTTGAATTTCCTGCAGTTATTTGTTTTTAAGTTATGTTCATAAGAGATATACATACACATCAACCGCTAAAAATTGGAGTTTCGAAATCAGGGCACCACAAAACGTTACATTATACATAAAACTAGAGTGGAAAATAGAATTTCAAAAAAGTATTTTGTTTATAGTATGGGTATGAAAAATTAATTTTGCTTCATGAGCAGTGTTCGACGACATAGTAAAATGTACCAAAGAACTTCCGTCAATTATATTCAATAGAAAAGAACATTTAGCTTAAGTTTGGGTAGCCCTGTATATTGTCTGTAATCAATGTACATTATAAACAATATTGTGTACTTAAATTTATTCTTTCTTGAAAAACATCTAACACAAAAGAAGTTACAATTCTAGCAATTTCCAATATAGCGTTTAATATAGCCAATTACTTTGGGTAACCCTGCATATGAATGATGAATAATTTCCATACCACAATCTATACAAAACATCCTTTTATGCATATAGTAAATTTTGTTCATTCCATTTCGTTTAAATCAGCCTATATATGTTACACTCTTTTAACCATAAATTTCCACAAAGACATAATGCATTTGAATTCTCTTGGATGTCCCTGTACACAAACTATTTGCTTGATCTCAACGAAAAGTTTATGTAGCATCCCTATGTGATATACCCATTTAGAATACCAAGTTTAGACTTTCTGCCATAATTTTTTCTTAAGATATGCTGATAATAGATATGCTGATACACACACACACACACGCAGACCAATCGCTAAAAACACGATTTGCGGATTCAGGCGACCTCAAAACGTGTAAATATAATAAAAACTTATTTTCGAAAGTTTGACCCTAAAACATTACTTTCTCTACAATATGGGTAAGAGAAAGAAAAATACTATTAAGAGCTATTATAAAGTAAAATTTTTACTTCAGTAAAAAAATAAAATAAAATAAAGTAAAATAAAATAAAAATAAATTAGCTATTTTTCTCGAAGCTTGATGAACGAACTATGATTTCTTTTTTAAATGTCGTGCAACAATTAAATCCCTAACTAACAGTAATTTATTATTTTATAACTAACTATTAATTATTTAATAATTTTATGCTAAACTCATCCAGAAAATAAAATACTATTGAAATATCTCAAAATTTATGCAAATAAAATCATAGAAGAGTATTCTGAAATTTGAATAAAAGAATATTTTATTTTAAATAATTTATTTAAAGTGGTGTTATTTGAATTATGTACTCTTCAGCTAATTTTGCCAAAATTTAAACTTATTCAAAATTAGTTATTGCAATTATTATTATTGATTAAAATGAAAATAAATTTTTATTGACATTTCAATGAAATACAGGGTTTTTCATAAGTCTGTAGACATTTAAAAAATTCATAACTGTGAAATGAATTGATAGAATTGAACGCAGTTTGCAAAAAAAAAAAAAAAAATAATAATAATAATTCTTTTGAAATTTTTTTTAGTGGGGGGGGGGAGGGAGTAAAGAAAAAATAATAATTAAGCTGTTTGTCGATAGAGGGTGCTGTGCGTGACCAGATCACACATTTTCATGAAAAATTGTACTTATTAGCATGCAAATGCTTACTGGCATATAAATACTATTCTATGTGTCCGTCGTCACCAGTAATTACAGTTTGCATACAAGTTATAACACTGCTCCATGCATGCAGCTTCAGTCGGCGGCTCGTACCTGAGGGAAAACATCTTCATCCAAAACGCTTTATCCACCAAGTCAGCATCGCAATTAAAACTTCATGTATGCACAAGTAGGAGGTAAAATAAGAAGTAAACTATTCTAACTGAAAAATTTTGCAATTTATAGGACTTTTCATTTGCATATTTTTCTTTCATATCCGTGAGAAAAATTTAACTATTTGTCTGTCGTCGACAAAAAAATTAACTATACTTCTTTTTTATTTACAAAAAAAAAAAAAAAAAAAAAAAAAAAACAAGAATGTTTTTTTCGCAAACCGCATTCAAACCGCGTTCAAACTTATGAGACACCCTGTATATATCCTAATTCGATCATAAAAGCAAATAAAAGTTTAGTTTTATGAAACTGTTTCTGAAGACAAGAAATATCTTTTGTATTAAAATTATTACTTTTGTGTACATGAAATACAATGAAAAAAGGGAAACGATGAAAATGTTAAACACCCAGATTATTCAAAGTTCTAGAGTTATACACTCTATATTCTAGAGTTATATACTGATACGCCAAATGACAATCTTCTCTAAGATCATATAAGTGACCTTCTTCGCTCACACAAAAATTGCACTCTGTATTTGTGTGAGCGAATTCTACAAGCATATGATAAATACCTATAGGGAGATTATACCAAATCGGAAATTGCGGATCACGTAAATTATTCATGTAAATTGCCATCAGATGAACTGTTTATTCTGAACTCACAATCCATTACATTTCAGATGTGCTTAATGAGATTAATTCTTCTGAATTAAGGAATAGGGACATTAAATGGAACTTATTCTGTTCCTTAACCCCTTAACTGCCCCGGGCGTATGTAGACGTCTTTTTGAAGTTTGTTCCGTTGTATTCTACTGCTACCAGTGAAGACACGGTTTGAAAATGCAATGAAATGATTTTGAAAGCGATCTTCGCAGTGTTTTTAAAATATTTATTCATTTCAGGGTTGAAAAAGAACAGTGACACTTTGAAGTGAATCTCGTAAATTTTCGTCGGCAGGTAAGGCGTTAAACTATTGTAGAACATTTGTAGACTTCTCATGGGATGTTGTTTTTCGGAATAGACCAATTTCATGAAATAATACACAAAACAGAAAAGATTAGCTTATTAATTATAATTGTAGGACAAACTACAACCTTTATGACGTTATATTAAAAATTACTTTTTCGGGGGAATTATGGATCGCACTGGTCCGGCTATACCTCCGTAGTTTTCCATGTTTTCTTCCAAAACTCGGGTGAATATGGGTTAGGATCCTTTAAAATGATTCCATGGAGGGCAATCGCCCAGGCCTAGATCCTTAGTGCAGTTTCCGCCTTAAAAACTCCATACTGAAGCATTTCGTAAATGCAATCGTTTGTTGCAATACAAATTTACATATCCACAACGTTCAACACAATTAATGTCAACATTAAAAATTTAGTGGTCGAAAAAGATCACCTAGATTTTGATTATGACTTAGTGGTTTAAATGAATAAAATGATAGGCAATATAACATAGAAATGCTGAAATTTAAGACTTATATTTACTGCATATATTAATGCTTTTAAGTGAAAATATCACAAAGATATTAAAATATTGTAAACGGAAACTATTTATATGTTTTTGCTTTAATTATCTTAGTTCCCACAATGGTGCAAAAAATAATTTCAACGTATCAATAATGAAAGCAGGCTTTTAATAAAGTGCATAAAGACGTTGCAAAAACCCGATGTTTGAAAGAGGAGAAAAATAAGCAAACTTCATAAAAATAATAATAATAATAATAATAATAATAACAGCAATTATTTTAGATGGAAATATTTAAGAAGGATCTTTGCAGTGTAAGAGAAATGGTGCACCAGCAGTTGATTCATAGTAGTACATGCATAGCACTATGAGGATAAAAAAAACACTTATTTTCACTATTGATCTATTTTGTTTTAAAAAATATGTAGCTTTCAAATTCTAAAAAAAAAAAAAAAAAAAAAAAAAAAAAAACTGCATTTTGTAATTATCAAAATATATTTTTATTATGAATGAAAACAGATTTTTTTTTTTTTTTTTAACAAATATATTGCCACAAAGTCAGTTTTCTGTACAGCCGCCGTGGTGTAGAGGTATGTCTTTGGACTGTCACACAGACAGCCCCGGTTCGATTCCGGCCGGGGGCAAGTAGATTTAATCCGTTACTAGTCGCTATAGACAGCGCCACCTATTACAGATTGCGCACTTTTTATTTAACTGCCACCAATAATTTTAAGAAGTGATGTGATCGACGTTTCTTCGATTTTATTCGTGTTTTATGTATATCAAATGCCACTTCTAAAAATTTTTGGTGGCTATTGAATAAAAAAATCTGGAAAAATTGAAGGATGGGCGGCAAATCGACCAACTAGCGACTACTAACGGGTTAAAGACTCTAAAAAATTATTTCTAAACTCTTATAATTATCTTTGCATATTTAATTTCCTATTCTAGTAGTTTCTAGAATATTCTAATTAATCTTGTATTCTGGAATATTCGAATATTGTATTTAAGCGACTTGTTCTTCAGTTTGAGTATATTCTCAGCCGAATGTAGCTGTATTACAAGTTCGTTCTGCAAATAAAACTACGCTTGTTACTTGAGTGCTCACTTTGGCTCTTCACAACATCTATGTGACAATATCTTTTGTCGATTGATGTGATTTCTGCCAAAATTGTCATTATAACATTATGCTAGCTTTAACCCTAAAAATAAAGCCTATCTATTTTCTGTACACGTACAGCTGAAGTTTATCGGGTATCTCATCAGCCTGTAGACAATTTAAAATTACATCGAAATTGAAGAAATTCGTAGAAATAAACGCTGTTTACGAAAATGTTATTCCTATGCTTTTCTTGTAAGGTGGATATATATATAAATATTTTATGAAGGGAAAAAAAGTAGTTAAAATTTTTGATGATAGAAGGCGATGTACGTGAGTAAATCTAACATTATCATGAATAACTGTATTTATTTGCATGCAAATGTTTACAAGCACATAACTCCTATTCTATGTGTTTGCAACACGCTAATTGCAGCTTTAGTCGACGATTCTTAGCTGAGGTAAATCATCATAAATAACCTTCATAATCTCCATAAATAATGCTTTATTAACCAAATCAGAACCATATTTAAAATTTCATGTATGCACTAATAGAACAGAAAATAAAAAAAAATGAGCTGTTAACCGTAAAATCGTGCAGTTTATAAGATTTATTTGCGCAGTTCTATTTACGCGTCTGTGTAGCGCCCTCTATCAACGAAAATTTTAACTATTTTTTTTTCTTTTTTTTTTTTTTACCAAAAATATTTTCCTTGCATGAGAATAACTTTTTTGCAAACTGCGTTTAATTCTACCAATTTCTTTCAATTTTTATGAATGTTTGAAATAGAGCACCCGGCATTAACAGATATTTTAAAATTATTTAATTTTGGTTAGTATTTTCTTTCCATGTGTTATTTCTTTGTTTCTACCTGAAATCGGAATACAAATAATGGTAGAAAAGCCCTGGAGAAAACAGGGAAAGTAGAGCAATTTTAGATTTTAATACTTTTTTTTCTTTTTTTCTTTACCGCAGTTTTCTCTTTCGGGTGAAAAAGAAGTATTTATCTATCATGTCTCTTCTTATCAGTATTCATTTAATTTGCAGATGAGTTTTACAGTTGCGGTTCCAACGAATTTTGTTCCAAGCAGAAAAATGTTTCAAAAGTTTAATTTATTTCCAGAAAGATAAAATCGATTTTGCTTAGAAATCATGCATTCTGATTTACTCTGAGGAGATCAGACGGAAGGACTATTTTGTTTGTACTCTTTTGGAATTAATAAGCAAAGAGAACGTTTTCTGTTCTTAAATTTATTCTTCTATTCAAAAGGCTGAATGTATTTGCTATTCAAATATACTATGATAAAAAAAAAATCTCAGGGGATTAAAATTTGTATAACTGATTTATTTATTTTTTATTTATGCTGGTGAGTTTAATTAAAAATTACTTGGGTAATACGGTCGGTAACAAAAGTGTCCGAACACTAGCAAAAATTCCTATGTAAAAAAAGTACACTTCATACGGTTTTATCAAATAAATCCTTGTCGAATCCTGTTCTTAGTCAGTCTAAGAACATGATTCCATAAGTATTTATTTAACAAAACCGTATGAAGTGTGCTTTTTTTACATAGGAATTTTTGCTAGTGTTCGGACACTTTTGTTACCGACTGTACATATAGATTTTTTTTTTTTTTTTTTTAAATTTTAATATTGTAATTTAGCTGCAGTTTACGAAATGATTAATAATCGTGCTATTATGACCCCTTTTTTTTTTTTGGGGGGGGGGGGGGGGGGGGTAAGAAATAATGAATACTAGCCTAGTTTCGTCCGTCTAGCCGAGTTGTCGCTTTTAAAACATCAAAAAGAAGTCATTGCCTTCGAAAGCTGTTTCAAAGCGATAGCAGTGGAGTTTCTAAAGTAAACATAATACATTTTGAAAGGTTTCGACAGACATTTCTGTACCTCTGTAATTTTTTTTTAAAAAGGAAAAAGTAGAGAAATAAAGTAGAGTAAGATTTAATGTATAATTCACGGAAAAAGAATTTTCCTATTAGACACATCTAACTTAAATTTCAGTCACGGTTATTTGACATAAACCTTTACATTCCTGACTTCATCTTTTCCAAGTGGGCCGCGGTAGCCAGGTTTGCAGAACGTCGAGTTCTTAACCAGAGAATTGTGGATTTGAACCGAAAAAAAGACGGTCATATATACATTAATGGTAGCTAATGAATGTAAAATCCGTAGCGACTGGAATACTCGGTTAAAAATAATACCTCTTGGGGGTTACCGAAGCGGGACAATCATTCCCATTCGCATTGAGTAAAAATTGTGATGGCATATCTCAGAATCACCACTAAGGGTGAATTCCAGATCACAGCTAATTTCCCACCGCGTAGCTCTAACGCGAGTAGGTTTCAATCCACTCAACTTCAATCCCTCTTCTTTTTCTCTCTCTTTCCTGCGGATTAAAATTGTAATGTTACTGGACCACATCTAAGGGTGAATCACAGACTTCTACCAATTGTCCACTGCCTAACTCTCGAGTGACGTTAAACCGACCCAACTTCATTCTTTCTTCTTTTTTCTCAATTCCCTCTACGGAAGATTAAGATTGTGAATGCATATCTCCGGAATACTCTTATGGCTGAATCCCAGATCATCGAAAACTGTCTACTGTGTTGCTGTAGTGCAACGTAAAACCTCCTCAAACCCAACCTTCTTTTCTTCATTTCATATGAGTAGTTGGTTCACCAACGTTTCGTATTGCCCACTCAAGAATATTTACGCATGCTCAAGTGCTTTCATATTGGTCTTAAGAAACATATTTCTGCTTTGATTTTTAAGATTTACTGATTTTTACATTTTATATTCAAGACTAATATAAGTTAAAAGATAAAGAATTGTTAATAATTATTATATTAATTTAGAAGCTAATGTATTAAGACAACTGATATAGTAAGCTACTCACCAATATATTAAGACAATTAAAAGAACAAATATAAGGAAATGCGAAAAATAACATATACAGACTGCAGCAAAAGTATCCGAGCACTAGCAATAATCCCTGTCGGAAAAAAAGTACACTTTATACTGCGTTGTTGCATAAATCCTTGTCGAGTCATTGTCTTAGTCAGTCTAAGAACATGATTCGACAAGGATTTATTAAAAAAAAAACAGTATTAAGTGTACTTTTTTGATATCGGAATTATTGGCTAGTGCTCGGATACTTTTGCTGCCGACTGTATTATTTTAAAGTTTAATATTATTATACGAATTGGAACTATGATGTGTGTACCATTATTATTTTCGTTCCTCGATAATGTGTGTTGGTATATAAGTACTTTATTAGTAGTAATTCAGTTTTATTCTAATATGTTCTCCTCAAAATGGAGAGTTTTCATAATACACATTATCTATTTAAAGTAATCAGTTACTAATTTATATACAGTCGGTAACAAAAATGTCCGAACACTAGCAAAAATTCCTATGAAAGAAAAGTACATTTCATACGGTTTTGTTAAATAAATCTTTATCGAATCATGTTCTTACACTGACTAAGAACAGGATTCGACAAGGATTTATTTAACAAAATCGTATGAAGTGTACTTTTTTTACATAGAAATTTTTGCTAGTGTTCGGACACTTTTGTTACCGACTGTACAGATAACTTTTATGATTGGATTTATAATGAAGATTAATTATTAAAAAAAGAGAAAAAAAAATCATAATTTTGCGAAAGCTCAATCATAACGCTAGTACATGTGCTGTTTATTTTCTAGTAACGAAATTATCAAAGAATTATAAATGAAAGCGTTTTTTTTTTTTTTTTTTTTTTTACTATTAGCATTTTTAATGGTTTACCGCTCAAAAGAGAGAAGAAGTGAGAGAGATTTATGATCGCTTTTAATATAATTCTTAAGTAATAAGCAAATGCATTAAAACAGTATGGGCATATTAGTTGAAATTTCAAATCCATTTCAGGCATGCGAATACTTGAAAAAAAAAAAAAAATTTACATTCGACATTTGATCTCGAAAAAGTCATAATCGATTTTATGTATTATAATGATATTTATGTAATATATAACTTGGATAATTATAATTAAGAGCAATACACTTTCTGTTTTAGCTCATATTTGAGGCGCGATTAAAACAGAAAATAAACAAAAAAAATGTCTGAAATAAAACATAAAAAAAAAAAAAAAAAAAAAAAAAAAACATACAAATTAGGAGTTTGTAATTCGATTAAATATGATAAAGATTTAAAGATTTTCTTTGACCAACAAATATCTGACTTAGCCTTTTAAATATTATAAGAAGGCAGTTTTGTGCAAATAACTTTATTCCGTAATTTTTATTTTTTATATCCGTTTTTTAATTTCATTTATATATTATATATATATATAAATTATTTGTAATCCATTTTGTCCCTGTACTTTAAATTGGCTATTCTAATTAAAAAAATAGTGCAGTTTGGTGAAATTCGACACTGAGATCTTCCATTTTGAAGACATGCCATTTATGAAGATTAACGTTTCGAATAAATTCTGCGATTCTATTTATTTACTCTTATATCGTCGTGTGTGCTAACGTCTTCTGCATTTCTTTATAAACTTCATTTTTTAGATTAATCTGCGGAAAAAATGTATTTTTAGAATTTCCCCAAGAAAATAATGGAGTCCATGAAATTCTATTATAAACAGTACCGGAAATATTACATCTAAAAGTTTATTTTAACTGACAGTTCCGAGTATCTTTCCGTTCATTTTATTTTTGACCGACCGTAAGAAAAATCGCTTTCCATACATTATGTGTTTTCGAGAAAGACGTAGCAAATTTAACTGGAAGAAAACTGAATCAAAACACGCGATGGACTAGTTTAAGATGAAGAAAAAGAAAAGAAAATGGCTGACGATAAAACAATTGTCTTTGCTGGCTACCGTTTTTGGAAAGACATCGCGCAATTTTTTCGAAAATGGCTACTCTTAGCATTCATTATGCACGAATAAAGAACATTCAAAAGTTTTACGAAAGTATCCATTTTAAGGCATAATGTCTTTCTTCGACTATAAAAAAAATCAATATCTGAACGAAAAGATGCTACGAATTTGTTTTAATCCAACTTGGGTTAATGTGATTTTAGAAAGTCGATGTTCTTTATAAGCACCTGGAAATGGGATAAACGTAAATGTATTAGTGTGGTAAAAAATTGCATTAAAAGTTTCTGTTTTTTCTTTTTTTCTTTTTTTTTCTTTGTCTCTTATCGACGCTTTTGTTCTTCTTAAAAAATGCACTAATCTTGATTTATTCCTTTTTTTATACAAGATATGGAATAAATAATTAATAATTTATTTTTTTTTAGTAAGTTACGACTAAGCGACTATATTTACCTTTTGAAGAGATGGTGGACGTTATCAATCTCTTTTATAAATTAGTTTTAAAACTATAACAAATTGCACACATATGCATTGAAATATAACAATATTAAGTGTAATTAAAATATCTTGAAAATACTTAAATAATAAATAAATAAATATTTTAATTCTTTTGAAAGATTTTAAAATTCTTCAAATTATATAAATATTAATTTAGTTTTTTACATTGTAACACAGTTTAACAGTATACGAGGTTCAGTCAATACGTTCAAGGACTACCCTCCGTACTCATGCCCTGTGTACGAGTGAACCAAAATAACGATGTGGTTTTCAAATCTAGTTCTCTGTGCACGCCATAGATATAGTAATAAGACATAGATTGATCAGCGAGAGGGATAAAGTGATTCCTTTTTTTTTCGGGAAAAATCCCTCTAATGGCTGCCTTTCCCCGAGTAAATCACACACAGGAATACACACGGATAAATTATCCGTGTGTATTAAATTTATAAATAAAATTTATGAATAAAATTGTAAATAAAATTTATGAATAAAATTGTAAATAAAATTTATGAATAATTTATTTACTAAAGGTGAATGAAAAACTCCAGATACAGTTTCAAATTTATTTTCTTTTTATTGTTTTTTTTCAATACTCTCTAATGGCTGATTTTAGAACTTGTTTCGGCATCAAAATTTTTTGCTCGATAACATGGGGATGATAGATCTATATATATTACTATATCTATGGTGCACGCGTGCGACGTCACATGATGCTTTGCAAAATTAGTAAGACGTTGAGTTCACCATTCGGATAAAGACTATCAACATCTTATGTCGATGTAGCAAAATGTCTTTTTTGGAGCAATGGTTCAACATTAAATTCTGCTACAAATTAGGAAAAATTGCTGAAGAAAGGTTACGGTTATTGTAACGGCGTATGGGGGCGAAGCTATGGGATGATCAAAAGTTTTCAAACGGTACAACTTGTTTAAAAAGGACAGAGACACTGTTACAGATGATCCACGGAGTGGGAGGTCAGTGACCGCAGGAACGTAAGTGAGCATCCAATGGGTAGGAGAAGTGATCGTGGCTAAACAATGGATGCAGTGGCCGAATACATTAGCTTTACCAATGGAACATGTCACACGATCCTATCTTTGAATTTGCACATGCATTGCGTTCCAGTGCACATTGTTCTTTGCAATCTCGCCTAGTATTAACGAGCTGAGCGCTGCGCAATTGCGGACGCTGCCAACAATGACGTGACATTTTGGTTCTGAATCCTCACTGGTGGTGATACGAGAAGCCAGTCTGTTTGGCCAGTGCATCAATTGTTGGCCCACGATCACTTATGATCACTTCTCCTACCCATAGGATGTTCACTTACGTTCACAGGGTTACTGGTCATCCGCTTCGCGAATTCTCTGTAACAGTTTCTTTCTTATTATTAAACAAGATATACCAATTATTAAAACACACAATTTAATTTTTTTTTTTTTTTTTTTTTTTTTTTTTTAGTTCAATGGCTAATTTTTATCAACAACTCTCTTTTTTTATATATAAACAACATAATACTAAGATCATGACTCAACAAATATTTACTTAACAAAACAGTATTAGGTGCACATCTTTCAAATACGAATTATTGCTAGTACTTCAATAATTTTGTTGCTGAATGTAGCTTCTTCTCCATACTCTTGTTGCAGTAAAAGTAACGTTTCTTCAGCGGTTTTCCCTAATCTGTATCAAAATTTAATGTCGGAACGTTGCTCCAAAACAGACATTTTACTACATCGACATAAGAGGCTGACAATCATTAGCCGAATGGTTATCTGAGCGTCTTATTAATTTTGCTAAGCGTTATATGACCTCTCACTCTTGCACAGAGAACCAGAGTTACAAATCATATTCTTAATTTGGTTCGCCCGTACAGTGGGTAGGAGTGGGGAGGGTAGTCCCCGAACTTATCGACTATACCTTGTATTATAAATATGCCATACAGCACAGTTGAGTCCAAGCACATCGCAGAAGTATCGCATTCACGTGCACTACTTTGCGCTGTGAATAGTACATCACTGCGATAGTGTTTTGCGATATTTTTGTGACTTATTCTATTCAGTCAAATTGAACTGTGGAATTCACGTCTGTGAGATACCGATTATATCGTGAAGTCTCATGCGTTCACCAATGTGATATCTATGCGATGTTGCTTTTCGTGTCACAAATAAGGACATTTGCACGCTTTCATAACATCTTGAGATGTAGATCAACACCGTCTATAATAATTCCTCCCAGCTGAGCTTTACGACACAGAAGATCGGCCGATTACATCAAATACACACCATAGATGTAGCAAAATTACTGAAGCACTAGCAATAATTCCTACTTAAAAGATGGGCAACTAATATTGTTTTGTTAAGTAAACATTTGTCGAGTCATGATCTCAGTCTTGTACTGTTTATAATAATTTGGTGTGTAACTTACACGACTTTCTCTTACCGTGAAATTTAATACTATAAATACAGGTTGAAAATTAAGAGGTAACATAACGGGTACTGTTATGTAAACCTATGTTAAAATAATTCATATTAGGCTTCCGAAGAGTTTTATATGATAATTAGTTCTGCGTGAGGGGGGGGGGGATTTCATTACCGCGCATACATTTATGTAGAATTTAAATCTGTTATTAAAATAAAAAGTTCACTTAAAACTATTCAGCTAACTTTCACAAGAAACATTCCTTAAAGCATATCAATCTTGATCAAACATTTCCAGAAACAAATTTATATTAATTTGAAAATGCAACTTTTGGATTTCCTGAAATTATTCGTTTGAAATTTACTCTAAGAGACACAGACAATAATCAAACTTTAAAAAGTTGACTTTGGTAATCAGGAAACCTCAAAACGTGTAAATACACAAAAAACAAGCGACGAATATTTAGCTTAAAAACATACATTGTTTATCATATGTCTATGAAGAATTCATTTCCATTCATGAGCAGCTTTCCTGGACATGGTAAAATATTATAGTAAAGCACTTTCACTAACAATAAAAAAGAATGTTATCGCTTAAATATTTGCAACCCTGGATATCTTTTGAAGAATATGTACAAACCACGTAGTGCACCTAAATACAATCCTATAGTAATATTATACGGCAAAACCTGAAATGCACTTCCATAATTTTTAAGCTATTGCCGCACTATAATCTAGTTCTTTTGTGTAGCCCTGTGACAACAATTAGCCGATATGCATAAAAACCCTATGAAACAGTGACTGATTTCATTGCCATATTCTACATGAGGCATGTTTTTATGCATATAAAAAATATATATTCATTTCATTTGGTGTAGTGCAGTCTATAAGTGTTAAACTCCACTTACCTGCAATTTCCCAAATAGATGTAATGTACTTGAATAGTCTTGAGTGTCCCTGTACACGAACCATTTGCTTCATGTAAACGAAAAGCTTAGTGTAGCATCTCTATATGATATACATTTAGAATACCCAGTTTGGAATTTCTGCTACTATTTGTTCTTGAGATATACTGATAAAACACAGACACACAGACAGACGCACTCACAGAGACCAGCTAAAAACATGATTTTCGGATTCAAGGGACCACAAAACGTGTAAATATAACAAAAAATCACGTTCAAAAATTTGACCCAAAATCAATACTTTCTTTACCTTATGGGTAAGAGAAAGTAAAAAAGTAGGTTGATGATAAAATTTAGTGATCTAACTATTAATATATATATATATATATATATATATATATATATGAAAAATGTGGATGTGTGCTGTTATAATTTTGCTGCCAACTGTACGAGGTATTGATTGAATGTAATCGGCCCATCTTCAGTGACGTAAAGCTCAGTTCGAAAGCATTATTATAGGAGGTGGTGTGTAGATGGCGAGATATGACGTACGTATCATCATTGTCACACCGCAACGTCGAGACTTGCCAACTTGCCGGATTTTTGAATACTAGTAAATCTTTATAGAAATATCCACTTTATATTTTAGCGAAAATTTTGTCTTCAATAAGCTAGAGGAAAACTCTAAGATAATATTAATATGAATTTGCTGGAGTAGTTGTCAGCTCTGAATTCCTTTTTCACGTTCTAGTTCAAACTGATATTTGGATATTACTTTGTGAATTAATTGATAAATGAATATTTTGAACACGTTTTTATATTGAATGCCAAAATTTTGCATTAATTTTTAATGTTTAAGCAAAAGCAATTTTTAACAAATTACTTGCCAATTAATCCACAAAAATGTTTAAAATATATTGTTGAATACTAATAATGTAAAGTTGAGGGAAAACAAAATATTTAGCAGAAAGCAATTTAATATTTTACATATTTATTATTATTATTTTTTATTAATTTAAATATATTGCGAGAACTTTCAATGTATTTAATATTATATTTTAATGCATGTGTATGTAATTTTTTATAGCTCTAAGACGGAAATTTACAAAACAGATAGATAACGTCTCCCATTCTTTTAATCAAATTTATACCTTTAAAAGTTTGAGTAAATAATGTTTTAGAAGTTATCCTTCGCGAAAGGATAAAAATTACTATAATAGTCAAAATGTCATATATTAATTAGCACATCACACTTGTGTAAAAAAATGTATTTGTTTTTATTGGGGTTTGTTCAAAATTGTCCAACAAAAACGCTGATGTACGATAAACAATTGTCTGATGAAGTTAAGAGTAAATTTTTATAACTAACTTTTGAGAGCCATATTTTGATCATTTAAATAGCATAATCAAAGCTGAAGCAGATGTGTATAATTTAGCAGATGATTTCTAATACATCAATATCTGATATGCGAAATTTCATCGTAATACTGTATGAGATTATTTTCTTGCAACTGAAGCAAGAAAGTCTTATTCAATTTTGGTTCATTTAAAAATGGGTGTATAATGTTACCACGTTTCTCGCGGCTAGCTTTGGAGATGATTCCAAAGGCTTTGAGGGGTGACAAATTGACGGTCAGGTGTAAATTTGGTAAACATCCAGTCATTCCACGTTCTCTTATTGTTATTTACTATGGACCACAAACGTTATCTCACTCCATTTTAAGGGCCCTATTCACTTACCGTCGCTGGAAGCCGAAGCTAATGTTATTCTATGGGAAATTTTTCTTTACAAATAACTTATTAACTAATACATATTTTTAAATTCTGTTTTCACATTCTGAAAATTCCCAGCTGTTCAATGGACGGACCTTTTTAAAAAAAATATTTTTTTAATTTTTTTTATAATTGATTTTGAAGCTGCAAAATACGAATTTTCAATATGTGAAATATTTTCATTTTGCAATTTCAAAATAAAATATTAAAAATTTAAAAAATACATTTTTAAAAAAGGGCCGTCAATTTAACAGTTGGGAATTTTGTGAATGTGAAAACAGAATTAAAAAATATGTATTAGTTAATAAGTTATTTGTAAAGAAAATTTCCCCATAGAATAACATTGGCTCGAGCTTCCGGCGACGGTAAGTGAAGAGGGCCGTTAACACTAGACTCGTTGAGTCAGCACTTGCGCAGATGCTCCCATGGTGTTAAGAAAAATGGTTAAAGAATATTTTGTAAGGGTTTGCACAAAAGTTTATCTTAGGTGCCAGATCTTCTGTGTACCGAAATTCTGTTTATTTTTTTACTGCTGTTATGTCAAACTGATGCAGGTTCAAAAAGAAACAATACTAATTATGAAACTAATAATAATAATAATAATAATTATCAACATCGATGTTTACACTGAAATTTTATTGAAACCGGTACACTGAAACACACTGAAACCGGTAAACACTGAAACCGGTAAAAGAATATTTGATAACAGTTCAAGTTGTACCTGTTGATCATTTTTTTCGGGCAGTACGAGTAAATTACATTAAAGCAATTTATTTTCTTTTGGTATAGGTAACTTGCAATGCTTTTCTTTTTTCACAGAGAGTCTGTCCCGTCATATTATGTTTTAACTAGAGTAAGTATCCTTGCCACGCTCGTCGATCTAGCTGTTCGGAGTTTTCTGTGGTTTTGCCCGTAACTTTCGTAAATACGGCTAGGGTCCCTTAGAAAGACCCCCAGGGCACTCACCCTCAAGTCTAGGACCCTAGTGCTATTAGTCAGTCTTAATCCCCATAACTCAACCTAACCCAACTAGAGTAAGTAAATTTAATTACTTGCTAAAGCCATAGATTAAATATTTTGTAAAATTTATTTTACTGTATTTCGTTTTATAGCATTAACTAATCTATTTGTTGTATGTACTAAACGCAATATAAGAAAACGATGAAAAATTAAGAATTCGTTTTTCAAACAAAATGCTAGAATCATTTAACACTGCACTGTCTCACTGAAATATTCAAGATGACACCAAAAGCGAGAAAGCGATAACTTAGATAATGTACGTCTTGCGACAAAAATGTCTGAGGAAATGGCAGGTGACATAATCTGAGGGGTTAGGACGTTTGTGCAAAAAGCAGGGAATTCGATGGGTTGGAAATGTGGCTGAGTATCTGCTGTCGGAACAGGGAGGGGGGGGGGAGGAGGGGGAACAATCTTGTGGGTGACAAGTATGAGTGTGAAGGTTTGATAAAAATGCATTGGATGAAAGAAGTGAGGAAACTGCATTAATGAAATCTGTGTACAAAAAGTAAAAACGGATTCTTAAAATTTTCACATTAGTCTGCAACTGCAATTTTGGCAAATTGGTGGTAATCAAGTAAAATAACAATGTAAAAAGTACCATACAAAAAGGAAAAATAGTATACTGATTTTTATATGAATCAAGCATGCAATCATCAGGGCAAAAGGACCATAAGGATTAGTTCTTCTGTCCATCTGACTATTTGAACTATGACGGTATGCTTTATGCTACCCGAAACTACAACGTATTGTTTTCGTTTTTGCAGTTAATCATTTACATTTTGTTAATTTATAAAACATTAAAACACAGATTAATAAATTTAATTAAATATCATATATTAATACAATAATAATGCATTCTCATAGATCACATTATATGGCTTTAGATTTAATTATTTTTAATATTTATTTAATAATTCACACTAAGCTTTTTATAGTTAATTTCGAATAAGAGCAGTGGATAAATATTCACTTTCCTCTTAAAAATTATAAATTAGCTATGTGATTTCGTATAGTATCATTTTTCATTTTACAAACCTCGGAGATACATCGTAGGACACACATCAATGTAAACTTTTTTACTATCAACAAGTTTTTTAACACGATGAAATTATAAGAAATACGAACAAGTTTCCAAAACGGAATAATTGATAATTTAAGGAAAATTTTTTTCAAAATTCCTCAATAAATACAGCTCGATTGACTCTTATTTATTCCACATTTATTGCTACTGTATTTGTTTATTATCAGAAGATATTTTACAACTAAAAGAATATATAAACATGTTTTTTTTAAATCTCGATATTTTTGAATTCATGTGTGGTGAAAATTTTACATAACAGTGAGTTTATCATTCATAGGCGGAAATACGAACCTTAGAAAGTTTTCTTATGAATGTTTTTCCGGTGGCGTTTTTCTTTTGATGGTATCTCCGACACGTGCGCATTTGTGTTGTGGCATGCCGTAAGAAAAACAGAAGACATCCGTTTGGATTCTCCATTTTCAGGCAATAATGGAAATATTTGTTCTAACATTTACTCTGACCCAGATGCTGGCAGTTAAGAGGGAAAAAATATACAATTTTTATTTTTATTATCTCGTTAGTTCGGGTACTTTTGCGTCCTGTGTTTCAAAATAGAAGCTGACTACCAACATTTTTTTAATAAAAAAAAATAAAAAAATAATATATATATTCAACACAAAATGCATTGTATGAGGCTTACAAAATCTATGTAAAAATAGAAAATCAATAATTAATACAAAATCAATAATTGGTGATGAAATCAAACATATACGTTAAAATAATAATAATAACAATCATAAATAAAAACAAATTACATCTGACACAGTTTCCTCGCATCCAAAAGCCTCAAAAAAAAAAAAAAAAAAAAAAAAAAAAAGAGAGAGAGAGAGAAAAGAAAAAAGAAAAACACTATGGAGAAAATTCTGTCTATGACAGAATTTAATTTAGTACGACAGGACTACTTACATTTGTATTTTAACACCCTTTCAAATACTACTACTACTAATAATAATAATAATAATAGTGGGCGCTCAGTAAAATTCTTAAACACAGATTCAAATAGTATATAGATTTTTAATTCCAAATAAATTAATAAAATTTGAATGTGTTAATTGTATAGTATCTTCCCTTAATTGCTTAATACTCATAAACTAAATATTCTAATTAGTAAAATAATATTAATAATAATTTCGTGATTAATTAATATTAATCCATTAATGTCTCAAAAACACAATTAACATTAATATACCCAACTTATAAATCGGAAAATAACACACATTTTAAATAAATTTCACAGTTTTAGTCTACAAATATCTGAAAACACTCTAGTCTAAATAATCAGGAAATATTCCGCCAAGACCCGTTGGCTCTGTGGTCAGAGTACACATCTATGAACCCGAAGGTTGTGAGTAAGATAGAATAAGAAATTAAATGGTAAAATTGGATATTGGCAGACATTTTTGAAATGGAACACTATTAATTGGCAACGATACAAAATGCCAGATTGAAAGAAATAGTCCTATTATCCCCTTAACGCGCGCTGTCCTCGCTGCGAGGACGCAAAATTTAAGATTCAGCTGCAAAAGTTCATCCCGGAAATTTTTTAGCAAAAATTTATGTTTATAACATATTAGAAAAGGCCGGTTTTTTTAACCTTAAATTTTAAAATTTCTTTTAGTTTAATTTAGTTCATGATTTCCGGTGGCAGTATAATTTAAATCATACGAATTGTCTTGCGCCGCAAAGGGTTAAATATATATATATATAGAAGAAAAAGAAGCAGTGAAAGAAAGAAAGAAAAAAACAACAACTTTAAATCATTTTGCAATATTAAAATTTAACAAAATCCTTAAAAGTGAAGTAAAACGATCGCAAGAATGAAACGATCGTAAGAAATTAAATGGCGAAATTGGATATTGGCAGACATTTTTGAAATGGAACACTATAAATTGGCAACGATACAAAATGCCAGATTGAAAGAAATAGTCCTATTATATATATATATATATATATATATATATATATATATGTGTGTGTGTGTGTATATAAAGAAGAAGAAGAAGCAGTGAAAGAAAGAAAGAAAAAAACAACAACTTTAAATCATTTTGCAATATTAAAATTTAACAAAATCCTTAAAAGTGAAGTAAAACGATCGCAAGAAATGACGCTTTAGAAAACTGTTAACTCCAGTAGATTTTTAGTAGCGTATTAATACGTTCTTTATGTGATTAACGGCCCTCTTCACTTACCGTCGCCGGAAGCCCGAGCCAATGTTATTTTATGGGGAGATTTTCTTTACAAGTAACTTATTAACTAATACATATTTTTAAATTCTGTTTTCACATTCAGAAAATTCCCAACTGTTAAATTGACGGACCTTAAAAATGTATTTTTTTAATTTTTAATATTTTATTTTGAAATTGCAAAGTGAAAAAATTTCATATATTGGAAATTCGCACTTTACAGCTTCAAAATAAAATATAAAAAATTAAAAAAATAATTTTTTAAAAAAGGTCCGTCAATTTAACAGCTGGGAATTTTCTGAATGTGAAAACAGAATTTAAAAATATGTATTAGTTAATAAGTTATTTCTAAAGAAAAATTTCCCCACAGAATAACATTAGCTTTGTCTTCCGGCGGCGGTGAGTGAAGCGTGCCCTTAAACAGAAAACAATCTAAAAGAAATTGAAAAATGCTTTACCTAGATAACATGACTCCCGTTTGAAAATTTCAGCTTAAATTTTCAAAGATAAATTTTAAACTTTCTATGTTAAGACAGAATTGTCATGGATTTTTAAGATATTTGTTTGCATGTTTTCACATTAAAAGTACATTTTTATTTTCTTTGGTATTTTATTATACGGAGTAGAATTAAATGTTTATAATTTGATGATTAAATGAAGGGTATTTCCAGTAAATGCATGCACAAGATAACTATTTTCAAATGGAAAAAATTGTCTAGCTATATTATTACTTATAAAATAATAAAATTTTAAATGATTTTGAAGCATTTATTTTTTCACAAAATGCGTGACTGCATTTAAGTTTTGTCGTAAGGCTGTTTTGTTAGATTTTATTCTAAAAAATGCTTTTTTAGTACTGTATAGAAAATCAATGTATTCGTAACGCACTTCAGTTTAATATTAATTATCAAATTAGATTATTAATTAATCAGTAATAGTCATTAGTTAAAATTTAATAATTAGCGAAATGCATAGCACTTTATTCTATGAAAATTATATTAAAAAAAAAAAAAAAAAAAAAACATCCAAATGGCAAAAATTATTCGATGAATAAATTTAATGTACTTACTTCAAACCACTTATATATGTTTTGTATTGTAATACTGAAAAAAAAAAAAATAAATAAATAAATAATAATAATAAAAAAAAAAATTAAAAGAAAGAAACAAGTAATATTTGTCAGATTAAAAATTTAATTAATTAGTAGGAAATATAAAAATTGTCATCTAATTATTTTGTAAAGATATAGAGAAATGAATAATCAAATATAATTAAATTCATAAAAATAAATCCATATGCAGAAAAGACTGCATTTTCATTAAGGAAAAAAACGAAGAAACAGCCTAATTTGTTCACTTAATCGATACAATACACAGACTATAATTACTCTAAAAATAATTAATGATCGGTAAAGATAACACATACATGCCAAATGTTTAATTTTAAAAATGATAATAGTACAAATTATAGAAGTAAACATACAAATTGACTTTGAATGTTTCATCGTTTAAAATATGTTTAATTAACTGTGTCCGCTTATGGACCTATATCTACGCTTCTTCACGCACATATATTAACGCTATTTATCATTCCATGATATGTTTTTAAGGGAAGGACGGACTTTGACAATCGTTCTTTGAAATAATTGCTTTAGAGTTATGGAAGTTTGTATATGTGCATTGAAATGTATCATTATTGAATATATTAAAATTTCTCGAAAACTACTTAAAAAAAATATCAATTGAAAATTTTAATTTTAATTTTTCAGAAAAATTTTGAATGAATATTTAATTTTTACTTCTATTACCCCACTACCGTAGGTAATGGAAGTATTGTATTCGGTCTGAAAATTCGATATCGGGTTTTCACCTGATTTACACGTTTTAAGGTCCCCTGAGTCCAAAAAAGTGGTTTTTGGCAATTGGTCAGTGTGTATGTATGTGTGTGTGTGTGTATGTATGTGGAGAATCTTCTGGCTATTATAGCTCAGAAACTAATAAAGATAGAGCTACGAAACTTTAGAATTGATATACGTCTGGTGTACAGATGAAATTTCCAAATTTTGGTGAAAATTGAAAAACCGGAAGTGGGACCGTAAGTCCGTATCTCAAAAACGGCTCTAACGATTTTCTTCAAACTTGCTATATAAACACTCTATTAGATGTCCTTTCGAATGATGTAGTTGGTTAGTTCAGGAAAATTGATAGGCGTCCTGTATAAATAGTTCAATTTCAGGCCTCGCAAAGGCATTCCTTTAAAAACGGTTGTACGGATTTTTTTCAAACTCGCCATTTTAACTCACTTTTAAGTATGCTTTTGTATGTAATTATTGTTTTCCTGTCAATACTTGAGTTTAACCGGAAGTGGGACATCGGAAACCGGAAGTGGGACCGTAAGTCCGTATCTCAAAAACGGCTCTAACGATTTTCTTCAAATTTGCTATATAAACACTCTATTAGATGTCCTTTCGAATGATATAGTTGGTTAGTTCAGGAAAATTGATAGGCGTCCTGTATAAATAGCTCAATTTCAGGTCTCCCAAGGGCGTTCCATTAAAAACAGCTGTACGGATTTTTTTCAAACTCGCCATTTTAACTCACGTTTAAATATGCTTTTGTATGTAATTATTGTTTTCCTGTTTTGACGGATAGAGCAATTTTGTTACTTATTTAAATCAAAAATGTATATAAAATGTTTATAATGTGTGTAGTACTGGGTAATGGAAGTCGTGTGGCTGTTACACACCAGATTTTTTTCTCTCTATTTTACAGAACATATTAATGAACAGAATTTCAGTTCTTCTTAAACAACAACAACAACAAAAAAAAAAAAATTAAAAAGAAGATGACAGGTTATCTTTTTATCAATATTTATTTACAATCAACGAACATTGATTGAATCAAAAGAAAAATGCGAGTAAAACTCCTTATAGTTTAGCTTTTATTTTGAGAGAACTGAAATTCTGTTCATTCTATCTCTCATAACTTTTTGAATTTAAACCGATATTTGTTTGGGGTTTTTATATAAGTTGCTCAATACTTTTGGCTATTAAATTAAGTAAATGAAATTTATTAATAGCTAGCGCATGCGTAGATAAACATTATTCAGTAAAAATGCTCATATTTCGTAAGATATTTAACATTTTTGAATTCTGATTGCAGTAGGCTTTGTCTAATGTAGTGTGCCAAACATTCTAAAAATGTGTTTGTACTGTGTCTAATACCTACCCACATAACAATTTTAATTTGCAGCAAAACTGCAGCAGTCTTGCTTTGAAAAGGATCCTTTAGACACTGGCAACATACAGAGCGTCAAAACTCATAAATTATCTATTGTCCGAAAGTGACACTTGAAAATTTGCACACATTTACAATGAAGGACATTACTTTTTATTGCTCTTTTACAAAATAGACCCCCTTCTCATACAATTATCGCACTAGGAGATTTGTGAACTTCGATTCGTTGCAAACTAGTAGAAAAGTTAGCATTGTCGTATCAAATTCCCTACAACAAGTAAGCTTGTCTTGTCACACCAACTGCTGAGGCATTGCAAACTGAGATTCTTGTCACGTCAAACTGTCTGCAAATAAGCATAAAAATATGCAAACATAGCACATATCTCACGCATGCCTTGTCGATACAGAACTCCGAATATTGTGAAAGACCCACGCTTCTTCGTCCAATAAACACGAGAAAGATAACGTTGTGGAATCGCTTCGATATCAATTGTCAGACGCTATTGCTGAAATTCAAATACTTACATAGCAATTTCAGTTTATAGTATGAACGGTGTGAAAGAAAAAAAAAAAAAAAACAAATATTAATTAAAACGAAAGATGGATTTATGTCCGTCTACTTTGCGGCATTTTCACAGCAAATTTGTCGTGTCAAATTTGTCATGGCAAGATAATATCAAGATAAATCAAACTTACTGCAAATGTGCTTGCTATCTGGGTACGTGTTCTAATTAAAAAAGTGGAAATATTGTTTGCAGTTTTCAAAGAAAGCCGTTATATCTCCATGAATGATGCAGTAGCCTCATAAAAAATTATGCAGACAATGAGAAAAATTCACATAATCACATGCTACAGCCAAAACGCATTTAAAGCATTCTTGTTTACGGGGTGATCCAAAACATTTTGACTTTAATTTAATTTTTTACTGGTGTCTTTTTCTTCTTCAGGTCACAACTTTTGCTAACATGTGTATGAGGTATAACATGTTCTTTACACTACCAAAGTTTCAAGATCATTTCTAAAGAACTTTTGTAGATTTGGGGCAAAATGTCTAAATTCGGAAGTGTCCAAATACTTATTGGTAGATAGGGTATATTCCAAATATATTTTTTCATTACTTTGTGGATTGTGGGATAATTTAATTTTTCTTTAAATGTTGTGCCATAGCCTCCTTACCTGCCTGTCGAGTAGCTCGGAAACCAGACAACAGTTGAAGCGGTAGACAGCACCACCTAGTACAGATTATGGGACTTTTTTATTCAACTGCTACCAATAATTTAAAGAAGTGATACATGATATATATAATCGACGTTTCTTCGCTTCTATTCATCTTTTATGTTTATCATATCCCACTTTTAAAAGTTTTTGGTGGCTGTTGAATAAAAAAGGCGTGCAATCTGCACCAGGTGGCGCGGTCTACCGCTTCAACTGTTGCCTAGCTTCCGAGCTACGCGACAGGCATCTAGTTAAGGAGGCTGTGGTTGAGCTCGATGACAACTATCAGAACTATCGATATCTTTCACAGAGTACTTTGTAGAACAACCTATACTTACTTAGTCAAAAGGTTTAACATCCTACAGCTAGCTATTTTTGTGTTATGTGAGCCCGCAAACACACACGCACGTATCTTAAAAGTTCTCAGAGGAACTAGGCCAAAAAAAAAAAAAAAAATATATTAACGCATAGTCAAAATGTCCATATAGTCAAACTCCGGAGGCAGAAAATTTTGATTACAATATTGTTTTTACTTCGTACAGGAAAGAAGAAAGATGAATCACGATAGTGCTCAATACAATTTTGTCACTTTGTTACAAAGAGTACTTTCATATTTGGTATTCTATTTTTTCCTTTCCCTATAAAATTTATAAAACTCATCATAGTATCACCTCTCCGAACATATTATTTAAATCACGTGTGAAATTTACCAAATGGAATTCGAAGCAGGATTTGTCAAACGTTAGTATGCGAAGTTAAAAAAAATCTACGCGTGGCTGAAATTGAAAATCGATATTTTCATATCAAAATCCAACAATGTTGCGTGCAAAATATTTTCTGCCTAACGTAAAATAAAATAAAAAATACCAAGAAAAGCTAAGTATTTTTTCTCGATATCCTATTGAAAAACGTAGAAAACAAATTGTGAAGAAAGAACATTTAGGAATTGAAATTTAGCAGAAAAATGTGCCTTGGAATATAAAGGACGTGAGGTAAAATGTTAAAATAGATGTCGGATTCTTCGCTTCGGATTTGTCTTGCTTAAGCATACCCTGACAGACCCCTCCTCCCAACTTCAGGAAAATTTTAAGAAAATCAGGGGAGTTCAAGTCGTCGTTTGTCATGCCAAGCGTATGTAAAAAAAAAAAAAAAAAAAAAAAAAAAAAAAAAAAGCACTGCTTTCGTTGAACACCAGGTTTATTCGAGTGACATCAAGTGAGAAAAATGAAATGCCAGAAAATAAAGCTACCAGTTCAAACGCATTTGGATGGAAATGGGAAAGGTAGCATCCTTTGTTTCTAAATTTAGTGATTATGTTTGAGTTGATCGTGTTGGAGTAATGAAATCGTATTTTTAATAAAATGAAAAATAAAATGGGATTGCAGAAAAATCACCATCGTTTTTTGCTGTTTAAATGCTGTTTAAAACCTAAAATGTCTGTTTAAAACAAAGAGAAAAAACTTTCAATACGAGAAATAAGTCACGATCCACCCCTCCCCGACCAGAAAAAAAAAATATATATATAGATACATAATAAATAAGTAAAAATAAAATAAAATAAAATAAAATAAATAAATAAATAAGGGTTTTAAATATATTATACCACCTATTCCAGGATTTTTGTAACATAATAAAATTGAATCATTTAAAAATTCTCAAGTGTGCTATATTAGACTGCATCTAATACAAAATAAAATTAAGGGAACGCCTAAATGAAATACTAGTATACAAATTAAATGGAAAAAAAATGAAAATATATCATAAAATGTACTTACAATTGTTTTTATCAACAGAAAGAAAACAGATATAAAAATAGGTTGAATACCTTATATTATAGTTGATTTAGAAAAAACAAATCTATAAAATTAGTAAAAGGGGTCTTAAGGACCAGTTATAAATGACAAATGTAGTGAACGCCTGAGTTAAAATGGTATAGAAATAAATGCATGATAAGCTGTATACTCTTAAATGTAGAATTCTGAATCTATAATAATAAATTTTAAATAAATGCGTATTACAATGCACACTGTATTTCATAAATAATTTCATGATCGTAGCGAAAAACCCTTTTAATGAAAGCTTTTTAATATGGTCAAAGAACATCAGCTTTCTATTGCATGATATCAACTCTTACAAAAACTATCACTTAAATTATAGGTAGGGTAAGTATGCACCAGTGATTGACACTTTTAGAGCAATCTCTGATGTTTTTAATGTTGCAGTCATCAGAAACTATTTTTAAGAATCTTAAGTTATTACATAGGGATTGAAAGACATTCAGAACCACATATATGTTAAAATATATACATTTGATAACAATAGTTTTTTTTTTTTTTTTTTTTTTATGAATTTTTATTTGACACCCACTAAATGTTCCAGTAATTGACACTGCCAGTTTTTCATTTTATCAGTAATTGGCACCCTATGTTCCAGTGTTTGACACTGCTAGTTATTCATTTTACCAGTTATTAGCATCCTATGCTCCAGTGTTTGACATAAAATGTTAAAATTCTTATATGTGAAATATATGATTTTATGATTTTTCTTATTTATTAATTATTTCGAGATAGATGTCAATTACTGGAGTATGCCAATCACAGGAGCACCTACCCTATATCGGTGAGAAATTCTAATAAAGGTTTTATTTTATTTAAAAGGTGACATAAAATAAAACTTAAAAAACCATCGAAGGGTTCTGTTTATTAATTAGTTTTCATTAGAAAATGCATTCATGTTAATGAAAATATATGATTCGAACAAAATCGTGTTTGATATCTGAAAGATTGTGTATGTAAATATGAGCACTTCATGCAATGAAATAAAAAATAAAAATATTTTACTTAACCTTAACATTATTCTTTTTTCTCAAGATGAGATGTTTATAAAATGGCATTAATAATTGTAGACACTAATAAATGTAATCAAATTAATCAAAATTGAGTTTAGAATAAAAAAATGAATGCAAAAATTACCTAAATGACTTTGAGTATTATCTTTTATTAAATGTGTAATTAATAAACGATCATTTACTATGAAAGTCTTATGAAAATTCTTTGGAAAAAAAAATGTCTTTATAGCATCCCAAGGGTAATTAGAATAATATTAAATTTGCAAATATTTTAATGCGTTCTTGCAGTTTCCATTAGGAAATGTCAAACATATGAAAAAATTACAAATGTATATGTTTATATTCAAACTGACATCTAAAATAAAATATATTAATTTCCTTAAAAGTTTTAATGTTCATTGATTTACGTACAATTTAAATTAAAAATTTAACTAGATTAAAATTGAAATTTCACTAACTCAATAAATAATTACTCAGCGAATTTAATCGTTAATCAAACAGCTCAGACGTTAATTGTTTATCGATAAATCGATGTTTGCAATGCTTTTATTTTTAATTTCAATAATTTGTTGGCATCTTCCTATTCTCTAGTTTGTGTTAAAAGTTTTATATGTGGCTACTCTGCTTTTTTCTAGTTTTCGCTATGGATTCCTTGATGATTTGATTTAATAATTTAACTAATTTCTCATTCAAATTGGTTTGCTGCCTTGATCGGCGCTGGAGCAATATAATTTGCTATGATTAGCTATATTGTTTTATGAAATCGATGCAGCTTTCACAGCTTTATGAAGTACATGCCCCCTGATGAGTTTTTACTTCTAATTTTAAGCATTTTTATCCAATTAATATTTCTGGGGTCCTTTGGTTATTTTCTCTGTCATTAAATTTAATGGTCCTTTTTTTATTATTATCATTCGTTTCGGCGTAAGTAATTTAAATTGTTTTTGTCTCTTATTGGTTCTTAATCTGTATCGCAATATTTTTGTGTCAGTCTTACCTATAAGTTAAAATCAGTTCTATTTTTGTTGTGTTGGTATTGTTTTGAATCTATTAATTGTTAAATTTTAAGGTTAAATTTTATAACGATATATATCATTTATATATATTGTGTATATATATATATATATACATGTGTGTGTTTAAAAGTCCCAAACATCGCTTATATACGACTGAATAAATAAGTTGACAATTTAAAATAGACATTTATAAAATCAAAATTTTTCTGTTCCCCAAAACCCTCTCCCTTTTGGAAACATAATTAAATCCTATAATTAGATATTTAATTTAAAAGCTATTTATTAACAACTTTATGAAGTTATTGATATTTGTAATTATTACTATATGAAATTTTTAGTATTGCATTAAAGTTTAATATGATTATATATGTTTGTTTTAAAAAATTAATTATATATTAGAGAATATTATTTTTAGATTATAAGCATCAGCTGTTCTAAATATAGCAAGGTATAGATATATAATCTATAATTACATAGACAAGATGAAAAACTAATAATTGATCAAAAATCAACTATCACTATTTATCTTTTTTTTTTTTTATCAGTAGACACACAGTTGCCATTTGGAAGGACTAAAATTTTCTTCAACACTTCATGAGAGTCTACCAAGTCTTGATTGATTTGTAATATCTGAAAATAAATAAGATAATAATAATAATTATTTTTTAAGTATCGTTATGGATTTGTATTTTTTTTTTTTTTTAATGTACATGTAACTAATAAACAAAGATTTTCAATTAAAAAATCATCAAAATATATCCGGACTGGAAATATATGTATTATACGTTATACTCCATGTAAAGTAACGTAATATACGTTACAGTACAGTAATTACGTTAGAGTACATTCAGTTCATTTTGCAAAGAATTTAATATTTTCATTAATTAAAGTTAAACATAACCAGTTATTAATATATTTAATTATAATTTGAAATGTTATTACACTAATTAGTAATTAAAAATATAAAATATTATATTTTATATTTTCATTAACTAACTTTTTTTTTCTTTTTTTTTTTCTCTCTCTTTTTTTTTTTTTTTTTTTTTTTTTTTTTTTACAAATGATAAAATTAATTCAACTTTTGTTATAAACTACTAAGTATTTAAATCTAAGGCTCATCTTATACAATTTCATTTCTACGTGTGATTTCATTTTCATTTTTGTGAAATGTTTGAAAAGGTTTTCAGTATATATATATATATATATATATATATATATAAGTAATCCTGAAAATATATATGTAATCCCGCATCAATATCCACAAAATACCATAAATGTTTTCATAAAAATTAAGTGAAAGTATTTAATTTATTTAATATTTTACAGAAAGATGCATAATCAAAATTTAGTTATGTAATTGGAATATATCTTGAATAACTTTATTAAATTTTTGCTCTCCGTATAATCTTTGAATAAATATACCATGCACCAAAGGAGATTTCCAATTATACAGAATATTGATGAACGCATGAGCTGTAATGGACTTCAAACACATTTCATATTTCCATTTCATGGACTATGAATTGTTTAGCTTTAAACTTTATGCTTGGATAGCATTTTGATGTGAATGGTGAATTTAAATCCCTGGCTCATGTTAGGAATTAAATGCAGTACGTGATAAAACAGTCGTTACATTCAAATACTACATCAAACAAGACTGGATTAGTGAATACATTTGTTCAATCAATGTGTTTTTGAATTTTCCTTGCTTAATAGTTTCTCCATTCTTTGTCCATTTGTTGTTATATTTATTAAAGCTTTTAATGCTTAACCCTTTATCTACTGCATTATGATACAGACAAAAATTGTGTTTGAAACATATATTTTTAGTTACTAAAGTGCATTATTTAAAGATATAGGTTAAAAATTATGCACATCACCTCAGCATAATAATTAACGAGAATTTTGTGAGGTTGTACTTTAGTGTACCACTGGTACATAGAGGTCGAAAAAATTATTTCGACATGAAAAAAGGGTAGAGAAATATTTACTCTTTATGTTCCTCATATTTTTTCTAAGATTAGTGGGATATTCTTGAAATAATATAGGAATTAATTATAACACACATGAAGTTCGTGAAAAATATCAAGCAAAAACAGCAAGTGCACTTCATAAAATCCTTTATGGAACAAAAATGGCTATATGTATCGTCTAATGCTTTGTAGTGAGATTAAAGGGAGGTACATCTGTTCCCTTCTTATAAATATCTTTGACATTTCTTCTATAAATTCGATTTTATACTCTTTTTAAAGTAATGGTAATTTAAAGTACCGTCAGTAGATAAAGGGTTAAACGGATAAAAGGTGATAAAAATTAAAATAAGAAAGAGAAGAAAGAGTACAATTTAACTTAAAAGGGAAAAAAAATCGAATAAAATCGAAAATCTTGCACAGAGTATATAAATGATTTTCAAACAGTAAAAAAAGAAAAATATTTTTACAAAACATTGCTTCTTTCTAAGAGAGATTTTCACCCAAACAAGATCACAAGAAAAATTAGTTGATTAAAAGCTCACACAATTATTTTTGCTGAGTTTACGAAATATTATATTAAATGCTGAAATTATGTAACATTATAACATAATAAAAATAATATATTTAAATCTGAATGTTTGAACACGGATGGAATTTCATAGCAGAAAGCGAGCAGATAGAGGTTAGTATCCCTCCACGGAAAGTGTTTCAACCAGTATTTGGTTCCTTGGATAAAAATCGAGTTTAACCCGCACACCACAACATATTCTATAATATTAGAAGTTGTTAATCTTGGAAACAATTCTTTTACTCTTAGTTTATTAATTTTTTCTTCCATTATTCGTTTTGTTTTGTTTTATTTCTTACTTTTCTTATAAAAAAAAATAAATTAATAAAAATAAATAAATATAACTTCATCGCAAGTAATCACATACAATTTTCACAGTATGCGCTCTCATAAATGGATACTCAAATTTCACGAAAATTTCTTCATTTTTGACGAAAGTGTTTCTAGGGATATGCTCCGAGCGAACATTTCGTCAAATTGAAGAAATTTGTTTCGTTACCTATTTGAGAATACGAATTTCGTCAAAAATAAAAAAATATTTTCTCCTTCTTATTTCGTCAATTTGAGAAAATTACTTTCGTCACTCGTTTGAACATACGAATTTCGTCAAAAGTAAAGATATACTTTTTCATCCCAGTTTCGTGATAAAGAATAAAATATAAATTATAGAATTATAAAATTACCTGCAAGTTCGTTGCTTTAGACATTAAATCCTAATTATATTTAATGAAAATATAAATAAAACAGAGCAAACAAATAAAAGTCATTTGGACATTTATTTGACAGCTTTGAAACCTATAGTTACAATGTCTTATGTCTCAATTCATCCATATTTTTACAGAAATTCACAGAAACAAGCGCACACAAATTTTGTAGACACAGGACATCACAAACATTCATGCCCGCGCCGGGATTCGAACCCGGAAATCCAGAAGGCAGCGCTCTACCGACCGAACCACCATGCCGGTAAATAAAAGTCATTGTAACGTAAAGTCAAAACAACACAGGAAATAAACCAATATGGCGGTAATGAAAGCTAGCACATGCTATTGTGAATAAACAGCTTCATCAAATATTTGAGAGTTCATGTTTCCTCAACAATCACGTGATCGCTTGACGAAACGGTTGTCAAAAACAACGAAGTTAAGCCCGAGGATGTCTGAATCGTCAATATTGAGTATATTATTTCTGAGAGTGTGGTTTCAGTAAGGTTTCTAATAAAAAAATTCGGTAAGATTTTTGATCAAATATTCAATTCAGGAAGTTTTTTTTTTTATATTCTAGCTCATTTAATCGTGAAAATTAGAAGGTGGAGATAAAATTTATTAGATATTTTTGTTGAAGTCGGCAAAGCACTACATTAGTTTAAAAAAGAAATTTCAATCGGTTTGAACATTATATTAATCATTCACAAATCATCTTGCATCATTAGTGACAAAAAGTGTTTGTAATGAGTAATATTTTAATTTTGCATTAAAAGTGATAAATAAAATAAAAATAAATAACACGCATTTTAAAGTAACGGTAGTAATTACTATCCATAACTGGTGATCTTACACAAAACCCTGCATGATTCTAAAAATAAATAAATAAATAAAATAAAATAAAATAAATAAATAAAGGAACTATTAATAATACAAACAATATAAAAATTTTAATTTTTCATATATGCCGGGTTCGAATTTCATCTCACACAGAGAAAAATTTCTGTAACTGACATCTAGAATCTGAAGTGTGGCTTTAGAAAAAATAGTTCCATGTCATCCTTATAAATTCTAGTCCCCTTTGAAAGCGAGTTCTAGAAACCCCTATTAGAATTCCATAGAGTTTGTTTATATTATCGAGGTTAACCCTGTTTGAAAATATCTCCAAATAAATGCGAACCCAAGAGGCGGGTTTCAGCAACTATAATCTTGATTTATGACCCGATTCTTGATACTCAAGCATGAATTTCTCGCCAAACAAAAGATTCAGAATATTGTTTCACCATCTAGAAATGTGTGGACTAGAAATTCTCGATCATCTCGTCGATTCAGTTTATTGGCGAGTCTTATGCGCATAGCTCGAAAAATCTATATTTTCAGTTAAGGTATTTAGAAAATTGCCACTTATTCATTCTAGATGAAGGGGGTATACTTTTTTTCTTAGTGCAGGATCCCTATAATTTTTTTTTTTTTTTTTAAGAATGTTTGAGGTTTTTTTTTTTTTTTTTTTTTTTTAAGAGAATATTTGAGTTTTTTTTTTTTTTTTAATCGATTTTATAAAAAGTAAAAGCTTGTCATTAAAACAATTTTTATAATACAGTGCTAATACTAATAGTTAAAAGATAACCTTTTGATCACACTAATTGAAACATACAGGCTATCTATTTAGTAAGAAGTTAAGATATATATTAATTATAGTTTTCTTTCAGAATGTAAAGCAATGGTAAACATAACATTTATTTTTTTATTATTTAGTCCATATGTAACAAAATTTAAAATTTTATATTTTATATTACATTTTTTGTGATAATTTTTAAAATATAATACAGGTGCTAGGATGCGTTGTAAAGATTTAATATTTTCATTCATTTAAATGAAATTTGTCAAACAATCATAAGTGCTTATCAATTAAATGAATAAAACTTAAATTTTTATTTTATATTTTATATTAATTATATTTAATACAAAATACCAAATTAATATTTTTAATGTTAATTTAACCGTCTTTAAACGTATAATTCATTACACTGAGACCATTTATAATATTATAAGTAAATTTTAAAATTTTTACGCGATTAAATATTCGTTTATTATTATTTATTTAAAAATAATTATAATTTTTCAAATACTTTTATTACATAACCTTTAAAATTTTTTAATTATATTAATTTCAATATCATGGGCTTGATCGTATGTTATATAATAAAAAAAAAAGATATTTTTTTTATATTTTCTTATATAAATTCTTGGATCTTTCGTGGACTAATTTTTAACAATTATTATCACTTTTTAATAGTTAAAGTGAACCCAAGAAATAAAATTATCCAAACTGCAAATTTGCACTACACTCCAATTCTAACTAATCTACTTCCACCACAGTTTTTTAATTTACCTTTTTTCTTTTTTTTTTTTATTCTCCGACTGGAATAAGTCCAGGAATTACTAAAAACTTTTATGTCTGGCTCATCAGTTTTCGTTCTTTTTCTGGCTAACTGAAAATCTTATTTAAATTATACATATAGTAAAATACTCAAAAAAATCAAATCATTAAAATATTCCGAATGAATTCGCAGCAATAAAATAAATTCATCATTTTGTATTTTGTAATTAAATCAAGCAATAATCTTTTTCAAAGCCATTAACTCTCAAAGTGAATATGGCGAAAGATTAAAAAGTGAGATTTTTTTTTCCTCATTTTTTTTCTTTTAATCTACATTTTACTTTGAGTTATTATACGTTTTATTTTATCATGTTTATTTTATTAAAATTTTTTTTTAAATATTTTCTAATATCCCATTTAAATCTTAAATTCATTAAAAATAACTAATAAAATATTAAAAAAGTTTAATGAGGTATTGGGTTATGACATTCACAGGAAATAGATTCGTAAAGCACATAAATAAGAAGGCTGATCATAAGTTCCAGTCGTTATTTTCGTAAGTTTATAAACAAAATGAGAATTAAATTAAAGCCATACACTATTTAATTTACAATCACCTTGTTGGTAAATTAAAGAATATAATGTATATGATAAAAATATGCCCAATGCAGGTAATATGACCAACTTGCAATAATGTCATTAATTTCAGTGAAATCTAAAAGATGGCAATTGAATCTAGTCGCTCAAAGTCAGAAGAACATAGTTTAGTACTGCGTTGCCCACAATCCTTGATCCCGTGCACAGGGAGGCAGTCATTGTTCATTTGTTGTTAGTTGCGTTGGCATATTATAAATTTGTCTCTGGTAAATTTGTTACTTTTCTTACTGAAACAAAGTATCAGCATTTACTGTTATACATAATATTTTAGCTGCTTTAATGGTCTTTTGAATTGTATAAATGAATTTCAAAAGGTAAATTTTTGGATAGAATTGCGAACGTTTTTTTAATACCCATTATGCCCAATGGGCACACTACCTGCACGTATCAAAATTTAATTCACAAGGACGCTCTTTTCTCATATTTTATGAGGTCAAGTCCCATATTGATTTCTTAATTGTGAATGAAGCTAAAAAATGACATTCTTCTACCCTGTTTACCTTCTAATACAATCCATACAGTCTTCTAATACAGCCTTTAGGATAAATCCTTTTTTGGATTATTTGAGCTATTTTGGGACCAAGAAGTTCTTTTTTTTTGGGGGGGGGGGGAGGGGGGAAATCCACCATGAAAAGAGTACAAAAGGTCGAGTTGGAAGAATATTTTCTCCAGCGCTTTGACAAATTTCAATGTTAAAAGTGGATTCAGAGGTCTTCAATCCTATCCTATCTATCCTGTAAATGTAATCACCGAGGAAGCTTTTGCTTTAAGTTCTGTTTCTGAAAACCCACCTCCAACAAAGAATGGTGCCAAAATTGGAAAACAAATTTCTACCCCAGGAACAAATTTCTACCCCTTTGCAAGGTTCATCATACTCCTTGTCCCTCAAGCACTCCCGGCTCTTCCTCAAGGACCCTTCAGACACTGGCAACATACAGAGCGTCAAAACTCATAAATTATCTATTGACCGAAAGTGACCCTTGAAATTTTGCATACATTTACAATGAAGGACATTACTTTTTATTGCTCTTTTACAAAAGAGACCCCCTTCTTATGCAATTATCGCACTAGGAGGTTTGTGAGCTTCGATTGCAGCCAGCGTCGATCTCTTTAACCACATCAAAGAAATATCAATAGGACCGACTTGCAGCTTTCTAAGTTGCCAGTCTCTGAAGGGTCCTTCAGACTCTATCTGTGATTCTTCTTCTTCTGAAGATAATGCTAGAAATAGTGCGTTTGTTAATGACTTATCATTCCAAAAATAACTGCCATCACTACAAAAAAATCATTAAAAACTCGTGTCAAAAAACCTACACTGAATTATCGTGCTCTAATTTTGAAAAAAGACCTCTTTCCCAGAGCTTTTCAAAGTAATACTGAAGACAATCAAATGTCGCAACAGCGATTAAACAACAACAACAATGAAAAATAAAAGTTATTCCGAAAAGAACAGCTTATAAGATCCCCCCCCCCCACCTAAAAAAAATGATAAAGAAAGTTGGTTTAGCAGTATTTGCAACAAGAAAAACGTTGTGGATATGAGATTATGTGTTATGTGTCCCAATTATGTGCATGAGGAATGTGCTGGACTTTCCAAGAAAAATAAGGAAGTTTTTACTTGCCGTACACTGTAAAAAATTTCTGTAAAAATAAATAACTTTTTTAACATAAATGCAGCATAGGTTGCTGTATAATTTTACAGCTAGTTCTGTAAAAACAATTGAAGACTGGTTACTTCACATTGTGCTGTAAATCGATATCAAAATTTTTCCAGAAGTCTTTTGGTGCGTATGACGTGATTTATCAACCAATCGGTGCTGATGTTGACCTTATCTGTTTTTGTAAAGAAAAGGCATTGTGAGCCCAATGGTGCGATTGGCAAAGTGCTGGTCTCTATAACAGGAGATTGTGAGTTCGAATCCCGGGCTATCCAAAACCATTTGCTCCGCAAGAAAAAAATTAACTAAAGTAAATTATATGTGTAAAAATTTAAATAAGTTGCCTAGTGTTGTGGATTACTCCCTGCACGATTGAGTAATAGTTGCAGGGAATATTTTTAAAGCATACTGTAAAAATTACAGCACACGTGAGTAAAAATCCCAGCAAATTTATTTTACTGCACATTGTAAAAATACAGCACAGTGAGTAGGCAATACTTTTACCAGCACACTGTGCTGTAATCTACTACAGAAATTTTTTACAGTGTACATTCGAAGTTAAAAAAAATTAAAAACATTTCTTACTGTGAAAAATTTAAAATTGCTTAAAAAATTGCTAAAAAATGCTTAAAATTGTTTAAAATTATTTAACATTGTTTTCTAAATTTTCTTCTTACGTATGTTTTCATTCCTTCTTGTAAAGTTTCAAAAATTAAATTTGGTTTTGTAGTAATTGATGTGTTTTTATGTGTTAAATATGAATTTCTTTATTGTATTTCACCTATGGGTTTATTACCTGCATATGGGCATATTACCTTCATCTATCAGACTTAAAAAAAAGAAAATCCTCCAGGTTTAAGTTTTGATTATGGTAAATTAATTTTTTTTTTCAGTACTAAAAGGAGTCTACTCTTTTAGACAATCTTTATTATTTATTTACTTATTTTTAAATAGATTTCTACTATCGATAAAAAATTTCTACCCTTAAGCTGGTCATATTACCTGCATTTACCTTATTTTGCATTCGATTACTTTTAAATATTTTAAATGAGTTTTTATTTCTTTAAAACTGTGTGAAAACCTATTGAAAGCATTAATATATGTATACCGATTTAAAAAACAAAATTCCAAAAGAAATAAACTGAAAAAATATAATCATGAAAAACGACAGTTTTTCGAGTGACGCAAGCGGAAGCCTAAACTGAAAGCTGCGAACTCATATATACGCCTAGTTTGATATCAAAGAGATTTGTAAAAGCCGGCACTTAATATCTCAGCAAATATGCCATATTTTGTTTTGATCTTTTCAAAATAGTCTTTTACCTTCGGTCTTAATCTATCCTGAAATTTTTATATTTCTACATGCAGTATGTTTTGAGATCTGATTCTCAATTTAAAGCTAAAAAGGGAAAACGGTTGGTGTAATAGACTCGAATTCTGAAAAATATTGATTTGTGTAAATGTTACTTTGTATGATAGTATCCAACTAAGTGAAAATTTGTGCAAAGCGATAGTGTGATGCAAAGAAAACATTTGCACAAATTTTACTTGCAGTTTTGGATAGTGTGACGCAAAAGACAAATCAATTTATTGAAATAAATAATTTCAATTTATAATGCAAATTCAGTGAAAGTGTGATTATTTGACAGTATATTTGAAAATTAAAAGCACTGTTTCAATCTGTAAATATACTTTATTAGACAAAACAAAGGTAATTTTAATGGAATCTAAAAACAAATTGTTTAAAATAACACCGAGATGTCACTGGAATTTTTATATCATTCCTTTTCAAACTGTTATTTTGAAATTGAAGTGCAAATGAAAAAGCAACAGTGAGTATATTTTATATATTTGTCTTATCTTGAAGTTAAAAATATTATGTTTGCACTGTAAATATAAATAAAAGAAAAAAGCAAATGATCAAATAAGAAAATCTATGTATATTTTAACTAATAGTAAAGCGTCACTTAAAATTTGATATCATTATTTTTAAGACCCATATTTCAAATTCTTATAGCGATGAAATAGCTGCGTCACAAACTTTTAACCCGTTAAGGGTTTTGTACTGATTATTTATACATATATTTTTATATAATTTCTAAAAATGTTTTTCTATATTAAATTTTCATTCTGTTAGAAATACGTCTGTATAGTACAACTTTTCTAAGTAATTAAAAATCGTGCAAAAATCGTTATTGTTTTCAAATAGACTAATTAAGTTTTATCTAACATTCTACATCAACTAAAAATTTACTTTGTTTAAATTTATAAATTATCAAATTAAGTATTTGTATTTTTCATTTTCATTAAAATAAAATAAAATCCAGATAAATATACCCTTTTTCTTTGTCCGTTCATTTTCCCCCTTTATTAAAAAAGGGGAATGTTTCAGGTATTTTCGTGACAGAATATCCGAATAAAATTGGTTTTTGAAATGTACAGAATTGAATATGTGGTATTTGAAATTCAATAAATGTTTCAGTTGATATTCACTCTATTGTGGTGACGTATCCCTATGATAAATTTAAAGATAGTGTCAAAACATACGAAATTTAATAAGACAGGTTTTTTTTTGTTTTTTTAAATAAATAAAACAGGAATCCATACTATATATAGAAAATAAACGCGAATTTTTGACAAAAGGAAAACATTCGAATGAAAAATAAAATACTTATTGATAAAATAATACATTCATAGATATAAATTTATTGTGTTTCATTTGAATTTTTCATTTTCATTATTTTTTTTTTTTTTTTTTTTTTTTTAAGTTTTTTGATTAATTGAAAAACACTAAAGAAGCATAAAATATCACCGATATAAATTTATTATATTTTTATCCAAGTGAAGTTAACACATATGTTAATTCCCTGAAAAATAGTCGAATGACTAATTATAAGAAATATGATTTTTTGTTTTAAAAAACTATTCTTGTTTCATTTTTTAAAATATTTCCGTGTAAAGTGACATTTTTTTTGCATTTATTTCGGCAACCTCTGAAATTAGTAAACAAATGTAAAATTTGACAATATTTTATTTAAAAAATTTAAATTTAACAAAAATAAAAATATAAAAATTAAATCCAAATTATATTTTTCTAGGTATCAGAGTTATCCTAAATTTTGTCAAAAAGTGCTCTTTCTAGAAATATTTAAGGACCATTATATTCTTTATAATAATCATTTTATAACGGTTCAAATAGAATTAAAAATAAAATTACTCGCTCTGAAAATTTACATTGCACTTGAACAAATCGACTCCCAGATTTTTTTTTCCCCCATTATCCCCACATTTTCCCCTTCTACTGAATAAGGTTCACAAATTAAGTACAAGTTCTTGTAACCTCATTTAATCTTCCCTTCTTTTTTGGTGCGAATCCTCGTTTATACTACACCCATGATAGGGATATCCGAATAAAATTTATCATTAGAATGTCAAGAATGAATATAACATTGAAAATTGAATAAATGCGTGAGTTTAGATCGTTATTTCATAATTTTTAGTTTTGTGAGTACAACCTTAATTGATTTAAACACTGTATCACTTAAAACGTAAGCTTATTACAAAGATAATTATGCAAGATAACACGGTTCACATTCCGTTTGTTTTATCTTTTAGATCTTCTAAAATTTACCTTTACAATTTATTTTGGAGATCGTCGAAACAATGGTAAATTCTTGGCTTCATTTAGAGATAAGTTTGATAAGAAATATTTAATTTAGCAGGGGAGAAAAATGTTATCGTTCTGAGTTGAAATTCAAAGATTATTAAATTAAATGTTAATTTTTAGTAATATTAATGTATTTCTGGCAATTTTTCAGAAAAAAAAAAAAAGATTGAAATTGCGATATAAATAAAATTTTCTTTAATTAATCTGTTTCTTTTTGTAACTGAGCAAAAAATACTGTAAATTAATTGTCCTTTAACAATTTAAAATTTGATTTAACCCCTTCAGTCGCAGTATTCCCGCTGATGGAACGCCTAATTTTAATTCTCAAGTGCAAAAACTCATCCCGGAAATTTTTAGCAAAAATTTACATTTATAACGTAGCAGAAAAGCCCCCTTTTTTAAACCTGAAAGATTAAAATTTCTTTTATTTTAATTTTGTTCATAAATTCCGGTGGGAGTGTAATTTAAATGATCTGAATTACCTGCGCCGAAAAGGGTTAATAAAGAAATTTACGTGATATTTTATTTAAGATTTTCGTTATATTTATGGAAAATGACATCGTGATTAACATACAATCTATATATATATATATATATATATATATAATACAAGACTGTTTTTTTTTTTTTTTTTTTTTTTTTTTTTTTTTTTTTTTTAGAGGGGACAATGCCTAATCCGGCGGACAGCCGTTGCCATGATGGGAAAATTTGTTCCCTCAGTCACTCATTAACTAATCATTAACATTAACTTTTACTCATATGTATTTTATTTAATTCCGTTCAGAGTCAAAAAATTTATAAGCGTTAAATGAGAACTTATTTTCCAAAAATTGATTTTTTAAAATTTTTACATTTAATTTTGTGTTCAAAATTTCGTACTAAAAATTAAAAAAATCTATTTTTGGAAAGTAAGTACTAATTTAACACTTATGAATTGTGAAAACGGAATTGAAAAATATTTATTAGGTAATGAGTAATTACGGATTTTTTTCCCCCATAGAACAACATGAGAAACAGCTAACGGCGAGATAAAGTATTGTCCGCTCTTAAGCAATCCGCGAAGGGAATAAATTGTATTCATTTACTTTATTTTGGTTTTAAAAAAGAGTTTTTTCTATCAGCATACCAAATTTAGATTTTGTGAATTTATTATTTCTATTAAAAATAATTTACGATTAAAGAAGAAAAAAAAAATCAGTTGACGTCACTGCTACACTAGCACAAAATTTTTAAAATTCTGGCAGACAAATGAATGACTGTTAATTTTTGTGATTTTGATAGAACATTTTTCGGCATAAAAATCTTTATTCTTTCTTTCAAATATACATGCATATATTAACTCCATGATTACATTAACTTAAAAAACCGAGTATGAATAAATGCCATTTAATTTTTTTTTTTAATTCATATAAATATGTAAAAATTTACTGTTTCTCTACTAGAATCAAGATGTGAATTGTCCTACACTTTCAACTTCTTATTTATTGTTAAGTAAATGGAATTTTTCTTTCTTAAGTATTTCTTTTGGACAAATATTCAAAAAACTATAAAATTTTATTTATTTCAATAAATAAATAAATAAATAAACCGCGCATTTTGAAAGCACATTAAATAAAAAAGAATATGAAAGACTTAAAAAAAAAATTTTTTTTTTTTTTTTAAATGTGATACATGAATCATACCCCGAAATTTACTTATATAAATATAAGATAAATAATTTTGTCAAATCTAAAACTATTTTTAAATTTAATTAAAAGAAAACATTGGCAAATTTTATTTCACACATAACAATTCATGCACCAATATGACATATTTATTAAACCTGCAAAGAACTTCTGAAAATAGTACTTCTGGTTTTATTAGCTATATACAGTAGAACTTGGATAATTCGAAGTTGAAGGGACCAAAGAAAAATTCGAAATATCCAAAAATTCGAATTACATATACTATTTTGACAAAAAGAAGAGATAAATTAAAAATATAAAACTCTATGATCAAAGATTTAACATATAAACTTTATATATAAGAATACTGCATCATTAAGCCCCTCCCATTAAATCAATATTTTTTTTACGAGCTTCAACACATTTTTAAAATAGTCACATATATTTTATTGCTTCTTTAAGTACAATCTTTGTGTCGTAGCATATGACTTCAACCCATCAATTGATACAAAAACAGAATCTCCTACAATAGACACGACTTTCAATTAAAAAAACCCCTCGAAGTTCATGTATATGGACCATATCTTGTGATGCACTACACTGTAAAAAATATGTCCTATTTGCTGCCAGAAATTCTCTGTAATTTGAGATAATACGTTCTGACAACGTAACTTTTTTGTAATTACGCGTATTTTCTGAAATTACAGAGAATTTCTTGCAGTAATTAGAACATATTTTTTACAGTGTAGGTAGGAAATACTCTTGTATTTCCTTATCCTTCTTTTGAAAGACTGTTAAAAAAAATAATGCACTTTAGCTGAGAAAGATCTCGGGAACAAATTTTACTGTAATATTTAAAAGGTAATGGTATGAAAAATTCGAATTATCCAAAATAGAATTCAAATTATCCATGATTTTTTAACATTATTTTAATATAAAATTCAAGGGACCGACTAAAAAATTTGAACTATCCAGAATTTGGAATTAAACAAGTTCGAATTATTCAAGTTTCACTGTAATTAAGAAACCTCAAGGTTCTATAATAGTTATTTTGTATACAATAGATTTTTTTCTTCAAGAATCGATTGATTTAACTAAAATAATAATAATAATAATAATAATAATAAAGGTTTAATTTTTTATTACTTCAGGAAGGATTTCGCTAATTTATAAGGAGAGGTGGTGGGATGCATAAAGTACGAAAAACGTATTTTCAGAATGATATGAAGTCCATTTACAGAAGAAAAAGTACAACTTTTATGTTTACATCTCTCTGTTTATTTGCGTAGGATTCCTTTACTTCCTGTAAATTGTATATATATATATGTTTAAATAATTCTAAAATAATTTAAAACATAATTTTCTTAAGTAAAACTTACTTCCTTTTCAATTTTATATATCCGTAGTTGATTGACAGGATACTAATACAACTATAATCTACATATAAATTAGAATTTTTTTTTTTTTTTTTTTACATACAAATTCTAGATGCCCTTTATGATTTTATTCTATCGAAATCGTTACGAATGCTACAGTTTAATATTCTTAAAATGTTTAAATACAGTTGGATAAATATTTTTATTTCATTTTTTCATTCGAATGTGCAAAGATTAAATAAAATATAAGATTTTTTTTTTTTTTTTTTTTTCAAAATGATTTTTGTCAACTTTTCTTCGATATTTTCCTCTTTTTCTTCGTTATTTTCCAACAAATCTTCTGTGCTTTTCTAAATTTATAACGATTTTTTTCTTTCTAAATGCAAGTTTTTTCGTTATCTACATGCATATAATCTGCAGTACTATGTTTAAATATATTGGATGATATTAATCAAAATATCAAGTAAATCATGAGCCACGGTAAATATTATTATTTATTCATTAATAACACAGAATAAAAGTTATTATTGTTCACAAAATTATTTTATTTTTCGAATTTAACATTCAAAAGAATCAATCAGCTTTTTATAAATAAGTTATAAATTAACTTATATTGGTTTTCAAAGTTACACGACTGTATATAACTTTCTAAGAAGTATCAGAAACTCTGCGTCGAAAATCCTGACTAACGGTGACAGTTTTAGTTCAACACCATTAAATAAGGAGCACGTGACTCAAAATTGCTTGCCTAGAGCCCAAGCCCCCCTCAATGTTGGCTGCAATTCAGCACTTTAAATGAGACTTCTACATTCACTTACTTAATGAATAATATACCTCCGTGAGTGTGTTTTGGAGCGTTTTATTTGCATCAAAGTTTAGTGAAGTAGACACATTGTTGCTCTTAGATAACAGTTCGAATTATTAACCAAAATACTCGTAATCCAAATTATGTATCATATGTATCACATAACCAAGGTTTAAACTGCCATTAGTTTTTTTTAGCATTTTGCTAAAAGATATTGTATTTTGCTAAACTATGTCAGTAAGAATTTCGCTAAAAAGTTAAAACTAGATTATTTCATAAAATATCTTTACATAATTACCTCCAGTTTTTATACAAATATTCGAGGACGGAAATTACAAAATCACTGAAAATATTAGTATATTCGGATTTAATTTCGACTTTTAATGGTTGAATTTAAATGCAAAAATATTAAAAAAAAAAAAAATTAAGAATTTGCTTCATAGATGTATTCTCAGTACTAGTATTGTGTTTGTTAAAATCGAAACAAAATTTTGCCGATTCATTTTTCTTAAATTACAATATATGCTTGGTTGAAATCGTCAGTGAACAAAACGAACAGAAAACAAAATTGAGGATAACCGAGTTAAGAAAGAAAAATCAATACTATTCAAAGAATTAATTTTTGAAAAAGCTGAAATATTGCTTATACGTTTTAGCTAAAATGCTAAAGAAACTTTTTTGCCAGGTTAAACCCTGCACATAACATTAATATATTATCCCTTTCATGAGTCAGTTTTTTATGGTAAAACGTTAAAAAATGTATTTAGAAAATATACAGAAAGACACATATAAAAGGAAAAATGCAAATCTCTGATTACTTTCTTTATGTAATTTATTCCAAATTTAGAAAAAAATTAATGAATAACAACAATAACATTTTTCTTTTGCATTCTAAGATTCCCTAAAATCCAGGTGTACTTGATCTATGTATAAATGATATATACTAAATGAAAGACTTTAAATTTATAAAAGTAAACGAATAAAATTATTAAATATTTTGTTCCTTTTAACCGATAACATTCTTTTTAAAAAAGCATATTTATGTACAGTCGGTAACAAAAGTGTCCGAACACTAGCAAAAATTCCTATGTAAAAAAAGTACACTTCATACGGTTTTGTTAAATAAATCCTTATCGAATCATGTTCTTACATTGACTAAGAACAGGATTCGACAAGGATTTATTTAACAAAACCGTATGAAGTGCACTTTTTTTACATAGGATTTTTTGCTAGTGTTCAGAAATTTTTGTTACCGACTGCAAATCAAAACTTTGAAGGAGAAAACGTAGGTACATTATGCGTAATACTTACATGTAACATACCTTAACATTTCTTTCCTTAAATTTAAGTACATAAATATTATTAACATCTTTTAACAAGTTAGTTTTGGTTTTGTGCTAAAATTTCAAGTGATTATTAAGCGAAATTATTAAAATCATTTATCGGGATTCAATATTAAATATTATTGCGTTAATTTCATATTACACATAGGGTAGAGTGGGGTTGAATGGGACGCAGGATGAATGGGATAACAGCAAAATTTTTGTGTTTTGAAAGCACCAAAAACTTGAAAATTTTTCTGATATATGGCAGTACTGAGGTCATTCATCAAGTGTAGTTTCAGAATTGTGCTATCTATAGAAGGGCAGAAAAAAAATTAAAGTGTCTTTTTCTTCTGCCAAAGTAAGTTTTTACTGATTCAATTAGGTAGTAGTTAAAAAATGACTAGTTGCTTAAAGTTAATATAATTCAATTGGTGAAAAGGCATAATCTTTTACTGTGTTTATGATATTCAAGAAGAATATTGACAATTGTTCCTTAAGCCTATTTCCTGTTTTATATGATCATGTGGTGGTGGGGATGAATGGGACAGTTTGAATGGGGAGGAATGGGACATTCCCCACTATGTGCTAATTTAAAATTGTACACAAGAAGTATATTAAAACAAATCGTAAATAGATTTTCAATATTTTTATAACCTGTAGTTCAATAGTTATAACATGGAAATATAAAAGTAGCATGGATTTAGAGAAAAATAGATTGAAATGAATTTTGTTTGTAATAATTATGATTAAAAAAATTATAAGTTAGAATATTCAATGCAACTTAAATCAATAATATCAATAGTTAAAAAAATAAATAAATAAACTAATAATAATTGAAATAAAATCACAATTTCAATCAAGCTAATTAAATAAATCCTGGTGATTATTAATGTTATACAGAACAGAATGCTGATTTTTCCCGATCAGTTTAAAACAAAAGTTTATCTGGATAATTTGTACTCTATTATAATAAGTTATATCTTTCTAGTGTCTTATTTATTTATTTATTTTCAGATTCTATCTTATTAGATTAAATTACCAAAGCCTAGAGCACTAGGAACTGTGTGAACCAAAGGACTTTTACCTTTTGACGTTACTTTGAGTCAATACATCAGTTTATGTTAATTTCAGTAAATCCATAATGTGCAATAAAATCACATAAACCAATTTAACTTTCAAAATTTATTCACTTTCCATTTTGTTTTCTTTTCTTTGTTAACTCCTGTCATGCCCATTCATCCCCATAGGTGGGGACGAATGGGACAATGCACATGCATGTAAATATATATATATATATATATATATATATATATATATATATATATATATATATATGTTATTAATTAAAAATGATGACTTTTTATTAAAGTTAGTATGTTTATATGTAACTGATTACTGAACTGTACATATTAGCAATGTTATAAAATTCTGATTTACTTAGGGTGAGCGTTATTAATAAAAACATGAAAAATGTCCCATTAATCCCCACTCTCCCCTTCTATTATCGGATTGTAGAACACATTATTACATCTGTTACATATGACAAAAAAAATTATAAGAATCATAATTTTACTATATTTTTATATAAAATATATTTTCCTTTTATACTTGTTAATTTAATAGAGAAAATCGTTAATAATAATAATAGTAACACAAATAAATTGCATATTTTGGGAAACAAAAAAAGCTCTGACAATTCGATATTCATTATTATTATTATTTAGCTATTTGTTTGCGAATAAAATGCATAAAGATAATTATTTGCTATATATGCTGACTAAATATTAAAATGGATGTCATGTATTCTTTTATACCGGCAACAACATGAAAAAAAACTGGCGTATAATAAATGATATTTTGATTTTAAGAATTTTTAAATTAATCCATTTTATTTTTAATCAAAATAGGGTGATTTGTCAATAATTGGCCACCGATCAGTAATTTTCTGCATAACCCATTATTTACCATTGTCACTTTTTGAATCCCCTGTACAGTCATTAGTAATTTTAAATTAAAATTATAAATGAAATTTAAACCTTATGCAAAATATTACTAGTCGTAATAACTTAGATTTTAGTTATGCTAAGTTTACTGGTATTTATGAAAACATTCGCAGAAGAATCAGCCATTTATCACTGAGAAAAATAAGGAAATTAACTTTAATTCTTAATTAAACTTTTTACTGGGTATCTCAATCAACAGAATAGTATCCGATTGTCCTCTACATTGGTTCTTCTACAGTGGTTGATCAAATTATTAGATTTTTTCTTTTTCTTTTTCTCTTTTTTGACATTTTTTCGATTTTCTGAAAAAATAGTTTGGAACTTCAGACACGCAAAGGGCATTTAAAAACTCACATTTATCACTATCGATTTAGTCGTGAGAGCAATTATGGGATCAGCCACAAATTGAAGAAAAGCAGAAATACTTTGTATCACCCGTGTAATAAAAAGCTAACAAATGACTTGTAACCTCAATACATTGTTGCACACACTATGTGCAATATTTGTATGTTTCGGTGCGGGAATTGCACAAATATTTAGGCATACATATATATATATATATATTTCAAAAATTATTAATCTTTTAGGCAAGTTTTTGCATGTAACTATAGGAGGGATTTCCATAAAATTTTACAAAACTTGAATTGAAACAAAATTGAAAAAGAAAAACAGCTTGAACAAAAATTAAAAAATGTTGGAAAAACATTGCTGTAAAACATAATATTCGCATGTATAATATTTGCTGAGATATGAATATTTATATTAAATATCTTTTACTGCGCATGCACGAAAGATAGAAAAAATTTTAGTGCATAGGTTGAAAGCTAGATATATTGGTTAAAGTGAATATTACACGTGTGATTTTAATGTTTCAGAATAATGTTTTTTCTATATTTTTCAGTTTTCTCCTGCCCAGACAGTGTAGTCGTTAGCGTGCCTGACTCCTACACGGTTGGGCCTGGGTTCGAATCCCGGAGAAGGCATGAATGTGTTGTTCCTGTTAGTTGTAGCGATGACCGCCCATTGGGTGCCCCTTCACAAATGGTCATCGATTCGGCGACACCCCCGGCGAATGCTTAAATCGCAAGTGCCGCGCCATTTAAAAAAAAAAAAAAAGTTTTCTGAAAGTCTTGTAAAATTTTATGGAAATCCCTTCTATTAGTTATATGCAAAAATCTTGCCTAAAAAATTAAAATGTTTGAAAAAAAAATCTACCTAAATATTTGTGCAATTCCCTTACCAAAACATACAAATATTGTACACAATATGTGCAACAATGTATGAAAGTTACACAACATTTGTAGCTTTTTATGAAACAGGGTGATACACAGTATTCGCTCTTTTCTTCAATTTGTTGCTGGTACCCTAACTGCACTATGGGCTAAATTGATAGCGGAAAATGTGAGTTTTAAAATGTTTTTTGCATGTCTGATGCTTCAGACCATTTTTTAAAATGTTAAATTGACATTTTTTCTTTTATAATTTGATCACCCACTGTATTACCACAGCGTACACTATTTAAATTCATTACAAGCGTTGTTACAAGCTTGTTTTAATGCATATTGTTGTATGGAGCAGAGGGATGGAGAATTATAGAGACGGAAAAAAAGAAATTGGCTGCTGTTGCATTGGATGCCCTGAGAAGATCATGCAGGATATCAAGAATGGAGAGAGTGAGAAATGAGAGAATCAGAGAAATGATGAAAATAAAGGAAACCATATTAGATGAGATTAAAAAAAAGCAATTAATCTGGTTTGGTCATATTAAAAGAATGAACGAAGAAAGATTACCTAAAATCGCTTTTAACTATATACCAAATCAGAAAAGAAAACGAGGAAGACCAAGAGAGACTTGGATGGATAACGTAAAAAAAGCGATGAGGGATAGGGGTCTGGAAAAAGAGTGGACCAATGACCGGAAGACCTGGCACAGACTTGTGGATTCTGTCGAAAGGCAACACCCAATGCCATAAACCGAACATACATACATACAAGCATTAATTTCCAATGGTAATTAAAGGATTACAAAGGAAACCTATCCGTGTTGTAATCCTAACTGAAGTACAATAAGCGAAAAAACGTTTTTGCTTCTAACCAATACTGTGTTTGTGGAGCCAGAAATTTTAAAAATTTGTAAATGTATCAGAATAGAGAAATCTCAGTCATAATATAAAAACCTATTTTATTAGTTGCGACAGTATCTTTAAATTTTAAATTAATAGTATTGTTTACAATTGGAACGAAACGTTTTGCTATCCTCAGTATATAAAATGGTCATTCGAAATTTTTAAGCATTTTCAATATTTTTAGAAATTTAAGTTCAAAGTTCAACATTTTACAAAATTTTCCCTATATATGTATAAAATATTTATGTGTAAAGGACCAAATGCATAAAATAATCCTCTAAACGTATTTTGAAATAGTCTTTTCTTCACACTTTATACTCTTCAAACTGATTTTCATTAGATAATTTATACGTTATTAATTATTATTTTATTCTATAATCATTTTGTTTCCTTGTAAAAAATTTAAGTCACATAATAGATTTCATACATAAAAAAAAAAAAAAAAAATAAATAAAATAAAATAAATAAAATAAAATAAAATAATAAATCCTAATGCAACTGTGATCCGCGATCGTAATGAAATGCTCGCCCTCTGGTGGGCTAAGGTGAAATTACAATTAACATGAATAGCTTTCGGCTTTCGTTGAGATGCCATTGCTTGCCGATGTTTAGTTTCAGATATATTTATTGAATAAAAATGAATAAATCCACTAAAAAAGATAACACTTACTGTTGTATGCCACAGTGTAACTCCAAAAAATCAAGAAATCCAGAATTAAGCTTCCATTTATTTCCTAATGACAAATTTAAAATTTCAGTTGCTTCGGCTAATGGAAGTAAAGAATTAATTAGATGATTTGAAACTAATATTTGTTCAGCTTCAGTTAAATATCTACTTCCGATCGAACTTTGAATAAACTGAAATATTTTTCCCAAAAGCAATCGATTTTCCATGCTGTAATGGCGAAAAAATTATAGTACGAATATTAAGCAGTAACACAAATAGAACAATAATAAATACACGTGGCTATTATATTTACTAACAACAAAAGCTGAAAAAGCGCCATCTATCGTTCATTACAAACGCGAATAGTAATTCATTTTAAAACAAAATTATTTGTAGGTCTGCTCAAAAACCAAAATCGACAATCTTTAATAAAATAAATAAATAAATAAATAAATAAATAAAAATAAAACCAACCAGTTGCATCTTCAGGTGATATTATTAGCATCTGTTTCATTAAAGTTTCGAAAACAAAAGAATACACGAAGTGCATTCATTTCAAATCTTTTGTCTTGTAGAATTAAACGTCTCAGCGCAAATAAAAGAATCTTCATTTGAAATCAAAAGAATGGAAATAGGAATCGGTGAAAATGCTTGCATTTCTCGCAGAAAGTCATTTCACGAGAGAGTGCCTTTGATTCGTTTAATTTACGCAAACCGCCCACTTTATTGATGTGCAAATGCATCGCAATTTCAAAAGCAGATGTCAGACATTTATTTTTATTAGTATAAAACTTCACAAGTGTATGAGACAGACTGAAGATAGGCTCTTTTGAATGCATTATGAAAATTACGATGATTTCTCGCAAGAATCTTGACGTCTTAGAATTTGAATAAATTGAAAGTAGCATTTCTTGAAATAATTTCTTATTTCTACGCTGTGTTGAGTACCGGATCTTAGATGTTAATAATTTGTTTCTTAAAAGCCCTAACTTGTTATTTTAGTTACAATTTTGATTGATACTCATTTAACAGTAAATAACCAGCAATATTTTTTGAAGTTCAGTGATCGGGGAAAAATAAAATATAACATGAAATCTGACGAGAAATCTTCTGCACGTTAAATAGATTTACTATGGAGTTGTCTAAATTCAAGTTTGTTTTTTAAGAATTAAATCTAGATGCTTTTTACATATTCAGAGGCGATCGCGTGAAATTTATTCATTAACCATCATCACAAGGCACTTGATGTATCGGAAATGGATTAAACTGAAAGTGTCATTCTTTTGAAATAATTTTCTTCCTTGTAGTTTTGTTTAATACTAATTCTAATATGTTTATAATTAGTTTCTTCAAAGTATTGCTTCTCTAGTCATCTCCAGTTGTCATTACTATATCTATGAGTTAAATGAGAAGTAGTGTGTGCTTAAATTCAGTCGAGGCGAAAATAAAGTATAACTTGAATTTTGACTTTTGATATTTCTTCAGAAAAAATAAATAAATAAATAAATAAATAAAACAAAACAAAACAAAACAAATAAATAAATAAAATAAATAAATAATTAAATAAAAATAAACAAATAAATAAATAAATAATTTTCTTTGAACTGCAACATTAGCCATGTTCATCAAAGTTTCATTGTTTTCTCCTAAACACGTTAAATAAAGGCGAGAACCCCTTTGGCAGACCCCCACGGAGAGCATCCTACCAAGATTAGGACAGTTTCTTTATCTATCAGCCTTTACACACACATCACCACCACACCATCTCTAAATCGCTTTCTTGTGCACTTGACTAAATCACATTTTATTTACAATATTCAATTAATACCTACATAAATCAAGAGGCTATTTGCATAAAACTTTATTTAACCATCTTCACAACTAACCCCTTAAATCCCATAACACACAACTCTACGTCTTTAACCTTTTGATTTAAAATGTCAAAACTTATATGTGCACTAGAATCACTCTTAAATTTTTGAGACATCTCTAAAAAATGCAAGTTAAACTTTCCAAAGTTTAAGAATGTTCAAAATATTCCTCTCAACATCACTGTAGTTTTGCATTTAAATTTTCCAAAGAAAAAATTCTGAAAGCTATACATTTGTTGGAATGATATTTTTTTTATATATATATATTTTTTAAGCCTTATTCGGAATGACAAAGGAATACTTCGTGTAATTTGGATTAAAAACTAGCTAAAAGTCTCGCACAGCAAGATTAGGAGAATGGGGTGTGGTAGGAGGTGGGGGATGGGGGGAGGTTGTTATCGTTAAACACATTCGTTGTATCTTGAATTTTTTGAAAAGTCTTAGTATTGAACCGGCTTGCTGTAACACTCTTCTGTCCCTGAAGCTTTATGTTGCTTACCATTCTTGTACCTGTATCATTCGTGGAAAAAAAAAAAAAAATGATATGTAGGGAAGAACCGTGTAATACGGACCATGAGGAAATTTATGTATTCAACACTAGGTGGTGAAATCATCTCATTCCCTTTAGTGAATATTATTGTTATCCAAAGCAGGAAGTGACTAGTACATGCGTACCTGTATTTGGACGATTATGAAATTGAGTTTTCGGTTTATATGATCATTGATGTAACATGTATGTTAAAATGAGAGTATTACTTTCTACTGTTAGGTAATTGTAATATAGGTTTCACGTTAATAGTAGTAAATGTACTTATTTTCTGAACAATCTAGACATGTGTTTCATGGGCGCCAATTGGCATAGCGATATATGATTGGAAACGATGTTGCTCTGTTTATGCGTGCAATATGAACCATGTTCTGTTGTGTAATATGGACCAGTGGTCCATGATAAAAACAGCGAGGCTTTGTTAATGCCCGGCGTACATATGTCGCGCACTCAAAATCTTGAGGTTATAGAATAGGCCAGGGAAGCAGGGGGTAATGAAGCTATCACGTCCTTCGCATACTACCCATTGAATGTAGCCTTTGGACCTCCCTTTTTTTCGTCCATTTCTACTATTCCCAAGAGATGGACAAGTGTATGAGGGAAAATGCTGGACAGTTCGTTTCACAATTCCAAATGTGTCAACTGTTCGGGAAGGACCACTTGGTCCATATTACACGAACGTATGTGTAATATGGACCCCCGACATATAAATGAAATAATTATTTCCTGCAATTATTAATAGTTCCCAGAGTGCTTTACCAAGCGTCAACCATGCAACTATACAACTGTAATGAGAAGCCAACAAATTAAATTTTTTGTTTTAATAATTTTAGTTTTATGAGCATTCTTGCTTAGGGGGTCCATATTACACGGATCTCCCCTATATATATATATATATATATATATATATATATATATATATATATATATATATATATATATATATTCCTATTTTCACCATTGTTGGTTTGAGGTCATCTTGATGGGGCGTAAATAATAATAAACGGCATGTGCATTTTCAGTTATGGTTTTTAAAATTCGACACTGTTCCACACATTATGATACTTTCCGATTTTTTTTACAGATTGTCACATGCATCGCTTTTTTTAAGTCCTTTAAAATTAAGGCGTACTCAATTGTGAATTAATTTTTTTCATTTATACAGTTCTTCATGAATAATTTTATGTAGGACTGCAGATCGAATATTCTTTCAGTATCATTTGGTAATTCCAGCGACTATCATCCATTAACAGCTTTCGTATAGTATTGACGATACATTTTGTGATACAACTGATGCCAAAGGTCTTCCTGCGTTTTCTTCATCTCCGAAAAAATGTAGATCTTCGAGAAATTTTGTAAATTATTTCAATACAGTGGTACGAAACAGAATTTTTTTTCGATATCATAATGGTAGACGTTGAAGGAATTCTTGATTTAGCCCTACTTTAAAACGACAGAAAGTCATAACGCGGTAATTCTCTCCCGTCATTTTAATTTTTCTTACTTTTAAAGTTTCTTTTGCAGCAGCTAAACTACAATTGCTGTCACAAATTATAGTTTATGGATATAAACGAATTTAAATTTATAAATTTTATTAAGTTTCATACGGCATGCCCTGTTTAAAAAATTTCAGTATTGTTTCTTAAATGTTCAGAATGCAGTTTTTTTTTTTGCAATCTAGTCTTTAGGTCGCTAATAAATATAGAAGAAAAGTTCTTAAATTTGCAGATTTACATTAAATATAAATTATACAGTTCTGAGGGGAAAAAAAAAAGACTATTCACTACAATTTACAATTTTATAATTTTTTTTTCCATGACTGTCCTTTTCGAGCTTTACTTATACGTCATAATGAATTTAAAATATAACTAAGACTTCTTTAATAAAAATTATATATGTGTTTCAAGGATAGTCACTTTAATAAAAATTTTACGTTTTGGTTAATATAAAAAACTATAAACTTTCAAAAAGTAACGACAGGGAAAGTTAAAATTCAGTAAGATAAATTGAAAGACATGAAAGTCTAATGCTGTAGTACATCAGTCAGATAGCTCCCTTTCTCCGATCTCATGTTATCCAATGGGATTTTCGTTGCTTCGTTTTATAAAAATATCTCATTCAAAAATGGAGTTTTTCGAATTCTGTTTTTTGAATATTACTCTTTGAACAGGTTGCCTTTTAGCTTAGTGAGCAATTTTTCAAAAAAAAAAATCAAAATTTAAATATTCAATTTCAATAAGTAAATTTAGGGTTGTAAGTTTGGATCTCTAAGTGAAATATTTAAATTTATTTTTTCGAAAAATTGCTCACTAAGCTAAAAGACGACTTGTTCAAAGAATAATATTAAGAAAACAGAATTAAAAAAACTTCGTTTTTGAATGAGATATTTTTATAAAACCAAACAACGAAAATCTCATTGGATAACATGGGAATGGAGAAAGGGAGCTATATGACTGATGGACAGCCTTAAGGTAAAGCATTTGGATAAGTTTAATGCATAGATTATTTTCTTTTAGTTGTCATTTCTTTTATTATTATTGCTTTTCTAAATAATTGATTATACGTATTTTCAATATATAAAGTTGAAAATAATCTCCTCTTGAAAAAAGAAAAATGGAGATTGTACAAAATCTTTTTTCCATAATTATCATACAATACTTTAATAAGAATCTGCCTTTTAATTAAATTTTCCCTTAAAATAATTTTCATAATAATTTTTCCATAATAATTTTCCATTTTCATTAAATTTTCCATAAAATTTCCTTTTACCTAGGTTTGCAAATCGAAAAATATTAATACGCGTTCCGTGGAGTGCTAGGTTAGATACAGTTATTATACGGTTTATTAATACAATAATTTAATAGCAATGGTATTAATTATTTTAGTGACAAAATGTTGAATTATGTCGAATTAACAATACGTATATAGTGTATTTTTTATTCTTTTGTCGATTTAGTAAATTATTTAGTGAACAGAATTGATTTAAAGTATTCTTTAAATATGTCATCTATACAAAATGACCTTTTTAAATTTCTATAGCATTAATGTAAGTTACTCAAATTCTTTTAAAAACAGATTAATCTGCTTTACAAATCGTCTTTTTAATGTATTTTAATGAGAAAAATTCTCTCACCGACCTGCACTTGCTCAATAATTCATTACAGGAGATTCTTTCTACGCTGAGTGTGGAAAAATGCATTAGGCACGTTGATTACCTAATACTTCAGTATAACAGGCCCATTCAACATTCTGATACCCACTTTAGCGGCAAAATGTTTAGTTACGCCAAATCATTAACGTCCACTGACAAGCGGCATTCTTACGTCATTACGTGAAACAGCTGGGACGCGTTCTGTTTTCTACTCTTTTAAACAATCGATAAGTCCCGGAACTAAAATCATAGCAAGGCATTTATTTGTTACATTAAAGTGGATGGATATCTAAGAATGCTAAATGATTTGATATGGAAATTAATATCAGATTAAAATTTGTAGCATGTTAATACTTATATGTAATATCGGAAATTACACGAAAGTTAAGATATTAAGATATTAAGTTAAGATATTTAAGACTTTTTTTTTTTTTTTTTTTTTTTTTTTTCTGAATAATATTTCGTTTTATCCTTTCATCTTCATAAGTAACACTGACACATCTTGTGGTCATATTTATTTATCAGTAAAGCGTTCATTACTTTTTTAAGTTAATAAAAATAATTCAGTTTAAAAGTAACCACTAAGTATTTTTATGAGAAATTTTTGTGATAATATTTCGTTTTATCTATTAACTTTTTAACACGCTTTTATTAGCTTCACCTGTATGTATGTTTGTAACCGCTCTGGGAGCAAACAAAAAATCTATATTGTAAATAATATTATAGTTTTAAGAAATTAAAGAACACGCTTTTATAGAAATGTGAACTAAAAAGCACAAAATATCTATCTTAGTATTAAAATGCAGGGTAAGAGAAAATCGTGTGAGTAATGCACCATAATATTTACATACATTTAAATCTTTAATTAAAATAATTTAGAATTAAACAAAAACCATTTTTAAAAAATCTCGCCTGACTGGGCTCGAACGCTAAACCTTCAGGTTTGTAGCGCAGAGATTTACCTCACAGCCACAGCGTTCACGTAGGGAAAGTCTTTTTTTACAATATAGATTTTTTGTTTGCTCCCAGAGCGGTTACAAACATACATTATACATACATTATACATACAGACATACATACAGGTGAAGCTAATAAAAGCGTATTAAAAAAGACTTTCCCTATGTGAATACTGTGGCTGTGAGGTAAAGCTCCGGGCTACGAACCTAAAGGTCTAACGTTCGAGCCCAGTCAGGTGAGATTTTTTAAAATGTTTTTTGTTTAATTCTAAATTATTTAATTAAAGATTTAAGTATATGTAAATATTATGGTGCGTCACTCACACGATTTTCTCTTACCCTGCATTTTAATGCTAAGATAGATATTTTGTGCTTTTTAGTTCACATTTCTATAAAAGCGTGTTCTTTAATTTTTTAAAAGTATCATTTTATTATAAGTAAGATTGGCACATTTCTGGTCACATTTATTTCTCAACAAAAATTTCAATGCATTTTTTAGTTAATAAAAATAATTAAGTTTACAATATAAATTAACCATTAAATTTCATTTTTTATGAGTTTTTTTTATAATAATATTTTGTTTTGAACTTTAATTTTTGTAAGTAGATCTTTCTGATAGATTTGTGGTCATATTGATTTCTCAGTAAATGTTTTCGATTCTTTTTTGAAGTTAATGAAAACAGTTAAGTTTTCAAGTAATTTTGTAGAACAATTCCTGTAGAAAATACAAGTGTTGAAGGGATCTATGGTGTTAGCCTGCAAAGTTTACATTTATGTATCACTTCATAAATTATGCTATGCCTAAAGAATTTTGTTTCTGTCATTTTAACTTATAATTAAGTTCATAATCACTGCTAATTTAATTTATGGCCTCACAGTAAGGCATTCACACCTCATATGATAATTATTAAAAATATATATATTTCACGTTTCCTTATTTTAAAGTACCGTTAACTTTTAATGAAGGAAGATAAAAAAAAATATATGGATACTTAGGAATATTTTCTTATTTCTTTTATCCTTTAATATATTTTCTTTAATTTTTTTTTTAATTATTATTTACATTGAATTATAAATGAAATTTTACAAACAAATATTTAATTTTCTATACTGTATATTTTATCTGTATTAAATATGATGATGATAATTTTGCTTTATATATTTATATGTATCATTTCAATATGCTATATAAAAATGTTGCATGATTTGATGTGCAGTTTTTCATTTATTTATTTATTTTATTTTTATTATTATGGAAAGATATTTACTTTCAAGCATGTAAAGTAAATTAGTTAAAATTACATAATGGAATATATATATATATATATATATATATATTATATAGTAATATAATATTATCAGTGCAAGAATTTGAAATTTAAAGATGATTTAATTTCAGTATTCAAACAATTATTCTGATCAAAAACGAAGACCACCCAAATCAAACCAAATAAGAAATAAAGTAAAATGTAAATGAATGATAGCAAATTGGAATGAGAAAAAAGCATTATTTGCATTCTAACGTTTTCAAGGGCCTGGTAGAATGCAAATATGCTAAAAAATGGATGTTTTTCTGTCATAAAGAAAGTAAAAGTTAAGAATTTCTTTGTCCACAGGCCCGAAACACCCATAGTAAAACCAGAAAAAATGAAGATCAAAATAAAACTCCTTACTAAAAATGATAATCCAAAAGCCATTTAAAATCGTAGATCAAAATAAAACTCACCATTACTAATAATAATCCAAAATGACGTAAAAGTTAATATTGAAAAAGAGGCAATGCAAAGTTAGGAAAAACGAGACACATGTAAAAATTTAACAAGCAGTTATAGGTGAAAGCCCAGTTGGAGTAAAATAAAGAATTCTCCAAGCTATTCAGGTTGAATCCTAACGCAACTTAGGATTCAGATTATATAGTAAATTAGGATTCATTTAGTTAATTAGGATTCATTTATTGTAAGATTTAGTTTTTGAATATATTATTTAAAAAATATTTTATTGGTATCCGATACTTCTGATTTTAGTCCAAGTTTTGGACTGCAGCTTTATTTTTTGCATTTTTTATTACTGTGGAAAGATGAATGCACGTTACTTACTTACAAGCATGTAAAGTAAATTAGTTAACGTTACATAATGGAATATATATATATATATATATACATATAACAAGGTTTAGTTTTTGAATATATTATTTTAAAAATATTTTGTTAGTATCGGATACCTCTGATTTTAGTCCAACTTTTGGATTGCAGCTTACTTTTTGCATTTTTCTTATATTTTTATGATAATTTGCATTTAACTGTACACCACATCTTACGATATTTTAGGGAAAATAATTCCAAGAAAAAAAAATGTTAAAACTTGATATATGATGTTTAACAAAAGACGCATTGACTTTAAATTTAAATTCATAAAAAAATAATGAAGGTAGAAGTTATTTGAACTAGCTAATATATCTGATACAAAAATTAAAAATTTTTTTACGATGCTACATTTTTAAATGGCGCTAAACACTATAGACTTAGTATAGAGTTATAATATTTACTTACCTTTGCAAGTAGGTTTTGCATCCACACAAAAATCCATTTATATTATACATATGAAATTTACTTAATATACAAAAATTTACATTTTCTACTAATGTAAATAAATTTTAATTAAAATATTAAACAAGATTATATAAACTAGGATTATATAAACTAAGCTATTGCAATATGTACCATTACATTATTCAGACAAATAACGTAAAAACAGAGCATTAATATGAAAAAAAGAAACTACATAAGAAAACGTAGTCAATATATTTTTTAAATGCGTTTTTGCATGTTATGTTTATATGCACATCCGTTGAAACCATTACGCTGTAGATGGAAAAAATAAAATTAATGAGAAAGTTTAAATCATATTTTCTTAAAATTTCAATTTCCAAGTTATTTCCTATTTTCTTTATTAAGTAACGTTAAAAGAAGATGAGATTTTTTTATAAAAGTACATCCGAAGATGCTTTAGGAAAATATAAGCACACGGTGATTTCAAAAAAAGACAATTTTAAAATGCAGTTCATAAAAAATAAATAAATAAATAAATTAACATTTCTTATTTCTTATGAGTAGATGTACTCTAAAATGATTATGTTGATTAAATGTTAAACATTTTAAAAAGTTGCAAATTTAATTTAATATTTAAATAGAAAACCTTCACTAACTCTAAGGATTATGGGTTTATAAAAAGAATTTTCAGGCCTTTTATTTATTTATTTATATATTTTATAGCTGTTTGATTAATGTTCTCTAATTATAAAATTTAAAACTAATTAACATAAATGCATAAAATTTTTTAACAACGTGAAAAATTGAAGATACTGATTCTTTTAGAATGATTCTTTTGGAAGTATTGTAGCATTTATTTTTTGATATTTTTATTTCCATTAAAAAAACATAAATTATTTTCTCTCTCTCTAATATGTATTTTAAGGTATGGGGAGCTAAAATAATATTCAGAATTAAGCACACTTGATATAGAATTAAATAAAAAGAAATGCATTTTTAAGGATAAAAAAATATCTTGATACTTGTCGTATTTTAACAATTTTTTAATATGTTATGATTATATCCAACTTTAGTAATAAATATAATATTATAATGTAACCATGTTTCCTAAAACTAGCAGTGACGAGGAGTCCAAAAGTTTGGATGGAGGGGTGCCAAATTGACCGACAGGTTGAGATTTAGAAAACATCCAGTCATTCGGCGCTTATTTCCTCCCAATCAGATGACTATCACCCCCATTTTAACACTGAACTCATTGAGTCAGTACTTATGCAGAGCCTTCTATGGTCTCGAGAAATGTGGTTGAAGAATGCACATTTTAAAACATACTTCCACAATACGTCTGTAGATAATAGTTTGACATTACACTGATATATACAAAAAGGACACAGCAATTTTTTCCCATCTTAAATTTTTTCCCAATCTTAAATTAACAATGTATTATGTGTATATATATATATATATATATATATATAAATTAATTTCAAAATAAATGACAAAAATTAATTTGCATAAAATAGGTGCTAAAAGCAGCACTAAATTTATATACAAAAATAAAACAATGTATTTAAATGATGATAAGTGAAAATATGAAAGTGGGATGTAGAAACAACAAGAACAATAATTTCTCAATGCTAATAAACAAGAAAATTAGTTACATTTGACACAATTCAAGCTAAAAATTTCAATTATGCTGTGTTTTCTTCCTCAGCAGGTAGGAACACAGCTATTAAAAACAACTATGTAGTACTAGCAGGTTTCTGAAGATATGTAGCCTACATATCTTTAGAAACCTGCTAGTACTACATAGTTTTGTTTTGTTTTAAATAGCTGTGTTTCCATCTGCTGGTGAAGAAAACACAGCAAAATTGAAATTTTTAGCTTGAATAGTGTTTAACTAATTTTCTTGTTGATTAACATTGTTAAATTACTGTTCTTGTTGTTTCTACATTCCACTTTCATATCTTCACTTATCATCATTTAAATACATTGTTATATATATATATATATATATATATATATATATATATATATATACATAACTGTATTACACTATTAAATATTTTAGTAACACATTAAACATTAGTCAGTGCAATAAATAGACAAAGCACTGAGCATAAGAGCACAGGCATACTATTGAATGTTTAAACCTGCTGCAATGTTTGCGTCCAATCGACTCAAAAAATAGTTTTATTCGCTTATTAAATAAAAAAAAATCTAGAGTGACGCTACCCGACTTTCCGAACATTAAGTAGTTACCCGTTATATAACTAAATTAAAGTAAAACAAGTCATTAAACAAACAAAAGTGAAAATTATAATAGGTGTTTGAGTATTTTGCTCCATTGTCTAATTTTACGCTATTGCAATTCAAATAATTTGAACCCCTAGACCATAATGAAAAATAATTTTTCATTATGTCAATGTAAAATTCAGTAAGAGCTAGATTCACCAAAATCTATACAGTTTATACAGACCTATAATATATGTGTAAATTTTTTTCAGCTTATTTAAATAAGCCGTTTAAACGTTATCGCACTTAAACAAATTCCGCCCATAGGCCATAATGATAAAGAATATTTCTTTGTGTCCCTGTGAAAATTCTATAAGTGTTAAATCAATGATGCCAGATGGTCGAAAATTATTTCCCCAAACAGGTCTTCAAATTTCCCTAAATCAGGGGGTTTTTTTCGAAAAAATCCCCAACTTGATTTCTACTAAAAAGGGAAAATAAAAACTTTTTCAAAAAAAAAAGTATCAAGCAGATTTAAGTTCGGATTTTTCCCTAAATGAAAGAAATTTTTGAAAAAAATCCCCAAATAACAATAAAGCTATGAAAGTCCCTAGTCGTAGGGATAAATCATTACGTTGTCAACATTGACAGAAAGTTGAACTCCCTAGATTTGTCCCCAAAAATGTCCCCACAAACATTTGGTCCCCAAAATTGTCCCCAGAAGCCTCAAAAATCCTCAAAATGGGGACAAAATCCCCAATCTGGCATCACTGTGTTAAATTTACTAAAATATACACAATTCGTGCGACTGTGACCTATAATGTATTTAAAAATTTTCAGCTCAATCAAATAAGGCTTTCAGACGTTATTGTTTTTTAAAGAATTTGGGCTAATGATAAGCAATTTTTCTTTGTGTCTCTGTACAAAAAAAAAAGAAAAAACTATAAGTGCCAGATTCACGAAAATCTATGCAGTTTGTGCGACGGTGACTTATAACATGGTATAAATTTTCAGCTCAGACGAATGAAGCGTTTAGACGATATTACTCTTTACAAAATTTGGGCCTATAGACCATAATGATAAAAAATATTAAGACCTATAGTCACCAAAATCAATAGGGTTCATGCTATGGAGACCTATAACATACGTACCAGCTTTTAGCTCATTTAAACAAAGCGTTTACACGCTATCGTGTTCACTCACACACCTACTCATCGTACATACAATCGTCAAGCGTACATACAGTCGGTAACAAAAGTCTCCACTAGCAAAAATTCCTATATAAAAAAACTAAATAAATCCTTGTCGAATCTTATTTTTAGACTGACTAAGAACGGGATTCGAGAAGGATTTATTTAACAAAACTGTATTAAGTGTATTTTTTTAAATAGGAATTTTTGCTAGTTTTCGGAGACTTTTGTTACCGACTGTACATTATTGTAAAAATCGCAAAAATGAACTCAGGGGAAACACCAAAATGGTCAAAGTAAAATTTTTGACATGATTACAATTCTTTCCTTACATATGTATGTTTGGAAAGTAAAAAGCATGGATATATTTCCATGGAAGTACATGAACTCGTTGGTTAGTAATATAAACATGTTCTTCTAGAAGGATTTATGCTTATTTGTATTTCTAAGGAATATTTTTCAACTTATTTTTATTGTACTGGGTCAATAGGACCCGGGCCGGTTTTGCACTTAAAAATTTACACTTTCAAATACTAATTCAAAAAGTAATGATAATAAGTTTTATATATAGTCAGTTAATGTGTTTCTATGAAGCTAATAAGTTTATTCAAACCTATATGTAGTAATACATGACATTTTGCATCATTCAGCTCATATTTACACATTTCTTGCATTCTCCCTCTCCCCCCCCCCCCCCCCGAATATATGGTCAAAACATTTCTTATTTACCCCCAAAAGTAATTTAGTTGATATAGTTTGGGGAACATAGGCTCTTGCAGTTAGTTGACTTACAAGAACTGGTCATATTGACCCGAACGTTATATGCATATAGCAAATAGGACCAGAATATCGAGGTTAAAATATTTTAAAATAATTGCTTTAATTATTTTTGCCTTGCGCTTATGTTTATCTACATGCTTTTTTATTTAACTTAATATATATATATATATATATATATATATATATATATATTTCATTTTAAAATTAAATTTAGTGTGCTTTGAATTTGTAAATAAGCATTTTAAAGAGGCCATAATAACAGAAATATTTGAAATGTAGTAAATAATGTCCATAAAAAGATTTGTACCAGAACATAAGATTTTTATTAAAGTAATCTACTAAAACTATTTCAATAAACATAATTTCTGCTTAATTTCATATTGTCTTTTACATAGTTGACAACTTTTACGATTTTGTTTTTGGCTACGGGAAAATTTTAGTAAAAATTTTTATTTTATTTAATTCCTGAAAAAAATAACAGAAATATATAATAATAATAATAATAATAATAATAATAATAATAATCTTTTGAAATTTTCTGATTGCCAAAGGGAGTAAAAGCTGTCACCTATGCTTTCAGTAATTCTTTATGTTATCCTTTAACAATTCAGAAAAGGTGTTATTCAAATATCCTCGGCAAATGTATATAAATTTCATTTATTTTATGAATCTTGAATAAAATGTATGAACATGAGATCTCATAACGATTAAAGTAATTAACAGTGAGATAGGTGAGAATTTTTAAAATCCTTTTAAATGGGCATGTATTCCTTTAAAGAGATCAAATAATTGTGTCTGGGGATTCTGAATAATTTATAAATCCCATGAAAGCCAAAAGGATGCAGTTTCTTTTTATTTGCAGTGATATATAAGAAAAATGTGTTATAAAACTATTGCCTACTGCTCCACAAAGAGTGAAACAGATTCTATTACAAAAAATACACTAAATGTTTGTTAAGTTTTTACCGATTGAGATAATTATTACAACAGCCGATCTCGTCACTAACTGTCTGTTTATATTTGATAAAGCAGAACGTTAATGCAGTAACAGGGCATAACACTTGCGTATCGTTTGAATCATTAGCTGCTGTCAAGTTTCTCTGCTTCATTAATTGACACTAGTTTCCCTTCATTTGACTTCTGTCCAATCGTCATCGGTCTTGTTCCAATGATGAAATGTATTCACTTCTGATAAGAATAACTAATTGTTAACTAAACTAAGGAAGATTATTCAAACTAATAAAACTAAAAATTCTTATTTTCAAAAAGAATGAAAATCTGCGTTTAGGCAATAACGTTAAACGCATAGTAATAAATGTCTTTGTTAATTACGTCTAGCAACTCAGGTGATGACTCCATTAGTTAGGGTATGCGTTAGTTTATGACTCCATTAAAAATATTTTATTGTTACTTTTAACAATTTTCCATATTTGTTGTGAGAGGGCTTTAAATAATAGAATACTCCAATTCTAAACTAGTATGATGTGCCCCCCCCCCCCCCCCCACAAGACTTTCTTATATATTTTCCTATATAAACTTACTAAGAACAAATAATTTATTAAAACTATTATTTAATAAAATTATCTACCATGATGAATGCAGACGATTTTAGTCTTAGAGACAACTAACACTAATTATCCAAAGAAAGACAGTTTTATTGTCTATAAATAACATCTTAAAAAATACATTTTTATAATGGTTAACTCATATATCAAATTTCGTACAGTTATATGCCATAGAAGTTTAGATATATCCTTCCCGTTATCGAGGAAATTTGCAGTATAGCAGCGCCACCTAATGGCCGATAGTCATCCAAATTAAATGAGCATAATGTCTTATAATGGCCTGCTCACTTATCAAGTTTTGTTTGATGATACGCAATAGAACCTGAGATACAGCCTTTCCTTGAATTGCGGAAATAGCTGTGTAGCAGCGTCATCGGTTGAGCAATTGACACCAAAAGTTAATAGGCACTAATTTATTTCAAGGTGCATCTATATATAAATTTATATACAAGTTTGAGCAGTAGTTCCGGAGATACAGTCGCCACAAAATTTGTGTCACACACAGACAGAGAGTGAGAGACGGACAGACAGACATTTTCTAAAAATGTTCAAATTCTGTTCTAGATCTCTCAAAACGTGTAGTTCGTCGAAAACCGGAAGTCGAAAATGTTTATGAATGCAATACTTTCTTCCATTGAATATAGAAGAAAACAATAATTTAAAAAAATGGGGAATATCCAGTAAGTGTCCAATAAAAGTTTATACATTGTTCCACGTGCTCCATAAATGTACAAAAAATGCTGAGGTATAGTTTAATGGACAAGGATACCCAAAATAATAGGCATAGAGCTTTATCATTTCACAGTTGTAAAGTCCTTTAATTAGCACATGCCGGATCGTTCCTTTATGATATATTTCGAAAATTCAGAGGAAACCTTAAGATAAGTTTTAGTTTAAGGTAAAGCTAAAAATCCACCGAAAAGTAATGTGATGTCCAAATATTATTTTTTCTTAGAGTATAGTATGATGTGGCCACCACAAGACTTTCTTCTATATAATTTTACTCAAAATTTATGCAATACAAATTATTTATTAAATTATTAAATTATTTTCCATTATAAATGCAGATGATTTTTATCTGACTGAATTATATTAAATACCGAAAGAAAGTAAATTTTTTGCCACTATCAGAAAAAGTACAAATTTTGTTCTGTTTTATTTTTTTCATTAAAAAATGAAAAAAAAAAATCAATAACTTTGCTTTAAATTATCACGGATCTGTAGTTCAACCATTCATTTTAAAGGTATTGACGAGATCTTTCGAAAGATACCCATATTGAAAATTTACACTCACTGTGTGTGTGTGGGGGGGGGAAGTTACTTCCTCCCCAAGGGAGAAGTGATGCTCCCACATGCACAAACTTTTTCTTGGATTGCTACTACTACAATAATTTATATTAATTTTTCAATCACACGTTAAAAATAACTCTCATTATCAACCTTTATACGAAATTTTGTCCTATACTGTCACGTTAAAAATTTAGAAAAAAATGGAATCACAACGCCACCTGTTCAGCGATTGACCTCCAAATCTAATCAGCACCAGTTTATGTCAGTGTTCAACTAAATAATATGAATCTAATACTTTATATATACATACAGAAGAAAGTAAAAATACGTACCAAACATGTGATAATTGTACCCAGCAAATAATGCTCATAAAATTGTTGTGCAAGAACACGAGCATTCTTATTAAAATGGTCCACCAAATGTATTCTAGCAAAAATAAATTCTTTAAGTTTAATGTCAAAATTTAAGTCAATGTTAAATATAATTAGCTGTTCCTGAAATAAAACGAACTAAATAATCTATTCAAAGTTTATTTTTATAAATTTTATTTATTTTATTTATGCTTTGTGATTGCGGCAAAAGACTTGAACAAAGAAATCGTGGTAATTAATGATGATATATTAATCGCATTAATTAAATAGAGACATAAATAATATATCTGGTTAATTGAAGTTCCTTTGTTATCTCATCTACTGAACATGATTTTGAAGTAGAAAATAACCAGCGACATAAAATGAGTGTTTTTATTTACGCTTTTAAAAAGGGATATGTTGACTATCCACTTAAAAAAAAAACCTACTTAACTTTTATGCGCATTTAATCTTTAATCCCTTCAAATGTAATCTGTGTAATAAACTCACCAAAGCCCTGAATATACTCTAATAACTTTTTTGCGTACTTTACACTTTCCAAAGCACACCGAATAATAAATACACCTTTACTTAAAGAGATTAACTTCATAAATACTTCACTTCATTCACATTAAACCATCTTAACTGAAAATACTGTCACGTAAACTAACTATAAATCTTCCCAACTACCACACCCTTGCTCCAAGAACTTTTCACGCTTCTTCTGAAACCAACGCCAACTAAATGAAACTCAAATGGACATCTTATCCTCAGCTAACCAAAGTCTCCATGGACAATTTAAACTTCCTCCGAATTCAACACTAACTAAACGAAACTCGAATGGTCATTTCATCCTCAACTAACTAAATTCTCTAGGGACAATTTCCACTTCCACCAAAAACAACGCCAACTGAACGAAACTCAAATGAACATCTCACCCTCAACTAAAAAAACTCTCCGTGAACAATTTACGCTTACAACCCCAATGCGATTTCGAACAAGTGAAATCTCACTACCTTACACTTTTTGTAATAATCCTTCTTATGTATGAGAATTCTAAATAATTCATAAATACTATAAAAACCGAAACGATGCATTTTATTTTTATGTGTAGCAATATATATGAAAAGTGTAAAATATAATTGTACCATGATGCTAGGCAAATGAAGAAACCAATACTATTAAACTAAAAAACAAATTCATCCACCTAATATTCGTAATGTTCGTATCGGTTTTCCAATTTTGAAAATCTTTACAGCAACCGATCTCGTTACTAGCTATCTGTTTATAATTGATAAAGCAGAGCGTTAATGCAGTAACAGGACATAACACTTGCGTATCGTTTGAATCATTAGCTTCTGTCAGGTGTCTCCGCATCATTAATTGACTCCAGTTTCCCTTCATTTGACTTCTGTCTCACCACCATCGGTTCTATCCCTATGATGAGGAGTCTGAGCTTGCTTGAATAAAACTTAAATAATATGTTGTTATGTTTTATAATAATTTAAATAGTTAGTAAATATAATTTTTATAATGTGTTCAAGAATAGATTATAGTTACATGTTCACTGTAAGTGCCTAAAACTGCAAACAGGTTTAAAAAAAAAAAAAAAAAAAAAAAAAAAAGGAATTCCAAAATCATAACAATACATTTCTATAGCGTTCTAAAAATTATATGAATGATCTATGCCTAGGCTGACCAGATCAAAGTACCTTTATAATAGAGAAGCATTAAATATTGCTACAATTATCAAATTATGGATGTATTATTTCATTCCTAATAAATAGGGACTAAAAATAAAGTGTTATTGATTAATAATTCAGTTTCTACAATTTTTTAAAATTTAGAAAAATGCCGCTAAAAAAAGGGCGTCTCCTTTTGTCCCCAGAAAATGGGGACGTTTGGTCAGTATATCTATGCCTGATGTAAAATTCTTTCCTAGTTATTGTCACTTAATTATTAATCATATTTCAAAACAGTGAAACGATTACTATGATATATCCAAATGAAACACTTAGAGTGTTACTATTATAGATAAAAACCTGCAATATTCGAGTTGTTCTATTGCATTGCTTAATAAAGTAATATAATAATATTATAAATTTTATTATTTTATGTATAGTATAATTTTAAAACTATATATATCTTAATAAACGAATACAGTAGAAATATATTATATTAAAATGAAATATTTAAAAAAAAAATCTCCGTTTTATGCTTTATTACCCTACAAACACTATTATCCATAGGTTTTTCACACACATTACATCATAAAGGTGTCTATTTTACCCTCAAGATGTCCTATAATTGTGTTGGAAAGAAGATGTATTTGTAGGGTAGTTACTGTTGTTTTCGTATGTAACCATTGTTTTTATATATTTTTTTAGTATAAAGACAATTTTGTCAACAGAATCAAATTTTCCTACACCATTTCATTTCTTTTAGTAATACAGTTTCTAACATTTTAAACACTGATGTTTATGAATAAACTTTATAAACAATCAAAATGAATTATTAAAACTCATAACAACTGCTTCGGTATAATTCCCTTCACATGGCGAGAAATATTTGTGGGTTTATTTCTAAAGTTCTTCTGTTTCATATCTTTTGGTAGTGATGCTAAAGAAAGAGAAATAATCTAGTGTATTACTCACACGACTTTTTCTTACCCTGCAATTTAATACTATAAATACAGGTTGCGGATTAAGAGGTAAGATAACGAGTACTGTTATGTAAACCTGTGTTAAACAATTCAAATTAGACTTCGGAAGAGTTTTATATGATAATTAGTTCTGTGTGAGGGGGGGCGGTAGCCCTCCCGGGCTACCGCCCCCCCTCACCCGCCCCCCTTGTTTCATTAATGCACTTACATTTATATAGAATTTAATTCGGTTATTAAAAAATAATTCTGTTTTTAAAAAATAATTTATTAAAATTATAATTTAAAAAAATTATCTTCTATGATAATGCAGACGATTTCCATATTAGAGAAGTAGTATACTACTAACTATCCAAAAAAAAGTTGAATTTATTCTAAATATTACATAAAAAAAAAAGAAAAAATCGATAACTTTATATTAAATTATTGCAGATCGATGGTTCAACTATTCGTTTTAAAGGTATTGTCGAGCTCTTTTCTAAGATACCCATGATGAAAATTTACTCCCCTCGAGGGTGGACTTCTCCCCGAGGGGGGGGGGGGTGCAAGGGTCCACACATACATAACATTTTTTTCTCAGTTGACTATCTCTATTACAAAAAATATATATTCGTTTCATTTGGTTTAGTCTATAGATGTTAAACTCTACTTACCTGCAATTTCCCCCATAGACGTAATGTATTTGAATACTTTTGAGTGTCCCTGTACACGAACCATTTGCTTCATCTCAACGAAAAGCCTACTGTAGCATCCCTATATGATACACATTTAGAATACCGAGTTTGGAATTTCTGCTACTATTTGTTCTTGAGGTATGCTGATAACAGACAGACAGACATCCACACAGACAGACACACAGGACAGACACACAGACAGACAATCATACAGATCATTCGCTAAAAACATGATTTTCGTATTGGGAGGACCTCAGAACATGTAAATATAACAAAAACGTACTTTCAAAAATTTGACCCTAAAACAATACTTTTTGGACCCTATGGGTAAAAGAAAGTAAAAAAATTAGTTATTGTGAAGATAGAAAAAAAAATAATCGAATTATGCTTTTAAAATTTAAAATTCCACATAAATAAATGTATTTAATATGAAATTGAAGAAGTTGTTTTATAAACCAACATGAAAGAATTATTATTATTAACTGCACTACAACTATTTACAATATTCTAAATCGTTTACAATTCGAAGAACCTAATTAGTTCTATTTCTGTAATTCCACCATTATGCTTTTAAAATTTAAAATTCCATAGAAATAAATATATTTAAGACTAAATTGAAGAAGTTGTTTTTTAAACCAACAGGAAAGAATATTTATTATTAACTGCACTACGACTATTTACAATATTCTAAATCGTTTACTATTCGAAGAACCTAATTGATATTATTTCTGTAATTCCACCATTATGCTTTTAAAATTTAAAATTCCATAGAAATAAATATATTTAAGACTAAATTGAAGAAGTTGTTTTTTAATCCAACAGGAAAGAATTATTATTATTAACTGCACTACGACTATTTACAATATTCTAAATGGTTTACTATTCGAAGAACCTAATTGGTATTATTTCTGTAATTCCACCATTATGCTTTTAAAATTTGAAATTCCATAGAAATAAATATATTTAAGACTAAATTGAAGAAGTTGTTTTTTAAACCAACAGGAAAGAATTATTATTATTAACTGCACTATGACTATTTACAATATTCTAAATCGTTTATTATTCGAAGAACCTAATTGGTATTATTTCTGTAATTCCACACCGCAGATAAATATTTATTATTATTGATCCATTACGCAAATTTTTTTTTGTATAAAATATATCATTTGTATTTCTTTATCTTATGAAAGTTGTAGTCTAATTACATTTTTTATTTAACTAGAAACTTTGAATTAGACATTTTAGATATTTTTTTCTGCAATTTTACGGCTTTAATATATTGTAGACGATTATGGTATACCTAATGTTAAAAAAAATACCCTTTTTAATATATGAGTAAAAATTAATTTTACGCTGTTTTATTTTTAAAATTGTAATGAAAATTTTTTTTTTTTCCTAAAAGTTTTTCACTTTTGCCGAAGTGGCAGAAACTAATTTAAATAATTTAATATTTATATAAGACATATATTTGCTTATTCCTAAGCTAAATATTTTGGTAACTATTATTTCACCTATCATAGAAATAATGCATATAATATCAATATTTTTTTTTTATTTCATTTCTCCAATAAGAAATATAAGCATGATTATAAAAGACAAATTAATTAGTTTCATTAAACAAATATTAATTTCAACGGTTCGATTATCACAAATTTTAATTTCTAATTATATATTAAACGCCATCTATACATTTAACGAAAAATAGAATCATTAAAATTTAATTTGTTTAAAGAAGAATATATTTATTTTTTTCTATTTTTCAAAAATAATATAAGTTCTTATTATTTTTAAAATCAGATATTTGATTTTGTACTTTTATTTTACATTAAACGCAGAGACATTGCACAATCTTCCCAGTTATGATAATTTTATATTCGTCTAAAGGTACTCGACATGGAAACAGTTGAAATGTTTCATTATTTTAGTGGCAGTTATGGACATTACAATGAGATAAAGGAGTGAGTTTTAATCACTCACATCTGTCATAAGTATTTTTCCGCGACATCAACTTCGTTCTGGTTCCTGCGTCGTGTCGCATGTGACATTTGGTTATCGATGATGACCCCATGTGTTGAGTGGTTTCCGACATGAAAGGTAATTAATAAACACACCCATGTACTGTATCATCTATAAATTGCTTTGTCGCGCAGTAGTATATCATTGGACCTTCCGAATAATACGTCTATAGATTAATTCAATGCTGCACTGCCCTAGATTATAATCTCTTACCTCAAACCATTGAAATATGTGAAATCAGTCAGATACTACTGTAAATTTCAATTTACGCGTAATGTAATTTGTATCTATTAAACATTTCTAGGGAGTATAGATCCAGTTCTGTACTAGAAATGCCCGTTTAAGACTAGATTTTTAAATTTAAATTTAATTCTTATATAACATCGGTGTTTTAAAAGCCGTTTATGAACATAAAATGACGAACTTTGTGTTCATGATCCTCATATTTTTAAATATTATAATATATGGAAAGCACATACTTATCATTTATGTATATTAGGGCATTACGTTGGGAAAGGAATTACTGATTTCACTTTTAAAAGTATATTTTACATTATGGTGAGCAGCATTCAACTCAGCATTCAACTACTTTAAAATAGTAAGATACTATAATACTCTATACTGTATACAGCTTCACTAATGGCGCCTCTGTCTACTAACTCTGGAAGCTGGTAGACTGGAGGTGCTGGTTTCGAAAATCGGGTTGTGCTCGTCATCCATGTCATTCGGAGGTTTTCTTCGAAACTCACGTATATACAAGCTAGAACCTTTAAAAAAGACCTATTACGGACCAACTACGAACACTGCCAAAGCCTAGGACCGTAGGATCAGCCTTAACACGTAATTTTATTGTACTGTATGAAGTAGAAATATTTTTATTCACATCTTCTTCATCTTCTGGCATGTAACTTATGCATTCTATTCGTTAATTGTGTAAGGCATTTTGTAGAAGAAGCATGCTCGGAAATAAATTGCTGATTTCTCCCTTAAAAGCATATATTTTATTTTCCATAATGAGCAATACAGCGCATCATTCAGTTGCTCTAAAATAATACGATTCTATTACATTCTATTAAATATAAAATATACAATCTTTTAATATACTTTAATATAAAATATAAAATCTTGAAATACAAATAATTGTTTGTTCTCACTATCTCATGAGAAAAAAAAAAAAAAAAAAAAAAGAAAAAAAGAAATCTCATTATCTACACAGCAACGTAAGGCAAATTTTGTCCCTAAAATCTTAAACTAATTCGAACTAGAGAGCAGATTCCTTCATATATTCTACATCTTGTAGCATGTAACATCCGAATACTACTCGCTAATTGTATAAGACATTTTGCATAAAATTAGCGCGCTAAAATAAATTACTGATTTCACGTAAAAGCATATATTTAACTTTCTATGAGTAAAAAAACATATATAATCCAGCATTTTGTTACTTTAAAATGTTAGGATACTATTATATTACACTGTATTATAAAATATACACTCTTTCAATATAGTTCTATACTAAAATAAAAATATGCAATCTTGAAAGACCTATAATTGTTTTTTCCCATTTTCTCATAAAAAATAAAATATCCTTATCTACACAGTAACGTAAGGCAAATTTTGTCCTTAAAATCTTAAACTGATGCGAACTAGAGAAGAGATTCCTTCATATATTCTACATCATCTAGCATGTAACTTCTGCATGCTACTCATTAATTGTGTAAGGCATTTTGCAGAAGAAGCGCGCTGAGAAATAAATTGCTGCTTTCACCTGATAGCGTCAGTTACCCTCCTTCGAAGACCAGAAAAGAATTTTAATTACTCGTACTTGAGTAACGGTTCTGCTACATCAAAGTATTCGACCGCTCCCTTTAAAACTTCACCATCAAGCAGAACAACGAAATCAAAGTATGATTTTCTATATTTAAATTATCTTTTATTACAGATCTTTTAGCAGTTTCAACAACATAGAAAACAGATTATTTATATGTGTAACATAAAAAATCAGCACAGAAAAGTCAGCGGCAAGAACCGTATTAAATTGTATCAATTTCAATAAAAATATTGTGGGTAATTCAGAAATTCACATAAGTAAGCATTATAAAATTGTTATATTTTAAGTTTGCCTTTCATTACTATTAAATAAAACAAAGTAATAAACAATAAAAGAAAAAATATTAAGAAACATTTAATTTTTACTACAATAATGACATTGAAAATAACAGTTACGTGATAAGGTAATTATTGATTATATAATGCGTTACAGCCATATTATTCGCTATTTATTAGACATAAATGTGCACAAAGACAAATAAGGAAGGCAAAACATTTAATGTATTAAAAGATTGTATGTGAAATAAAATTTAAATTGGAACTTTAATACCCAAAATCTTCAAAAATTTCACATAGATTCAAGCTTATAACAATCCCTAATTCACAAAATTTTAAGCATATTTTGGAACAGTGGGTAATATTTTGAATTTTTAAAGTTGACATTTTTATTATTATTATTATTATTATTAGAATAGGTATTTAATTATATAAATATTAATGCTATTGCATAAATTTACAAAAATACACACATAAGCGTATAAATAAATATGCTGGTGATATGTAATAACAAGCTAATTTTATGTATATAATTTTTATAACTTTTAGTTTTTATTTTCTTGAACCTTGTTTCTAAATATAATATTTACAGTTTAGATTTTGCTCATAAGCATCAATTTCTATATTTAATGTGCAAAATATTTTTTAACTAAACTAAGAAAGTAAATTTTAGCACAAAGAATTATATTATTATTATTATTATTATTATTATTATTATTATTATTATTTTTTGGGGGAGGGGGGGGGGGTAAATTTAGTGTTTAGTTTATATTTACAGCTGTTTGAAAGTGGCATGAAAGATTTCTCACTGTGAGTTAAATGTTAAGAACAGTATAAAAGAGACAGAGAAAAGATATTAAACATTTTCTTTTTCTTTTTTTTTCTTTTGTTTTGAAATTTCTTCTGAAAATGATATGCATATTAGTTAATACTAAGTATGTATATTAATTAATATTAGTATAAAACTGGTGTTTTTTACTTTGTTTCCTTTCCATCTAATGAAAAGTCATTATAGATTTTTATTTTATGTATATATAATTTTCAATAATTATGTAAATCAGGGATTAATTCTAGACCGGCTAGACACATATAAGCTAATTAGGGTTCATGCCAGCATGGCGGCAAAGCGACAATTTCTGGCAAGTTATCAATAAATTTCGCAAAAAATACAAACAAAAGGACCATAAAATTTTCTCTAAAATATTTATATAAATTATTTTCTATTTTTATTAAGAAATTTAAATATATGCATATATATATATATATAAAACAACTGACAGGAAAATATATAAAAATATAAGTTTTACTGATAAGAAAAATATAAGTTTTACTGATAAGAAAAACCAATAGGAGAATTACAAACCAATGCGCAAGATTGCAGCGAAAGGAAATGCAAAACTTTGATATAGTAATATATAAATGCAGAAATATATAAACAAATGAATGAAATTAAATGTAGAAATATAAATACACAAATGAATGAAATTATACCCCCAAAAACACTGAGATCTTCATCAGGGAAGCCCCTCAGTGTAGGGGTGAATGAGAAGTTTCTGAAAGGACAGTAGCTATAAGCTAATAACTATCCTTAGCCCCCAACTTCTCACCAAACAGAAAACCACCAATAACTGAAGAGAAATCAAACATACATATAATGTATAAAACTACTAAAAATATTTTATAAAATTATCAAATTGTAAATGTTACAAAATTACATCAATTCATTTAAAAATATATACAATACAAAAGAGAATTACCGAAGGTAAACAAGAAAGTATAAAAAGAAATAAATATTACAACCTTTCAACTGGAACACAAACTATCTTCGGCCAACGGGGCTACTCGTTGGTACTTCAATATCGCCCTTAAATGAGGAAGTAGAACCAACCGAGACAGAACCAACCGAATCTCTAAAAAAATATATCCTAAGGAATTGGTTTTGAACCGTACAGATACCGATAAAATTTCTTTCCTAGATTTAAATATAAAGAGAAATGAAGATAAATGGCTAATTGGATTATATGATAAAAGAAAGGATTTTAATTTTAAAGTTAATAGTCTTACTAATTGGTTTTCAAATATGAGTAGAAAAGTTTTAAAAAATATTATGTTCGCACAGCTTAAAAGAATTCATTCTATTTGCAATAATGAAGAAGATTTAAAATATGCTCTTGGAGACTTAAAAAGTACCTTGAAAATTAACTGTTTCCCGTCACAATTTTTAACTGTGACTTTTCAGATTTTTCCTGTCTCGGTTGGTTCTACTTCCTCATTTAAGGGCGATATTGAAGTACCAACGAGTAGCCCCGTTGGCCGAAGATAGTTTGTGTTCCAGTTGAAAGGTTGTAATTTTTATTTCTTTTTATACTTTCTTGTTTACCTTCGGTAATTCTCTTTTGTATTGTATATATTTTTAAATGAATTGATGTAATTTTGTAACATTTACAATTTGATAATTTTATAAAATATTTTTAGTAGTTTTATACATTATATGTATGTTTGATTTCTCTTCAGTTATTGGTGGTTTTCTGTTTGGTGAGAAGTTGGGGGCTAAGGATAGTTATTAGCTTATAGCTACTGTCCTCTCAGAAACTTCTCATTCACCCCTACACTGAGGGGCCTCCCTGATGAAGATCTCAGTGTTTTTGGGGGTATAATTTCATTCATTTGTGTATTTATATTTCTACATTTAATTTCATTCATTTGTTTATATATTTCTGCATTTATATATTACTATATATATATATATATATATATATATATATATATATATAGAAAACTATTGAAATGAATTTATATATATATAAGTTTAAAGATTAGAAAAACCAAAAGGATAATTACTAACCAATGCGCAAAATTGCAGCAAAAGGAAATTTTGTTTTTAACTTTAATTTTATAACTTTTGTAATTTTGTAATGTTATAACTTTTTAAGTATTTTATACATTATATACATGTTTGATTTATCTTCAGTTAATGGTGTTTTTCTGTTTGGTGAAAATTTGGGGGCTAAGGATAGTTATTAGCTAATTGCTACTGTCCTTTCAGAAACTTCTCTTTCACCCCTACACTAAGGGTCTCCCTGATGAAGACCTCGGTGATTTTTGGGGTTTAATTTCATTTAATTTCACTCATTTGTTTATATATACGTATCGCCAATTTAAGCCTTTATACAACCTTAACAAGACTAAGGACAAAGAACTTTAAGGGCATGAAGATTCTGGCCGATGGTTCCAGGACATTTGTGGAATGCAGGCACTGCCCGCGCACGCAACTGGATTCCAAACACCTTTTTATCAGCCCTTCCATTGCTGGTGCCCTCTTCAAGATAGACAATGACTGCAACATGGATTTTATACACAGAAAGAGCCATAGACATTGCCAAGGCTGTGATCCACGCCTTTGGCAATATTTAGTTTTTATCCCCCTTTTTTATGTTATTATATTTTTTTCGATTTTTATCACTTCTGCACTTTGTCGTACACTACAACAACAACAACATCAATCCACTGAAGGATGAAGACCTCGCCTAGGTGATTCCGAACTGCCCTATTTTCTGCAATTCTTCTTCATTCTGTTCGTCCAAACTTCACAATTTCAGCTCTCCAACAACACAGGGTTACTCGGTCTTTTCTTATCTCTCGGTATCCAAAATAAAACTTTGGTGGTCCCTTTATCATAATTTCTTCTCACAAGTTGCCCAGCTCAGCCCCCTTTTAACTTCTTGACTCTAGAATTAGCATAAGTAACTTTGGTTTGTTTCCTAATCCAAGCGTTTCGCTTTCTGTCTCTTCGGGTGAATCCTAACATGCATCTCTTCATGCTTCTCTGGGTTGTTTGAAGTTTTTGTATAGCTTTACATTTTAATGTCCAAGTTTACAGAATACTAATATTAATGCAGGATATATACACCTTATTGGAAACATTTATAACGAAGCAACACCAAATTAAATCTCCACAAAACGAGTAATGCATTCAAAATTAGAAATGGCGTAAGATAAGAGGACATATTTCACCCAAACACTTCAATGCAGTACTTCAAGAAGTTTATACATGCATTTAACTTTTTTTGATATTTGTTCGACAAACATCACTGACAACTCGATTATCGATTTCAAAATTCTTCTATCTTGAAGATTCTGTACCATTGATACTTCGAATCTGATATATAGTGTTATTACTTTTCCACTGCATTCGTACTTTTTACTTTCCGAACACTGTAGTGAGGAAAGTATTGTAATCATGTCAAAAATCTGAATTTGAGATTTTGATGTTTCTATACGTTTCGATTTCCCCTGAGTCCGTTTCCACTATTTTTACGTTGATGTGTGTAGTATGTATGTGTGTATGTCTGTGAGTGAACACGTTAGCGTCTAAACGCTTTGTTCGAATAAGCTGAAACTTGGTACGTATATTGTAAGTCTTTATCATTATGGCCTATGGGACCAAATTTTTAAAAGTGCGATAGCATCTAAACGCCTTATTCAATTGAGCTGAAAATTTATATGAATATTATAAATCATGTTGCACTAACTATAAGCATTTTGGTGAATCTAACATTTACAGGTTTTTACAGGGACACAATGAAAAATTCCTTACCATTGTGATCTATGGGCTCAAAGTTCAGTAGCGTTCAATAAAACATAGTGTAATATATGGAGAAAAATACTCAAACACTCTATTATGGTTTTCTCTCTTTTGTTTGTTTAACAACTCCTCTTTCTTTACTTTATCTACAAAACTGTTAATTACTCAATGTTCGGAAAGTCGAGTGGAGTCACTCCAGATCTTTTTTATTTTGCTTGTTAATAGGTAGTTCAAAATTATTTCATCTCGAAATAATTGTATTTTTTTGTAATGTATTGGTGTTCTTACCTTTATACTCTTTCAACACCGATTTTCTGATGCATTTTACTGCAAGACATTAAAAACTAGTATGTTGTGGCCACCACAAGACTTTCTTCTATATTTTCTTATACAAATTCACGCAGTAACAATATTTAAAAAATATATATATATGATTTTTTTCCAAAGTTTTTTTTCGCTAAAAGTAAAAAAAATCGATAACATTATTTTAAATTATCACATATTTATAGTTCAACCATTCGTTGTAAAGGTATTGACGAGACCTTTCGAAAGATACCGATCTTGAAAATTTACCCCCCCCCCCCCCCGGGGCCCGGGGGTACTTCCCCCTAGGGGGGGGGAAGCGATGCCACAAATTTTTTTCCTAATTAACTACTACTATTATCAATAATTCATATTAATTTCACAATCACAGGTTAAGAATAACTCTCATTATGTACATTTATATGAAATTTTGTACTACTTTTGTCCATGTTAAAAATTTAGAAAAAATACGATCACAGCGCCTCCTGTTGTGCGATTGATCCCCAAATCTAATCAGCACCAGTTTATGTCAGGAGCCAACTAAATACCAAGTTTTGTTAAATTTCGTTAAAAAAATAAAAAAATAAAAAAAAAAATTAAGATTTTTTTTTCAAAGTTTTTTTTCGTAAAAAGTAAAAAAAATCGATAACTTTGTTTTAAATTATCACAGATTTATAGTTCAACCATTCGATTTAAAGGTACTGACGAGACCTTTCGAAAGATACCCATCTTGAAAATTTACTCCCTTCGAGGGGGGACTTCACCCCCAGGGGGGTTCACGAGGCTCCTACACATGCAAAATTTTTTTCCCAGTTGACTATCTCTGTTATAAATAATTCTTGTAAATTTCATAATAATTACTAAAAAATAATTCTCTTTATGCACATTTATACAAATTTTTGCCCTATATCACCATGTTAAAAATTTAGAAAAAGCGGGATGGCAACGCAACCTGTAAGACAATTTTTACCAAAAGTTGATAGGCACTAATTTATGTCAAGGTGCAACTACACACCAATTTGTATGAAATTCTGTATAGTAGTTCCTGAGATACAGTTGCCACAAAATTTTGTCACACACACACACACACAGACAGACAGACAGACAGACAGACAGACAGACATTTTCTAAAAATGGTCAAATCGTGTTCTACAGCTCTCAAAACGTGTAAATCCATCAAAAACCCGAGGTCGAAAATTTTTACGAATCCAATACTTTCTCTATATTACATATAGAAGAAAGTAAAAATCATTCTTATATAAATAAAAAATTCAAATTAATTACTGAAATTAAAGTTTTCTACCCTTGCGGTAATAAGTATTAATGAAACAAAAACACATAGACTAATTAATTAATTAATTAATTTTTGTGTAAAAGCGTTAATATAAGTAGTAAAATATTTATTAAAAAAATTGTACACTTGTGCATGTGTCTATTTTTTACATTTGTGGACCACCGAATTATAAACTAGGGGGTAATTTTGGATCACTTAATTTTTTATTGTTAGCGTGAATCCTAAACATAATAATAATTTTTTTTTTAAATATTATCCATTAATTCACATTGCATATCTACCTGTTACAACTAATAAATAATATAATCTCAGATATAAGTTAGATAACAAGAAATCAGCACTGCTGATTATTTAACCCCAGGTGTCTTCAAAATCAGCTTTCCTGTGACCTTCTGCTTTAATTTGCCTCACGTGGGTGGCAATAGCTCGATCAGATCAGGCAAAATCTACCCCCTGCCGTCTAGTCTCAGTGGTAGGCAATCTATAATGGATGTTTCTACAATAGGCATATTTTTTTCTTATTTATTTTCTTAGTAAGTACTTGTATTAGAGATGGGCTTGTCGGAACATATTATGTAAAATATATACCAGTTAATGGAAAAAGTTTAAGCCTACTGAACATACCCCATGGTGATGTCAAGGTTAATCATCTGATATACTAGTTAGTGCAAATTGATGGGTGCGTTAAACTTTAAGATCACTGTTCTTTTAATACCTATGAATATTGCTTTAACAAATGGTAAAACGAGAATTTTGATTCTTGAAGTAAAAAGATAAAAATCTAAATATTTTCGTATATGTCTTGTCTTGGGGGAGGGGGGGATAGCTACGATATTTCCAGAATTTTAATAAAAAACATACTTTTTTTTTTACCTTCCGAACATGCATACGTAAGAAAAGTATTTGTAATGATGAAATGAATCGAGTTTGAGATTTTTGGTGTATTTAGGTTTTGAGAAATAGAGTTCATTTTAGATTCTGTACGTTTATTTTAGCTATTTTACAGTGATGTATATATGTATGTATGTGTATGTATGGGAGTAAACACGATTACGTCCTAACGCTTTGATCGATTGAGCTGAAAATTGGTACGTATATTATAGATCGTCATAGCACAAACTCTATTCATTTTAGTAAATCTAACGCTTATAGTTTTTTTTTCTTTTTTCTTTTTTTACATAGACACAAAGAAAAATGCTCATCATTACGGACTATGGGCTCAAATTATTTAAAGCGTGATAGCCTCTAAAAGTGTTATCCAATTGAGCTTGAAATATATATACATGTTCTAGTCACGCTCTCCTGAACTATATAGATTTTGGGGGATCTAGTACTTATAGGTTTTTACAGGGAAACAACGAAATATTTTTTATCATTATAATCAATGAACTCGAATTATTTGAAGTGGAATAGCATTACATTAACATGGAGAAAAATAATCAAATACCCTAATATAATTTTCCCTTTTGTTTATTTAATGACTTCTCTTTTACTCTTAATTTATTTATACACACTTAATTTATTTATACACACTTAAATGTTTGGAAAATCGAGTGGTGTCACTCCAGATTTTTTTTTCTTTCTCACTGCAGACTGTAAGATCATGAATTATAGCATAAACAAGACCCGTTCTTTCTGCAAATACAGTGATTTGGTTAATAAATTATTATGACTCTTTTGATGATATTTGACATAGATATATGAACTAAATATCGGAGGTTTCGCTGAATAAAATCTACCTATTAACATTAAGATATATGCATATATATCTTTAGATATATGCATGAGATCCGTGTGACATATATATTAATAAATAACCATGCTGTGCTAAAATGTAAACTATAAAGGTATCAGAAGTTAAAATTACTGACACAGAAAAAGATACAAACTACTTATTTCTAAACTAACCCATTTCTTTCACAATGCCTTCTTTCAGTAGGTTTCAGCTCTATTTGCTAAAGACGAGAAAGGATGCTTTAGGCCAAGGATAATAATCCCCCCCCCCCCCCATATTTCTATCTACATCTCAGACTAACTGCCTCTCCCTGTCACGTGTGTAGAAGTTATGTATAGAACACAAGGATTATATTTAGACATGACCTCGGCAGTCGTGTCACAAGGTACATTTACATCTAAAATTATTTCAGTATCAAATATCTATTCTTTATAATGAGAGAAAATACTTTAAGATTTCCTTAACTGCATAGCTTAAAAAATCTGGAGTGACTCCACTCGACTTTCCGAACATTGAGTAATTAACAGTTTTGTAGATAAAGTAAAGAAAGAGTAGTTGTTAAACAAACAAAAGAGAGAAAACCATAATAGAGTGTTTGAGTATTTTTCTCCATCTATTACACGTTGTTTTATTTAACGCTACTGAACTTTGAGCCCATAGATCATAATGACAAAGAAATTTTCGTTGTGTCCCTGTAAAAACCTATAAATGTTAGATTCACCAAAATGCTTATAGTTAGTGCAACAGTGATTTATAATACTCATATAAATTTTCAGCTGAATTCAATAAGGCGTTTAGATGCTATCGTACTTTTAAAAATTTAGTCCCATAGGCCATAATGATAAAGAATTTTTCTTTGTGTCCCTGTAAAAAAACTGTAAGTGCTAGATTCACCAAAATCTATACAGTTAGTTCAACTGTGATCTATAACATGTGTACAATTTTTTTGCTCGGATTAATAAGGCGTTTAGACACTATCACATTTTTAAAAATTTGGCCCCATAGGCATAATGATAAAGAATTTTTCTTTGTGTCCCTGTAAAAAAACTATAAGAGCTAGATTCTCCAAAATCTATACAGATTGAGTATTTGTGATCTATAATATGTGTATAAAATTTTTGCTCAATTGAATAAGGCGTTTAGATGCTATCGCACTTTTAAGATTTTGCTCCCATAGGCCATAATGATAAAGAATTTTTCTTTGTGTCCCTGTAAAAAAACTATAAGTGCTAGATTCACCAAAATCTATAGGGTTCGTACTATGGTGACTTACAATATGCGTACCAACTTTCAGGTTAATCGAACGAAGCGTTTAGACGCTAGCGTGTTCACCCACAGACATACACACATACACACATACACACATACACACATACACACACACATACATACATCATCGTAAAAATAGTGAAAACGGACTCATGGGACCTCAAAACGTATAGAAACATCAAAATCTCGAATTCGGATTTTTGACATGATTACAATACTTTCCTCACTATAGTGTTCGGAAAGTAAAAATCTATATATTAACGTTTTTTATGAAACAAAACATAATTAACATTACAGGAGGTAGTATTTGGAGTTATATGACGAGTTTTGAATAATAAGAGAATTATTCGATTAAAGAGTAGTGTTTAATTGACTTTATTACGCTACAGTTGCGTATAGTTTTGATGCCTTATTTGTTTATCATTTTTAAAATAATATAAAATGTTACAAATGAGTATTTTGCTATGCATTAACAGCCAAGTTTATTTTTTAAATATATCTATCAAGAGACTAACTACTACTACTTAAAAAATGCTGCAAAGCAACAAAAAAACTAGTATGTTGTGGTCATCACAAAACATTCTTCTATATCATTTTATATAACAGTGTCACTTGCTGTTTAACACATCCAAAAGTTTAATCATTAGCTTCTCACTATAAAGATTTTACAAATGGTGTTTAATTAACAGATGATGGAGGAGAATCACAGAAAGTAAATAATAGCAGCGCCACCTGTCGCCAGATATACTCCAATATGAACAAGTGTTTCATAATGCCTTTTCGTGTACTAAGTTTTGTGCAACTATAGATAATAAAGTGTTATATCATTATCATTTTATATAACAGTGTCACTTGCTGTTTAACATATACAACAGATTAAACATAGCTTCTCACTATAAAGATTTTACAAATGGAGTTCAATTAACAGATGCTGAAGGAGAATCACAGAAAGTAAATAATAGCAGCGCCACCTGCCGCCAGATATACTCCAATATGAACTAGCATAGTGTTTCACAATGCCTTTTCGTATACTAAATTTTGTGCATCTATATATAATAGAACCTGAGATAAAGCCTTGCCATTTAAGGGGGAAATTGCAGTATAGCAGCTCCACCTGTCGGTCGATATACACCGAAATTGAATCAGCATAATATATTTCATAGTAGCGATCTCAAATATAAATTTTTTTTCGATTACACATAATAGAGCATGAGATATAACCTTTCCTTAAATGAAAAATATCGCAGTATAGTAGCACTACCTGTTGAGAGGTTTGCAGAAAAAGTTGGTAGGTTCTGATTTATGTCAAGGTGCAACTACATATAAATTTATATGAAATTATGTGCAATAGTTCCTGTGATATAGTTGCCACAAAATTTTTGTCACACACACGGACATTTTCTAAAAATGTGTCAAATCGTGTTCGTTCCTCACAATGTGTAAATCCATCTAAAAAGCGAATCGAAAATTTTTAGGAATCCAATAATTTCTTCTAAAAGAAAGTAAAAATATTTCTTACTTATTGTTCTAAAAAAAAAAAAAAAAAAAAAAAAAAAATATTGAAATACCCGAAAAACGATTATTTACATAAGTAAAGAATAAATAAAATAATAATAAGATTATTTTGTGACTATCTGAAGTTTGTGTAAATATTTGCGTTATAGTATTGTTATAAGAACTTAAAAAGGTATTTTAAGAAAAACATTCATAAATATATAGAATGAACGTATTGGTTTCAAAAGTTTTATTTTAAGGAATATGATGAAAAAAATAAATATATTTTTAGTAATAACGTGCATTTTACTGAAAATTGAAAGATATTCTTTTTGCTTGTTTTTAATGTGTTTTTACAGACACAATAAAATTAAATGGAAATAAAAAAATTTGTATCATATTTTCTATCATTTATATTTTAAATGTATATTTTTCGTCATTTAAAAAAAATAAAATAAAAATCTTTTTATTTATATTCAATAAATAATCTATTTTTCTAAGAATATACTAAAAATTCATTTTAAAGCATTCATTACACGACTACTAAACGTAATTTAGATGCAGCAAAATCGATTGAATGAGAAATGTTCTCTCCAATTTATGGTTATTCCTTCAGTAAAACATAATTTTATAAGATTTATGTACTCTAGAAGGTTTTTAAATTTTAAATGCGATTTTTATTACTTTAAGTAAATCACCTTTTGCATATGATAGTGAATATACTTAATTATTGACCGAATAAACGCAATTATTCTGCTGTAAAAGCATTATTCTTTTCCACGGCTTAATTAACAATTTTTACCACGACGAGTTTGCTCGTCAAAATATTGAAAGTGCTAAATTTTGCTTGATATATATATATATTAATATTGTTATAAGCTTTTAAAGATTAATGGCTATCAATTAATGCATTCAAATAATATTTCAGTAGCACCTCAATCGATTAATCATTTCTATACTTTTAATCTTTTCTTTTTACTAATGTTCGTTTGGCAACCTGTTTAATTTTACTATCTACGTATCTATAGTTTAACATGTGGATTACTTAAATTACTTATTCCTTGTTTCAATTTTGGTTTGTGTTATTGATTAATTTAATTTCCTTTTTTGTTTTGTTGCAAGATAGAGACTTGAGCTGTATATTGCTTGAATTAGCTATAAAGTTTTCCGAAATCTTGAATATGCTGATAGAAATGCAAGTTTCCTGATGAGTGAACATTTCTATTTTTCAGCATTTAAAATCCTAATTTTTCAGTTCAAAAATTTTCTTTTTTTCTTTTTTTTTCTTTTTTTTTTTTCCTTTTAACGGAACTCTTTGGTGATTTTATCCTTTCTCTTTTCTCTCAAATGTTGACTGTTACTATTAATTAATAGTTTTTGCAAATTATCTCATCGTTAGGCTTATGTGTTATGTTAGTGTCATTTCTCTTCTGCGTAAGTACTTTCACATGTTTTTACTAATCATTGGTACTCAAATTAAATTATTACCGTGACAAATTTTAATCGAAATAAATCTCAATTAAAATTTAATTTTATGTTGGTATCTTCATCTATCTTTTGTCTGCTGAGTGTTACAATGCTACTAAATTATTCAAATTATATATATATATATATATATATATATATATACATTAAATTTAGTTTTTAAAAAGCAGGTTACGAAAACTTCTTATAAGGAATAGATTTAAAAGAAAAAAAAACATTCATATGAACATTAATGGTATTGAAATTAAATATTGAAAATTATTAAAAGTAAGCTTAATTCATTTATATATAAGTTAAAATACTATATGCGATAACTGTGTTGTATGCAGATAGCTTTTGTTTGCATTCAATATTTGTTAAAGATTGATAAGAAGACTTTTTAACTATTTCTTTCATTGCAGAAAAAAAAAATATTCTGGTTATTTATTTAGTCCTTTTTCTGAAATAAAAAAAGCTAATTACTTTTATAATGGCATTTTAAATTCATTTTTTTAAAGATTATTATTGTTATTATTGTTATTATTATTATTATTTTAGAATTTTTCCATACATATTTTTAAGTTTTAGCTTGTTAGGAGAGGATCACTGAAAAAGATTCGCAAATTTTACAATTAAAAAAAATAAAAACAATGTATTTTTAAGTAATGGTAAATATGTTTAAATAAAAGGAAAGTAGCTCATTGAAAATGGAGAAACAAAATATTTATAGAAATAAAACGAATACTTATTTTCAATTTTTGTATGATTACTGGGAATTTATAATTGACACTATCCCATTAGTATTGTTCTCACTAATCAGAATTCAAATATTAAAAGACTAATATATATATATATTATTATGTGAAAAAATTTAAAAGACTTTTGCAGATTTATTTTGCCAAAAATTATTTGGTATCATTTAGTATGATTTAAACATTAAAAATAGCTTTAAAATAAAACTTTCATTTAAAAATAAAAATAAAAATTATTTCTGAGGCATTAAATAACAGAAAACAAGTAATATAAAGAAAAAAATTTTAAAGTCAATTCCTACTTACAAACACTATCGAAAAAGTTTCTTTTATTATTTATTTATTTATTTATTTATTTATTTATTTTAATTTTAAATTAGGAAATAAAAAGCGCGCGTGCAAAATTAAATAAAAATAATTATAAGATAAAAAAATCTTTTTATATACCATGTTTTAAATTTTCTGATGAATCATAGTGCTCTTATCAATGTGCATAAAATTTTTAAAGTGATAATCACGTCCATTTTTGTGAGATGCATAATTTAACTTTTTATAATTCTTTAATCTTCACGTTTAATTAAATGTATTTATTTTTATGTCGAAAGAAAAAAAAAACTCGTAAATTTTTTTTGGCAACAATTAAATTATAGCTAATATTTCAATGGCTATTTTAACGCTATTAGGATGTTATTATTTCCATATTTTAATTAATTATAAGAAAACTAAGCAAAAGTTCGAAAATCGGACTTCGAAGTGTTGTGTTGTCACCGTGTTCTGAGCAATCCTGAAAGTTTCAAATTTCTAGCTAGTCGGGAAGTTAGTTAAAAATCGACTGCAAGATTTGTACAAGAGGGAGAGTGTGAACTAATAGTAGGAATTGAATAAACCAAAGAATTAGGACCTTTTTTTCCCTTTAAGTAACTCTTTATTGCACCTAAAGGTACTCTAAATATGATGCATTGCACCATAATGGATATTAAATGATAGATACTTTGACAAAGACAGTGGCATAAATTTCCTTATACTTGTTGCATTTTGAGTATAATTTTGAAATTTTCTTACAAAATTTTGTCTATTTTTGTTTTCAATACAAATGCTAAACATATTATTATCACCATTTTTTAAATATTTGAATAGCATATAATTTGTTATTTCAGTTTTTGCCATTTTGAATATGTATGCCGAGATTTAAAGATGCATAAAATACATTTTGTAGCCTAAATATTTAAAGAATCTCACAAAGTGAGAGAACAATTAAATTTAAATATTCGCAAGCATGGGAGAAAATTATAGACACTTACAGAAATATAAATAGAATATTTTGCAATAATGAATATACTAAATATTGATAGTATTTAGTGTGGATAAAGTAATTCAGTTACTGATTATCTGTTCAATGTGTTAGAAATATATTGGAAAAAACTACTATTTTTTGAAAAAAAATTACCTGAATGTTATAATGCTTGAAAATTAGGAGTAAAAAAATTAATTCATAACTTGGTTTTCTGTTTTAAGTATATGGGTAAGTGAACACGATAACGCTTAAATGCTTTGTTAGAAAGATCTAAAATTTGGCACGTATGTTATAGGTCACCATAGCACGAGCCCAACTGATTTTGGTGAATGTAGGATTTATAATGTTTTTACAGTAGCACAAAGAAAAATTCGTCATCATTATAGCCTATGAGCCCAAATTTTTTTTAAATGCGGTAATGTCTAAACGCCTTATTCATTTGAGCTGAAAATTTATACACAAGTTATAAATCACTGTTACACGGACTCTATGGATTTTGAGGAATCTGTCACTGACAGTTTTTTTACAGGGACAAAAAGGAAAATTCTTTATCATTATGGTCTATGGGCCCAATTTTTTTTAAGTGCGATAGTGTTTAAACGCCTCATTCAATTGAGCTGAAAATTTATACACATGTTATAGGTTCTATCTATAAAAATGATACACTCAGAAAAAATTCTGTAACTGACATCTTGAATCTAAATTGTGGCTCTAGAAAAAATAGTTCCATGTCATCATTATAAATTCTAGTCTCCTTAGAAAGCGAGTTCTTAGAATTCTAGAGCGTTTGCCTATATTCTCGAGGGCAAAGTTATTTAAAAATCTCTGCAAATAAATGCGACTACAAAATGTGGGTTTCTGCACATATAATCTTGGTTTATTACCAAATTCTAGAAAATCAAGCGAGGATTTCTCACATTATAAATGATTCAGAATATTTAGAGTATTCAGAATATTGTTTCACCTACTAGAAATGTGTACACTAGAAATTCTCGATCATTTTGTCTATTCAGTTTATTGGCGTGCTTTATGTGCATAGCTCGTAAATCTATATTTCTAGTAAGGGATTTACAAAATGACCACTTATTCATTCTAGAGAAAGGCGGTATCATACTTGCCAACTTTTCCGGTTTTCCCGGAAGACTTCCGGATTTTTAACGTATCTTCCGGTCTTCCGGACAGATGATGAAATCTTCCGTTTTAAAAAAAAAGTCGCGGATATCGTTCGTTTTAAAAAGAAAACCCAAATGTTCTGCGAAAACTCCTGATTCTCAATCTTTCTCCATCCATAACATAAATGTCAATATTCATTTCAACTTTGCTTTATGAGATTCTAGAACATGTAAAGAAATAGAATTGTTAAATATTTCTTGCTGGTGTAATTATTTTTTGCCCCCCCCCCCTTTCATTTATCTCCAACTAGTCATCAGCAATAAAATGTTCTGCAGAAGTCTTTTGTTTCCTAATCTTTATGCATTTGCAACATAAATTATAATATTAATATTAAACTTCTTTCATTAGATTCTAGAAGTAGAGCTGAAAGAGTTTAATATTTCTTACTCTGTAATTATTTTTGTATTCCCCCCCCCCCCCCCCCTTCCCCAGATTGTGATCAATGATCAGTTCTAGAAACAATAAAGCAATGGAAGTGCTCAATATTTTTCACGTATGTAATTATTTTTAGATCTTTATTACTGAATTTAATGAATCTGTTTATTTTTCCTCAATTAAATATTTGTATGTCATATTTATACCAAATGTGTAAACATGGTGAAAAAATGAAGAATAATTTTTTCAGGTAGGAAAATTTTTTCCAAATCAGTTTAAGAAAATTAATACTCAGTTGGTTTTATGCACGTTTGAAACTGATAATTAGCTACTGCTACTTTTTTTATATATATGATTAATGTGCATACACAAAAATCATATTCTATTTATTTAAAAAATTAGTTATACTTTAACTTAACTAAGTTTTTTGTCTGTTGTTAAATAAATTTCTTACAGATTCTGTTTTGTAGATATTTATATGTTGAAGAGGAATAACTTAATTTAAAACTTTTATATATTTAGTATAACCAATCTATAGTAAAACATTTTTATAGATTGCTTCAAAATATTAAAATTGTATAACTGTATTGCTTATTACGTCAAACAGGGGGGGGGGGGAATCTTCCCTTTTTTTATGAAATCTTCTGGTTTTTCAACAAAAATCTTCCCTTTTTTTTTTATTAAAATTGGTTGGCAAGTATGCGGTATATATATATATATTTTTTTTTTTTTTTTTTCTGAGAGTAATAATGATGATAATGATAATACTGAAGGTTAATAGTATTTAATGGGGATAAAATAATTTAATTACTGATCATAATATATTCAATGTGTTAGAAATGTATCGGAAAATTTACGGTTTTTTCAAAAACTTTTGCGTTATGAGGCTTAAAGATTAGGAGTAAAAAAATTAACTCATAACTTGGTTTTCTTTCAGAATGAATCAATCTCCCTTGCTCTTCCGTATAATTCATTTCTCTACTCATAATGAATCCCTCCTTTTCCCCAGTTCATCCCCGGGATTCCTTTCCACACAACCTCTCTATTCTATGAAGATTTTGCTTTAAACTCATTTGCAATGTATTGGTTAATTAAGACGATAATTCTTTTACCTGATTTGCGTCAGCCGCATCTTTTGTATTCCCTTTATTCGTTCTCTCCCCACAAATTTGAGAGTAACAATTTCCTCCCTCAAGGCTTCAAAATTTATTTTGACTGAAAGGAGCACTGATGTTTCCTTAGAGTCATTTGTAACTTGAAATTACCACAGTTTTGCCCTGAAGAAGAAAATAAATTCGTTCTTAGATAAATCTTAAAAACTCCTCCATCGGGATGCTTAAATGAGCTTTTTGGAAAGCAATGGGACTTTAAAAGAGTTAAGATTTAGTTTAATTAAAAATTGTACGTTCTGTTATGCTAACATGTATGCAAAATTTATTTATTTTATCTTTAATACATTTGAAAAGCATTGTAATTTCTGTATTTTTCTTCAGATTTTAATATGTAAAACTAAATTTCATGAATGGTGGATTTTTAATATGAAGCTTTTCTTAAATTGAGGTAGAGTAGATCCAGAGATATGAAATCTAAAATGGATTTTTAGAGGATGTTTTCTAATTTTAATATCTGTTATGATGTTTCATTTTGTACAAAAGCATATGAATTTTGTTTATTTTTCTTCGAATATATTGTGTGTATTTTGCGATATTATTATCACGTAATTATGCAACTTTTAATACAAATAATTGTTTGTGAAAGAAATTTAGTTTATAATTTTCATCTCTACCACATGGGCTCTATATTAAAATCTTGCTGAGCCTGCAATACAGATTACAGCCCTGATTATTTTTTCACACAAAAAGATAACCGATTCCAATCTAAAAAAAATTTTGAAAAAAAAATTGTTTCATTTTTCTTTATTTCTTCCTTCCTTTCATTTTTTTTTTAATTTCTTTCTAACATACATTACTTAATTCATAATTGGTGAATAAAAAAAAAATTGAAATATTAAAAATATTTGACGCTTTAAACTTTAAAAAGCTTTTTCAAAGATATATTTCTAATTTAAATAACAAAACAGAGAATAAGATTAAATTTGTATTTTGTATTACACAATATTATTTTAAACTAATTTTCTTGATTTTTCATCCTTTAGTATCAGTTTTTTGGTGTTTTTAGTATAGCTATTACAATATTCCATTTTGCGTTAAAACTATATGGATTTATTTATTTATTTATTTATATTGTTTAATATAAACTGAAATTTCTCAATGAACCACCACGATAAATTATGCATTTTAAATTATTTGTTTCAGATTATTTCAGTTACATAATAAAATGTTTTAAAAGATCTGCTTAATCAAGTGCATCAAATTATTATTGTTATTATGTTTAATGTTTTGCATGCTATTTCTATGAAGATAATTATTATCTCATGCAAATTTTGATTTATTTAACACGTTGAGCGCCATGTCAGCCATTCTAGACTCTAGACATTTTGCCATCTTATCTCTAAGTACTGAAGGAATCATCGTGAAACTTTAAGAGTGTGCAGAACATGTTATACTTCAAACATTTCAGTGAAAGTTTTACCCCGAAAGTAAAAGCAGCACCAATAAAAAAATTAAAACGTTGAGCGCCATGTCAGCCATCGGTGGCTGACAGTGTCAAATATGATATAAATCCGCGCCAACAATCGGTGGCGGATATAAAATAGGATATAAAACTAAAATTATTACATTTAATGATTGAAAATTTATTAAAAATTTACTTAATTTTTATTTATTACAGGAGGAATCATTATGGAATTTTAATGGATTTTAAGAATTTGCGTGGCGCTCAACGTGTTAACTAATGCACTTTTCATAAAGTAAGAATTAGTACGGATAAACATTAACTCTAAATAATTCTGAACAAATAATTATTTGGAGAAAATTTTTAAAACGTTTTCCTTTTGCACAAAGTATAAATAATTAATACTTCAGACTGTTTTTTTTTTTTTTTTTTTTTTTTTTTTTTAAGTCAAAATATAAATTTTCTCTCTATAAAATTGAAATTACTTTTCTTTTCCTTAACATTTCTACTTAATTTCTGAACACATACATATGCATAACTGAACTTCACGGATGTTAGTTGATGTATTTGATGTTCTCCTTGTCGAAATAAAGTACTTTGGAAACACATTTATCTTCAGAATTTAAAAATTCACCGGGCACGTTCTTTCTCATCATTTAAAGAGAAAAGTCTCAGAACAGAAGCATACTGGAAGAGATGTATTATCTCAATTAGTAAATTTATGTCTGCATAACTTGTGTAAACTTTAAATTTCTCCCGTCTGAGTACTTTATTATACGAAAGTCTGTAGTTTAAATGCATATTTTAAGGGTATGGTTCTAAAGAATTGTTTTTTGTTTACATAGATACTAAAGTTAAACTCAAAAGTTTTAGGTAAAGAAAAAAAAATAATCTGCATGTTATAATAGGTATTTTAATTAAAATATGAAAAATTTGTAGCGGTAAACCATCTACCATCTTAAAAAACTTAACATAAGTGTTTTCCCTAAAAAGTATTATATGACGAGCTATTTTATTTATAAAGAAAAACAAAATGTAATCTGTTATGATTTCATATTTTTAATGCGTTAATAAATCTCTAAAATGTTTGCTTTAAATGTTCAATAAAATTTTATGATAGCTAAACATTTTTTTTTTTTAGATCAAAATAATAAACTCGTGTCATACGGTTCAATTAATTTAAGTAATTTATTTGCACTTTGTTTAATTGTTTTTTACCATTCATACATAAACGATATCTGTTCAAACTAATAAGTTTTGAACATCTACTATTCGTTACTAAGATTAATATAAAATACTCATCAATAATGGTTTAAAGCTAATTAAAGTTCTAAATCGATAATTACAGGGAGGACGGAAAGATATCGTATAATTATTAAAAACTTTTCCGAAGACTTTTTGAATATTTTTATCCAAAAAGTGTATTACTTTTAAAGCAATTGATATACAAAATATGTTTCTAATTATAAGAATTAGATTGTTTGTCTCAAGATTGTTTCATCCAAAGAATTGTTTTTTAAAAATATTATTTGGTTGTTATTTAAAAATATTATTATGTACATTTTTGTAAAATAATATTAATAAAATTATTAATATTATTTTATAAATATTATAAATATTATAAATATTTATAAATTATTTTATTTGTTTTAATCGCTTCTCTGTTTTTGTTCAACGTTAATGAAAAAACACATTGTAATAGTATAAATATAATAAAATATTATTGTTTGGGTAACTACTTTATTTTCTTCGTTTCATTTGCAGGGATATTTAATTTTACATAACAAGAAGGATTAATAATATATCACAAATACAATCTGAATAATCTGTAATAATAAAGGCTGCTGCGATACTAAGAGACAAAAGTCTAGAAAACGATTAAACCAACAAATGTTTAAAAATATTTTAGAAACTCAACTGTCCACTGTTGAAAAAGACAAATCATTTCATTTATCGAAAGAACTTTGTGACTGTTAAAAATTTTATTACTTTCATTACCCGACTTCCGCAGAACTTTTTCGAAGATTTTTTAAATATTTTTATCCAAAAAATATATTACTTTTAGAACAATTAATTTACAAAATATTTTTCTAATTCTTATTCTCTTTTTGTTCAACGCTAATGAAAAAAAAAAGCGTTGTATTAATGTAAATACAAATAAATATGATTGCTTGAGTAACTATTTTATTTTTTTCGCCTCATTTGCAGGGATATTTAATTTACATAGCAAGAAGGATTAATAATATATCACAAATACAACTTGAATAAATCTGTAATAATAAAGGCTACCAAGATACCAAGAGACAGAGGTCTGGAAGACGATTAAACCAAGCAAAGTTTAAAAATATTTTAGAAACTCATTTTATCGAAACTAAATATTTTAGAAATTTATTAAAATAGTTTAGAAATATTTTAAAATATTTTAGTATAAAATAATTAAGAAATATTTTAGAAACTATAAAAATCTATAAAAATATTTTAGAAACTCATTTTATCACTTTAACGAAAGAATTTTGTGACATTTTAAAATTTTATTTACTTATTTTTTCTTAAGTGCAAACATGAAGATGCAATATTACGATGCAGAAAATCAACTCAGATAATAGTGTCCTAATCAAGCAGAGCCTTAACGTCTCTAAAATAAGTGTCATTGAAGAAGAAATTCGTCGAATGGTAAAACAAGAACTAAAAATCATGCGGTACGCATTATTTGTTAGCACTTTCCATACGTACTTGTTGTATCGTATAAGTTCTTTGCATATATTAACACACAACAGACAGACAGAGAAACTAAAAATCATATAAATAGACTAACTGAATTCATAAACACAGTTAAGCATTACTGGAAAGTGTTAACAATGCATAATGCAGCCCTTAGATTCCAATCGCAGCCCTTAATTTATCTGAATATTTTAGTGTAGCCCTTTAAATCTGAAGGTTAACTCTATCATACTATACACAAAACATTATTTTACCATATTAACAATGAATGCCAATTTGTTTATGATTTTTGCAGTACCAAAGTTATTTAAATGGGATTTATAAAAATGTCTGTCCTAATACGCAGTTCATTTGCATCTTTTTGGTGTCCCTGTACACAAATAAGTTGTACAGGGCCCATTATTGTCATTTCAAATAGGGAAAATTTCATAGTGAATCTGAATATCATATATATATATATATTTTTTTTTCAAAAAATCTGAATATATTTACTGACGCTGGAGGCGAACAGATAGACACAAGGACAGTCGGGCAGACAGATGCACAAATTCAAATCATATTCCCATTTAAAAATTGTTAGAAAATTTTAAAAACGCTTAATGTAAACGGAAATGCAATTCCACCATTTTTCCAGTAATAGCCCTTAATGAATATTTTAATGAATATTTATGTGTGACTCTGTAAATCTTAATGCTAATTATAACATACTCTATAGAAAGCATTCTTTCGTGCATATGAATAACATATTTCAATTTTATAAAAATATGTGCAAATTAAAGTTATCAAAATTTGATTTGATATAGACCTCACATAAAACGCAATGGCTTTGGAAAATTTTCGGGTACCTCAGTATACAAACCAGTGGTGTTATTTACTCCAGAAAACATTCGATTGTGAACTTGAATAGCATATATTTCATTTTCATTAAGATTTGTGTAAAGGAAAGGTATTAAATATAAGTTTATAGAAATACCTCTCATAGAAAACAATGCTGTGGAATGCTTTTGGGTGTCCTTGTACACAAACCAGTTGAGGTATTTCCACTATTTTCAATAAGGAACATCTGATAGCAAACTTGAATAACATATATAAGTTTCAAGAAATTCCATGAATATTTACGGGAGCTAGAGCGCGGACAGACAGACAAACCGAAGTCATTAACACTTTTCAACCTTATTGGAAAGTGTTAAAATGATATAATACATTTTTAATGATATAATATAGTCCATGGTTAACTCTAGTCAGTCTTGGTAAAAAGAAAAGGGGCAAGAAAAATTGCAAATGGTGTTTTCATGTCTTTTATATGAGATCGAACAATGTCGCCAAAAACATCTATTTACTACCATTGAAAATGCTTTGCATTATCCCACAAATATAAAATTTATTACGATAATGGATTTAACAAAGGAATTTAAATTTGCAGCATTCTAACTATGGAATGTCCCCTCCACATTTTAGTGAATGTTAGACGCAGTACAGTACTACAAAGTCTATCTTTACGTTATCGACCGAATCATTGTGTGCTACAAATTTCTATAACTATATTTTAAGAATGTTTTAAAATACATACAGGAGTCAAATCTTAAGCTTAATTTTAATAAATGTCAATTTGATAAGAAGAAACTGACAATATGCAGATAACTTGTTGATCAGTACAGAATAGGTATCGAACTACAAAAGTATTCTCCTTTAACAAAATTTGTTGTTCCGGAAAATAAGTCATCTTTCTTGGGATCATCTTTCCGATATCTTGTCAAAATTTTTGTTGACAGCGCATCCGCCTGCATGATTTATTATAGGCGGATGCAAAGTTTTGTCGGATGAAGCAACTGACGAAAACTGTTTCAACTCTGAAAACTTTACTTACCAGTGGTACTGTTGGAGAAAATTTTTCAACGAAAAATTAAGATATATTTAGCCGTTAATGATCATGGCATTGGTGCAGTACTAGAATAGATTCAAGATAGTAAAAAAAAAAAAAAAAAAAAAAAAAAAAAAAATGACACCTATAAGAACTATTCCGCAAGAAAAATGAATGTATTTATTCATCTAGGTGATCAACAGATTCAGATTTTGTACATCATTGTAAATACCTACGCTCTAGTAACATATAACCATTCTTTATGCTAATTGGCTAACAAAAATTCATCTCGAAGACTTGAAGGTTTTGCAGTTGCAGAGAGAGATGTATCAATATTCAGTATAAGAGAGTGTGCAAGTAATACAGATTTGTTGTCAAGAAAGCTTATTAACGAAGCAATATTAAAAGATACTAAGGGAATTTTTCTTTAAGCTATCAGAGATTACAGAAAGGAGGAGCTAAAACTGATATTAAAGTTATAATCAAGAAACTGTCAATAATGTAAAAAAAAAAAAAAAAAAAAAAAAAAAAAAAAGAAAGAAAGAAAGAAACTGCCCCGTAGAACAACAATGGTTCTTAGTTATACCGTAACAGCGCCATGATATTTTGTTGTATTTTCTTGATGCCGCAACCACATGTCATCTGGAATATTCCAAAATATAGGACCGAATAAGGAAAAAATACTATTAACCAGAATAATACGAGAGCAGATTCCGGTAGTGCCACGTTATCGGGAGTACTGAAAATACACGCACAAGGTAATTTAAGACATTAAAGTTCCTTAGCGTAATTTTTTAATATATATTTTTTTTAATATATAGAACATGCGAACTAAAATGCTTTGAGGTACTTGCGATGAAAGATTGTGTATTGTAATCACAATATATTATTTGATGAAATACATAAGTACAAAGCATTCTCAACTTCCGAAACCACTGTTACTGCTAAATTTATGGTTACGTCTTTCCTGAGAAGTAATAGAGAAAATTTCGACTTATTCAGTATGTGGAAGGCATCAATTGGGGAGACATTTCATCTTCTGATAACTGCTTACCATGTACAAATAAAATTCTTGACTGTGAGGTTTGATAAAACATTGGTAAATATGCTGTCCAACAACATTTTATGTTGAGCAAACAAATTGGGATATCATTCCACAATATATGGCATTGTCCTAATTTTTAGCAAAACAAGATATCTCTGAATTAAGCTCAGTCTTTTTGTTCATGGTATAAACATATAGACGGCTATGGATATGTTTTTTCCATAGAGTATAGGAAAACGTAACGATAATTGTACACAAGTAGATTATAACAAGAAAATTGTTGCCTATTGATCTGAATAACATGGTGTAGCCGAATGAAGCAAAGACGTGATAAGCTTGATCATCATTGAAAGCAAGTCAGAAGATTTCTTTTTTTTCTTAAATTATCTTTTACTTCTCGTTCATTCGAAACTGTTCTTGTATTCTGTATTGTTTTACTCCAAAAATTTTCCAGGTTTAAAATATTCTTGCTATTGCCATTCGAAAAGATTGAAAAAATGAACTTAAGACGATTTACATGTCATATTGGAAAGCAATGTCTGTCGTTGAAGTCAACAATATTTTTTCTTCATTCATCTGTCCTGAATACATATAAAGAAGTTAATTACATGGTAACATAAGTATAGTTTTTCCTACGCAATAAACGCTGTAATAAAGATACGCAATGCATTTATGATTTTTTGGCTTTAAATATTAAGAATGAAAGACAAAGGGACATGGCAATCTTATTTATAACTTTTTTGATGGGTACGTTTAAAGAACGTTGTAAATAAAAGTGTCATTAGGTTTACAAATATTAAATGTTTTATTTAAAATATATATATATATATATATATATATATATTTCATCATAAATAATCGCGAAAACATTTCCGGAAAATAATTTTACGAGTTGTAAGTTGAATGTTCAAACGCTAAATTCTGCAATATGATAAAAACATTATTTTATAATATAGATTAAAAAATCTGGAGTGACTCCACTCGACTTTCCGAACATTGAGTAATTAACAGTTTTGTAGATAAAGTAAAGAAAGAGGAGTTGTTAAAGAAACAAAAGAGAGAAAACCATAATAGAGTGTTTGAGTATTTTTCTTCATATATTACACGATGTTTTATTGAACGCTACTGAACTTTGAGCCCATAGATCATAATGATAAAGAATTTTTCGTTGTGTTCCTGTAAAAACCTAAAAATTCACCAAAAGGCTTATAGTTAGTGCAACAGTGATTTATAATATTCATATAAATTTTCAGCTCAATTGAATAAGGCGTTTAGATGCTATCGCACTTTTAAAAATTGGGTCCCATAGGCCATAATGATAAAGAATTTTTCCTTGTGTCCCTGTAAAAACCTCTAAGTGCTAGATTCTCTAAAATCTATACAGATTGAGTATCTGTGTTCTATAATATGTGTAAATTTTTTTTGCTTAATTGAATAAGGCGTTTAGATGCTATCGCACTTTTAAGATTTTGGTCCCATAGGCCATAATGATAAAGAATTTTTCTTTGTGTCCCTGTAAAAAAACTGTAAGTGCTAGATTCATCAAAATCAATAGGGTTCGTGCTACGGGGATTTGCAACATGCGTACCAACTTACAGCTCATTCGAGTAAAGCGTTTAGACGCTAGCGTGTTCACTCACACACATACACACACATACATACATCATCGTAAAAATAGTGAAAACGGACTTAGGGGACCTCGAAACGTATAGAAACATCAAAATCTCAAATTGGGATTTTTGACATGATTACAATACTTTCCTCACTATAGTGTTCGGAAAGTAAAAAAAATTAAATATGCATTCATATGATAAACGATATTACTTTTGTTTTAATAAAGTCCCTTTTCTCTCTAAAAATCAATGACATTGCATGTAAAATAGAAATTATTTCTCGTTATAAAACATTTCATTATGAGGCGATTTCATATACTAATGGTTTTTCTCTTAAGAACGCATTATCGAAATACTGCATGCGATTTATGGATTTTTAATTCATATTTCTTCCATTTGAACGGTGCTGTTGGACAATATCCATTGAAAATTATGCTTTATAATTGGGAAGACTCAAAGGAAATTAACGAAATAAAAGAAGTTTTCTGAAGTAAAAAAGCTCATAATAAGGAATGTCAATGAAAACAAACTAAAAGCTATAAAGTATAAAGAACAAGCTATTACTTTGAACTTGTTTTAGGTGATTGTTTAAATCCTGTTAAGTTGTCTTAATGGGCGATTTAATGGGATTTTATGACATACCCGTTTAACTTTTAATTGCTGCAGAAACATGTTTGAAGAATAAAATTGCATGGTATTCGAATTGTATTGTCTGTTATACATGAGTAGATTTTTGGTTTATATTACTTTAATTAATTCGTTTTGAGCAATAATTTATCTTTCAAAGCCTTTCCGAACTTTCTAAATTAACAAATCGTTTGACTGATGAAAACTATAATAGATGAATTTCTTACAAAATTTTATAAATATGACTTATTTTGTAATATTTATGATATAAGTGTATTATAAACTAAAAATTCGTATTTTCAAAGAGAATAAAAATCTGCGTTTAGGCAGTAACGTTAAATGCATAGTCATACATGTTTTTATTAATTACGTCTAGCAACTCAGGTGATGACTCCAATAGTTAGTGGTATGGATTAGTTTATGACTCCATTAAAAAGATTTTATAGTTTCTTTTAACAATTTTCCAAGTTTGTTGTGAGAGATCTTTAAATATAATTCTCCAGTTTTAAACTAGTATGTATTTCACTTATCAAGTTTCGTACAGTTATATGCCGCAGAATTTGAAATATAGCCTTCCCGTTATCGAGGAAATTTCTAGTATAGTAGTGCCCCCTGTTAGCCGATAAGCATACAAAATGAATCAGCATAATGTCTCATAATGACCTTCTCACATATCAAGTTTTGTTTGATGATACGCAATAGAGCCTCAGATATAGCCTTTCCTAAAATTGCAGAAATCACTGTATAGCAGCGCCACCTTTTGAGCGGTTGACACTAGATAGACACTAATTTAGGTCAAGATGCATCTACATATAAATTTATATACAATTCTGAGCAGTAGTTTCGGAGATACAGTCGCCAGAAAATTTTTGTCATTCACACACACAACGCAGACAGACATTTTCTAAAGACGGTCAAATCGTGTTCTGTATCTCTCAAAAATGTGTAAATCATCGAAAACCGGAAGTCAAAAATTTTTATGAATCCAATACTTTTTTCTATTAAATATAGAATAATAATAATAAAAATGCTGCATCTTTATGTTATTTGCGATTCTATAAAATACACGATATGCTGACTCATATAGTAACTTGAATCAGATTAATTTTCTATGTCATAATAGATTTCACAAGCGAGGTATTTATAATCTAATGCAAAGTATTTATAATCTAATGAATAAAAACATTGTAAGATGTTAGGAAGCATTATGATAACCATTTTAAAATAAAACAGGGATTGTAATCCACTTTACTCAATTAAAAATTAAATTTTTCTCAGTTTAATTAAGTCAAGGTTATTAAAACAGGAATAAACTACTACGTCAGAAACGCCAAAGAAAAATTATTGAGGTGCATACAGCTGTTTCGGTAGCCTAAAGCGTACCGTCATCAGTGCAAAAAAAGAATTCTGAATCTGGAGAAGTACTCGTATATATAGGAGAGGGACCGGATTTAGTTCAACCAATAGGATTACGGAAGAGGTGGGGAGTGTGGCCAATAGGGATTCCAGTTAGTAAGAAGAATGAAGAGTTAATTACTAAAAAAATTTTTTAACTTTTTGACAAATATGAAAAGTTTATTATGCTGAAAAAAAAAAAAAAAACATAAGTAAATTTACTTCGTTATTCTACATATATATTCCCAAAACAGATCAAAATTACCATCTTCGACATGAACATTTTGTGTCGATTAGATACCCGCTCGAATTTTCAGTTAGATCCCACGTTTGAATTTTAACTTGTCACTTTTGGTTCCTGTTAAAATTAATTCACACTTTCCAGACAAAATGCGTGTAATATATAACATAAAATCTAAAAAAATTTTACGATAGCTAACAATTTTCAAAATACTATCTTTTATATACAACCTATAATAAATCATAAAAATTTTATCTTCCTTGTTTTTACATGGAATACATATTGTAATTTTGTGCTTTATAATGCAAATACACTTTTTGCATTTATATGCAGATGAAAATATGAATTCAGCTATATGAACTTATGATATGAATTATGATATGAATATGATTATCATATAATTTATCATAATTATATTAATAATTTATCATATAGTAATATAATTTATCACAATTACCATCATTAATTATATATATTAAATATATAATTTATCATATAATTTATCATAACTTATTATGGTATGATATGAATCATATGATATATTAACATATGATTATCATATGATTATCATATGATAACTTATGATAGGAATTTATGCATATGAATTCGGCTATAATTTCACTTTTAAAATTACATTTAATTTGTTTTTAATTACACTGTATGCGCATTTTAAACACGTGATTCAAATATTAAAAATGCAGATAAAACTTTTTTTTTCTCAAAACAGATGAGAATTTAATATAAATGGGCAGCTTGTTTCACTTGTGATTCTTTTTAATAAAATGATTACCCTGTTAAAAAAAAATGTCTCTGTAAACTACTGTTTTTATTTAGAATAAAATATATTAAACTTTAATTGTGAATGTATATATATATATATATATATATATATATATATATATATATATATTTGCATAACAAACGTACGTAAAGTAATCTAAAAGTGCCTAGTTAGCGGAAAAGCCAGTGAATGCAAAATAAGAATTAAACAAAAGATAATTTATCTCGCATTCTTGGATGAATAAATTTGAGTTTATAATGCAAATTTGCAAGATGGCGATTCAGAATAAATACGTTATTTTTGAATAGAGTATGTCCGTTTCTAATTTAAATAACAGAAATGTTAATTTTATTTAAAAATAATAATGATTTTTTCTTTGCATTATAATATCATTAAGATACGTTTATCGAGAATTTTGAAATATGTATGTATAGAAAATGAAACTAACTACTATAATCTTTAATAAAGCTGATTCAAATAATGATTGAAAAAATATATTTTCTAATTATTTCATAATGCACATTTTTTCAGTGCAAAAAAATTCATTCTGAAATTCATTTTTTTTTTTTTTTTTTTTAACACGCTTTTATTAGCTTCACCTGTATGTATGTATGTTTGTATGTATGTTTGTAACCGCTCTGGGAGCAAACAAAAGATCTATATTGTAAAAAAAGACTCTCCCTACGTGAAAGCCGTGCCGTTGAGGTATAGCTCCGCGCTACGAACCTAAAGGTCTAGCGTTCGATCCCAGTCAGGGGAGATTTTTTAAAAATGGATTTGTTTAATTCTAAATTCTTTTAACTAAAGATTTAAATGTATTTAAATACTATGGTGTGTCACTCACACGATTTTCTCTTACCCTGCATTTTAATAATAAGATAGATATTTTGTGCTTTTTAGTTCACATTTCTATAAAAGCGTGTTCTTTAATTTTTTTTAAACTATAATATTATTATTCTTTAAGTAGCAACTTATGTTTAAGTTTGTAATAGAATTTGCACAATTTGATATTCAATAACGTATAAAATTCTTTATGCAAGTAATTTATTTTCAGGAAAAAAATAATAAGTCATGAATTCAAGCGCAATTTTGTTGTGATTCTGGCACATATTTTTGATAAAAATTCGGTTATAATGACAGGGATTATTTTTATTTTTACCTGGAATTTATTGTTACAATTTTTACGGATATGCGTATACGTTTATGGGTGAGGGAACATAATAGCTTGTAAAAATTAAATTCCATTGCGTTCAAACTTATTATGCATTTTACAGATCGTTATCACACGAATTACTTATATTGGATTTTGATAGTGTAGACGTATAGTTCTTTTTACAGGGATACAACTAAGAATGTTTATACATTGTGGCATACGTAGTCAAAATCATTTGAAGTTAATTTTAGTAATATTAAATGATTTAAAATCGAAAAACGTTTATGTATTATATTTTTCTTTTCTAAAACATGGATATTATGGAAAACGGTGTTAGTATAGCACTTATTTTATTTATTTACTAGCCGTCTTTGCCCATTTAACTAGTCACTATATTTAAATATACGTAAAAAAAAAGAATCAACATATTTATACTGCTTTATAGTTGAAGACAAGAAAAAAAAAAATGAAATTGATAAAAATCTCGCTTTAGTTCTCTGTTACTTCGTCAGTTTCTTCTTTTGCTGCAATATCTCTTGTCCTAGTCTCTATTGTCTGTGACAACGCTTTACCCCTGGACTTCAATTTAGGTGTTTATCAGACGAAAGTTAAAAAACGGACACAATACCTAAAAAAAAAAAAAATCGAAGTGGAATTTTTATATTTAAATCGCGATTACATTAATTAAAACTATAAAAATACATTTAATTATTAAAATGATTTAAAAAATAATAATAATGAATTTTAAATTTCTGACATCTGACTTCGATAAATTTACATTTTACTGCCCTCTGCAGTTTTATTTTATTTTTTATTAATAACAAACGCAGTCTGATAGATTATACATAAACAAGATAGCAGAACTTAAGCGCGACGTTTGAGCTATCTTTCCCATTAAATTAAATGCAGAATATTTATTTGATAAGGATTTATTTCCCATCTGTAACCTGTTCTTTTAAATGTAATTTTTATTTAAACTATAACGGTGTATTTAATTATTAAAAGCGGAATCGCTGATACTAGATATCGATAAATTTGTATTTTATTAACCTCACTATGTTGTTTTCTCCCTATTGAGAAATGCAGTGTTATTATAAATATATTTGCACACAAATAAAATGGCACTGCTTTATCACGACATTTTAGATATATATATATATATTTTAATTTATCTGCAGAAAATGTATTTGATAGATATTGATTTCGTATTTGTAAACCTATTTCTTTAAATGTAATTTTAATTGAAGCAATAACGGTGTTCATTAACGGTTATTGATTATTAAAAATAAAATCGCTGTCATCAGACATGTATAAATTTGTGTTTTAATGCTTCCTCTCCAACATAGTGTTTTGCCTTGTTCACAAACATAGCCTTTCTGTCATTACATATAAACGAGGTGAAACTTTCGCGCTTTCTTTTCCGATAGATTACCAATAGAAAATTTATTTTATGTACACCGTGACCAATAAGTTCTCATACACTTTCAAATTTGTATTACAATAACACAAAATAAATCATACAAAAACTTTTTGCATCAAATTAAAGTAGCAATCATTGAGTATCTTTACAATAAATCCTTTGGAATAATTCCGACTTTTAGTTTCTTAACGAGCTTAAGTCTTTTTTCAAATCGATCACATGCGGCACGCACGTCTTCCATTGACATTTCCTACCATATCTTTTGAATTAAATTTTTAAATTTGCTCAAATCAGTGATTTTATAGTTATTCAGTTGGGAGATCATATATGACCACGCCAAATAATGAAGGGGGCTCATATCGGGGGAGTTGGGGAGCCATTCGTTCTTTGGCAAAAAGTCAGCTAAATTTTGACTGCACCACTTCTGAACCACACGTGCGGTATGAGAAGGGGTACCATCTTGTTCAAAGCAGAAATTTTCCTCCCCATACATTCTCTGGACATTTGGGAGTAAAACGTTTTCCAAAACCTCAGTTTTATAATATAAGGCATTGATTTTTAACCCTTTATCAACTAAGACTAACGGGAATTTTCCTCTTTTGGAAATAGCGGCCCAAACCATCAGAGACGAAGCATTTTGATAACGCGGAACGTAATGCTGGCTCTCAGGGATGTTATCAATAGAAACTGACCATACTCTGTCATTTTTGGGGTTGAGACTTTGCTGCAAACTGAAGAGTTTCTTGTCTAAAAAGACAAATTCATCCCCAGCGTGCTAAGCAAGAATTTCTTCCACCCTTTGCTTCCATTTCATCTTAGCAGACTCTAAAACTCCGTGAATTTTAAGTTTTCTATAAATCTTGCACCCAAGGTCCTTTTTCAGAATGTTTAGCATTGACTCCTTCGATATTTTGGGCTCTCCTGCTAATTTTCTCGCAGATCTTTGTCCGTTTCGTCGTATCCTTTCCCTGACCCTTTTCGCAGCCTCTTTTGTCTGAACGGACCTCGGCCTGCCCGATCTTTTTCTGTCATCGACAGAGAACGTCTTATCATACCTTCTGATAGTTCTGTAAATGAAATATCTCTTCACCCCCAGGGCTTTCAAGTCTCTGAAAATTTCACCGGCTGCTCTTCTTTGACGAATTTATTTATTACAATTTCTCTCAACTTCTTCATTCTACCTAATTAAAGAATAATTATAATTACTACGACATATACACTTGCAATAGCTTTATAACTTACACTAAATTGCCTGCAAAATAATTGGGACTGCAGTAACACATATGTACAACTTTTTAACGTGCTTCAAAAGTTGTATGAGAACTTATTGGTCACGGTGTAAATCGATTTACTACATGTAGCCCATCACGTTAAATGCAATTGTAGTTGAAGTTATAACAGTGTATTTAAGTATTAAAAAATAAAATCACTGACAGCAGTAAATTTATATTTTATTGATCTCTGCAACTTCTTTTCTTGCCTGATTCACAAACACAATCTTGTTGTAATTACACATTAACGAGCTGGCAGTACATAAGCGGATAATTTAGTCTGTCCTAGTTTCATGAAATTTGCCGACTGAAAAATTATTAGATGGAAATCTATTTCTTTATATATAGCCTATTTTTTTTAAATCTAACTTTAATTAAAAACTTATCAGGTGTATTTCATTGATAAAAATAAAATCGCTAACTTGGAACATTGATATATATGTGTTTCATTGCTATCTGCAACTTTGTTTCTTGCTTCATTCAGAAATTCAGTTTTAATGTAGTTGTATACAGACAAGATGTCACTATTTAAATGTGACATTTCAGCCTGTTATTTCCATTAAATGGCCAATAGAAGAAATTTATGTTGAAAATCGATTTCCTACATATAGTCTGTTCTTATGAATGTAATTTTCATTATAGCATTAAAGGTGTATTTAATTATTAAAAATAAAATTTCTCTCATTAAATATTGATAATTTGTATTTTATCGCTATCTGTGACTTAGTTTCCTGCCTTTTCCTCAAACGCAGTTTCCTTCTTCTTCTTCTTCTTCTTTTTTTTTTTTTTTTTGTAGTTGCATACACACAGAATGGCACTACTTACGTATGACATCTTAACCTATTACTTCTATTAGATAACGAACAAAATAAACTTATGTTGGGAATTGATTTTCTATATGTCTTTTGTTCTTGTAAATGTAATTTTAATTAGGGCATTAAAAATGTATTTAATTACGAAAAATGAAATTTCTGACGTCAGATATGTGTAATTTGTATTCTATTGCTACCTGCCATTTCGTTTCCTGCTTCATTCACAAACGCAAAGTTAAGTAGTTGCATACAAGCAGAATACAAGCTACTTACGTGTGACATTTTAATCTATTATTTCCATTAGATAACAAAAAAAAAAAAAAAAAAAAAAAAATGTGTGTTGGGAATTGTTTTTCTATCAGTTACCTGTTCTTGTAAATGTAACTTTAATTAGGGCATCAAAAGTGTATTTAACCATTAAAAATAAAATTTTTGACATTAGATATGGACAATTTGTGTTTTATTGCTACCTGCAACTGCAACTTTGTTTCTTTCTTTATTCACAAACGCAGCTTTTTTGTAGTTGCATACAAGTAGAATGGCACTACTTACGTGTGACATTTTAACCTGTTATTTATGTTAGATAACGAACAAAAGAAATTTATGTTGTGAATTGATTTGATTTCCTATCAGTGACCTGTTCTTGTAAATGTAATTTTAATTATGGCGGCATTAAAAATGTATTTAATTATGAAAACTAAAATTTCTGACGTCAGATATTGATAATTTGTATTTTATTGCTACCTGCAACTTTGTTGCTTCATTCACAAACGCATTTTTATTGCAGTTACACACAAACAGAATGGTACTACTTTCGTGTGAAATTTTAATCTGTTATTTCCATTAGATAATGTACACAAAAAACTTATGTTGGGAATTGATTTCCTATATGTGACCTGCTCTTGTAAATGTAATTTTAATTAAGGCATTAAAAGTGCATTTAATTATGCAAAAAAAATTCTGACGTCAGATGTGGATAATTTGTGTTTTATTACTAACTGCAACTTCGTTTCTGCTTCATTCAGAGACGCAGTTTTTTGTAATCGCATATAAACAAGATGGTACGGCACAACTATCATCTCCACTAAATTGCCAACAGAGAATTTATTTTACTGGAATGGATTTCTCTAATTGTAGACTATTCTATTAAATATACTTTTACTTAGAACTATAACGGTAAATTACAATAACGGTTAACGGTCGATTACGATTAACGGTCAATACGATATCTCGTACTGAAAATAAAATTTTTTATATTAGATATTGATAAATTTGTATTTTAAATGCAACATTGTTTCCTGTTTCGTTCACAAACGCAGTCTTATTTTAGTTAGACACAAACAAAATGGCTCCACTTAAGCACGACATTTTCGATATCACTTTATTAAATATGTTGCAGAAACTTTATGAGATAAGAATCTATTTCTGTATTTGTATCTTTTTTTTTTTTTTAAGAATATAATTTTTATTAAAACTTTAACGGCGTATTTAATTATTAAATATGAAATTTTTAACACCAGACGTATTTAGTGATAAATTTGTATTTTGATGCTCTCTCTTTATAACATTCTTTCTTTCCAATTTTCGAATACAGTTTTATTGTAGTTACACATGAACGAAAAAAGGCTATTTAAGCGCAACATATTAGATATAATTTCTTTTACAGCTTTAAATAATTTATTTATTATAAATGGATAACTTTATCTGTAACTTATCCTTGTAAGTGTAATCTTAACAAAAGCTATAACAGTGCTGAGAAATGAAATCGCTGACACATGACATCTATAAATTTGTATTTTTTTGCTCTCTGTAACCTTGTTTCCTGTTCCATTCACAAACGCAGACGTATTGTAGTTAAATAAATACAAGAGAGATGGTTCCGCTTAAACGCGACAGTTTATCTATCATTTCCATTAAATTTTCTCTCAGCATCTTTGAAGAGAACCACTCTCCAACGGCTGGAAAGCCTCCAGATGGAAAGAGTTCCAATTAAACTTAATGACAATGCTGGTGCTGTATTTGAAAAAGCATAAAAAGAGGGTGATATGCTTATGAATTGGTAACATACGTAAAGAAAATCGGATGGGGGAAAAAAAGGAGAAGAGCGCAGACTGAAGTAAGAAATGAAAAGAAGAGATAAAGCTAAGCCGTTGCCCTCGTGGCAGTTTCAATGAAGATATATTTGGCGTGGCTCACCCTCATCAACGTCGTCTCCAAAACTTGTTACACCTGCTGCAGGGAGCGAGCAAAAACTATGAAAGCGACGTAAATGAATATGGCTTAATTTCATTGTATGACACGATTAGTACTTTAGTAATAATGAATAAGGGTAATTATTGCATAACGCTATAAATGTCTGTTTAAATTATTAATAAGTTTGTAATCGTGAATATCTGTATGAAAATTGGCAAATAAGAATATAAAAAAACTGTATTACGTTCTGTATTGTAATTTAAAAAATAAATTTTTCGTGTTAAGCTTTCTTAAAAAAGTAAAAACATTTTTTGCTGTAACACATTTTATATAAAATTGCACTTATTAACGGCGTTGAATAAAGATAAATTTAAAAAATGTACATCGCAAAGACGCACAAAAATTGGATCAAAATACTTGAGAACGACACTTCATCATTGAACAAATTTGCTGCATTCATTCTGCACTGGTGCCATCTTTTTTTTTTTTTTTTTTCGTTCAATGAAGAGGTATATTTGATTATCTCCATCGATTCGAAACAACTGTTGCGTCCATTTGCAATTCATAGCATTAACTTACAACATTTATATTTTAATCTTGTATTTTTTATACAATATTACATATATTAAAATACATTTTATGCATATAATGGGTAAGAAATTTCCCTTTAATTGTTAAGCAGTATCTTACATAATGAAATTAAATTATATTGAAATGTCTAAAAATATTGAATATGTTCTGGAAAACTATTTTAACAGTATTACCCGGAGATATTAAAAGAAAATTTAATTTTGTTCTGAATGTCTTCAGAATGTATAAGCCTGCTGATATTTTAATATCCAAAGCATGGAATTTTTTTTAGTTTTAAATTACCCTCTGATTATTTCTCCATTAATGGGAAAATAAAACCTTTTTTTTTTTTTTTTTTTTTTTTTTTTTTTTAATCATTTGGGGGGGAAAAAAAATTATCTTATAAATATTTTACTAAATTTATGGTAAGTTTTGGCACACAATAACACCAATTTTATTACAAGGAAATGTGAAGACGAAAATAATTGACAAAAAATTTTCACCAGTGACTAAATATTATTATAAATTGACCTGAAGTAGAAAAAACGTTTTTTTTTTTTTATTTCCATATTAATATATAGTAATAATAGAAAAAAACGGTGTTTTAATTTTTTCCGCATTGTAGATTAAAAAAGAAAAACCGTTCATAAAAACAACATACAGATATATATTACATTAATCAAGATAAAAGTTATTCATCTTTTTTATTTAAATCTTATTCCAAACTCAGAATTTTTTATATATCGATTGCAATATAATACTTAATAAATCTTTAGTTTTCTGTTAAAATTTTGCTTAAAATTTATTACTAAATGTTTTTTATTTAACCTGAAATATCCTTTTTTTGTATTTTTATTATTTTGTCCTTTTCTAGAAAACACGACAGATTCGCTTATGAAACGACAAAAAATTTTAAAGAATAACATTTATATGACCTCTTTTAAAACAACCAATATTACATGTACAATATATATAATTTAGAATTTATATATGATCTTTTTTATAAAAACTCAATATATACACTCATTCCTTTCAAAAAAACAGTGAATAATAAATTTTTAAATATAATATTTATATGGTCCCTTTTCTAGAATACACGGTATATCCCCATTCGAAACAACAACAAATATTAAAATGGAAACATCTGCTTCAGCTTCCACACTCTTCCTCGGGATCATCCTTTTTCCGACTACCTTCTTCCACTTCCGGTCATTTAACCTGCCTCTTCCAAACGAAGACAGTACCACTTTCATAAAAATGTGTAACTGGCATTTATGTTACGAGCACCACTTCTGTTTTCCTCTTCTTTCTTCTTTTTTAGTGGATAATCAATGACCTGAAACTTTCTCAGTGACTCCGTAACAGACATTACTTTTTAAATCAGCGTGTTAAGGTGAAAACGAATAAATGAGATCTTCTATATTTATTTTTGCTCTCTCGTTTAATGATATGTTTTCTGGTGTCACATAATTTTTTCTCTAATGTATGTATAAGGGATTCTTTTGTTTTTTTCTAAATGATTTTATCTATTTTATCGATAATTAAGTTTTTTGAAAACTATATCTATGAATGAAAAAGAAATTTCCTGAATTAGTTACGTTTACGTGAAGAAGAAAATGAAGATGATAATTGATATTAAATGTTTATTTTTGCTTTATTGTCGAGTTATATATTTTCTTAAATTATATAACTTAAAAAAAAAATAAATAAATAAATAAAAAATAAATCGGATTTTTTTTTTTTTTTTTTTTTTTGTAAACCTGATCTATTTATTTTCCTTTTGTAGTGTTAAATAAATAATATCAAACTATGACAGACATTACTTTCTAAGACAATTATTTAGGTAAAAACGAATTAAAAATGTTTTTCCATGTTTAATTTTACTCTTTCCTCGAGTGGTATATTTTATGATGTCACAAAATGTTTTTCCTATAAGTATATAATTTTCATTCTTTGTTAAGAATGAAATATGTTTTATTTTATTTATTTATTTAATTTAGAGATTAAAAATTTTTTGAAACCTTATTAGCGAAAGAGTAACACAAATGCTCTATACCAGGGTTCGTACAGACAGGTCTTTTTCCAGGACTTCCTAACAGTATTCTTTTAAATTTATGGGCAATTTTTTTTTTAAATAAAAATTTGCTCTACAAAATTAGTAGTGTAGAAATTCAACCAAATTCAAAGACTATATGAACCCCGTATATCACTTATATTTACGTGAAGTAGGTTGAAGATACATGTGGATATTACATGTTTATTTTTGCTGTATTATTGAGGTCTGGAATTACTTAACTTTACCAAAAATTTAGAATAAGCATTTTTTTTTTAATATATATATTTTTTTTGTATGTGTGTATAAATTAATAACCGACAACTTTTTATACCAGTCACTATTGTAAAAAAGAATAAAAAATTATCTTTCATGTTTATTTTTGCTTTCTCCCGGAGTCACATAATTTTTTCTCCAAAAACTTTTGGCATTTTTTTTTTTAAAGAACGTTGTCTATTTTATTGGGTTGTTTTTTTTTTCTCTTATTGATTAAATAATATTTTGAAACTTTCAATTGATGAAAGATTAACAAAAATTTTCTGAATCAATTATGTTTCTGCGAGGAAAAATAATGAATGATATTGCGTGTTTATTTTTGTTTTATTGTTAAATTGCTCAGTCTTTGGGGGGGAAGGGGGAGGAGTAATTTTACCAATTTTCCTTTTATCAAAAATTAGATTTGACGTTATATATATAACTTATCTATTTATTTAATTTGATTTTTAGTGATTAAGCGATGATTTGAACTAGTAAAGAACATGAATTTCTAAATAAGCTACTAAGATGAAAATGTCAATTTAAAATAATTTTATACGTTTAATTTGTTTCTTCATTGAGTTTTATACATTTTTGGAATCGAGTATTTTTTCAAAAATGTTTAAATTGGTATTTTTTTTATCAACAATATAATCTGTGCAATTTTATTCGTTCTTAGCAGCATCAATAACACAAGCCTGAAATGAAAAAAGTACAAGGGAATTGATAACTGAACTTTATGTATTCTTTGGTGCTAATTTCAAAAATTATATATATAACAAAAAATCTCAATCACGTCACATTTTCTTGAAAAATTCAGTGTTACTTTGATTTTTAACACATACATAATATTTATCTCTTGGTCAGTTGTCTATTTTATGTAAGTTACCTCTCTTAATGCCCATAATATAATTCTCTTATCATATAATCATATTCTCATATCATATATCATATATCATCTTATCATATATCATATCATATATCATATCATATATCTCATATATCATATTCTCATCATATAATTCTCTTAATGCCCATTTATACAAAATTTTGTCCTATACCACCATGTTAAAAATTTAGAAAAAGCGGAATGGCAACGCAACCTGTGAGACAATTTTTACCAAAAGTTGATAGGCACTAATTTATGTCAAGGTGCAACAACAGATCAATTTGTATGAAATTGTGTGTAGTAGTTCCTGAGATACAGTTGCCACAAAATTTTGTCCCCCCCACACACGCACAGACAGACATTTTCTAAAAATAGTCAAATGGTGTTCTACAACTCTCAAAACGTGTAAATCCATCAAAACGTGTAAATCCAACCCGAGGTCTAAAATTTTTACGAATCTAGTACTTTCTTCTATTGAATAAAGAAGAAAGTAAAAACATAACAAAAAAATTCTATCTCGTCACATTTTCTTGAAAAATGCAGTGTTACCTCGATTTTTAACACAAACATAATACTTGCTCCTCTTGGTCAGTCCTCTATTTTATGTAAGTTACCTTGATAAAAACAAATATAATAATATGTTGGTGATTTTCTTTTAGAAACTGCACCATGATTTGATATAAAAAGTACCCAAGGGAACTTTTCGTTTTTTTCTCGAAAGGATCGGCTCGTACGATCTAGCAACAGTGGTTTTCATCCTTTTAAACCTATCAAAAATAAATCGATAGCTGAAAAATCAATTTTTTACATCAAGAATCGATCATTTTACATAGATTTAAATGCGTAAAAACCACTTTTGGCAGATAGCACATGCAATATTGTTCGAGAAAAAAAAATATCGATATTGATTTTATAAAAAAATCCTGACATGAGGGGGAAAAGACAGTGGTCGTTTTTGAAATCAACACTCCAAATAACATACAAATCAGTGAACATTTCTCTTGTATTTTACAAATCTTCAATTTTTGCAGGCCTGCGTAATTTGAAAAGTTATTGTTGAAACAGTAAGTAACAATAACTTTCTAAATCAGCGTTGTTGCTTTATACGTGAGGTTTATGATGTAATATTTATTTACTAATATTAAATTTAAAATGAAAAATAATTAATTTAACTTTCTTAATATTTTACATTCTGGTGTTTCTTAAAGCGTTATTTATATCGCAACATAACTCTGCATTTCTTTAACGGAATGCACAATGTTTTCCTTCTGGTTTGGTGCTTATGTTTGATCGCGTACTACCCTGGTGTATAAAATTAAAACAATAACTTGTTTTCTCGTTTTCTTCTTTTGCGCGTAAGTTTTAAACAAATAAACATAGAAGCATAAAATTTGGATGGCATGTCCGTTATCATATCATCAATCAAAATTTATATAACTTTAGCATAGGTAATAATTTTCAAACAAAAAACTATGCAATTTTTTACAAAAGTAAGCTTTGGAAAAAAATGGAATATTTCAGCAATTTTAGAAAAGAAAACTGAATGAAAAATGGTCATAGAGATGCATTACAGATAGATGAAGATGCACATACACGCATGTGTTACATTAAAACTGGATTTTTCTTCCCGTATTCCCTTTTCTGTTTCTTCTTTTTTCTTTTCGCATGTGAATAACTTTTTAAAAAATATACATACAAGCATGAAATTGGATAAGACATTCATTTTTAAATTATTTATCGACATCTTTATTATTATAGTGAAGCTCGTAGTTTACAAATTAGTAATAATATTTTTTCAAAAATTCTGTTATAAAAGTAAAAGAAAAGTGAATACAGAAAGAAAAAGCGGGATTTAGTTTGACATTGGAAAGCATGGGCGTCTTCATTTCTCTATAATGCATCCTTACCACAATTTTTCCTTAAGTTTTCATTTTTAAAACTGTTGATTTTTTTTTATTTTTTCCAAAGCTTATTTTTGAGATAAAATTGAATAATTATTAGTTTAAAAATTATTACTTATGTTAAAATTATATAAAATTCCATTAATGATGTGGTAACACACATGCTATCCAAATTTTATGTTCATATGTTTATTTGCATAAAAGTTAGGCGCAAAAGAAGAAAATGGGAAAGGGGGTTGTTCCTTTAATTTTGAACGCCAGTGTAGATAGTGGTTTGTTGTCAACATAGGAGAATTTGTAATGATATTTTGGTAAATTATTTCCTTACATTTGAAACCATATATTAATCTTATATAGCCCATGATATGAATTCAACCTCATGAGAAAACATTTGCTAATTGGGTGCATCTTCATACTCTGCACATCTTAGTCTTTTTTTTTTTTTTTTTTATTCCTAGCCCACCTCCATTTAGTGCATAATTATTGTGTGTATTATAAAAATTGTTTTTTGCACAATCACCTTAATTATCTGATGTACATGTGGCCATTATTCAAAAGTGTAGATATTTTATGTTCATTTCTTGAACTATTATTCTTACTTGATTAACACTATTTGACATTACACTTGACAATATTCTTTTTTACAGTCGGTAATAAAAGTGTCCGAACACTAGCAAAAATTCCTATGTAAAAAAAGTACACTTCATACGGTTTTGTTAAATAAATCCTTGTCGAATCCTGTTCTTAGTCAGTGTAAGAACATGATTCGATAAGGATTTATTTAACAAAACAGTATGAAGTGTACTTTTTTTACATAAGAATTTTTGCTAGTGTTCGGACACTTTTGCTACCGACTGTACTTTAAGAATATATACCATGTAAGACAAGTATTATAATCCATGAAAAAAAGCTAAACATAAGTATATTTAGTATTTACTTATTTAAATTTGTTAAATGTGTTTGACTGCTAACTGTTCTGCGAACACATTGTCTTTCTTTCTTTCTTGTTTTCTTCTTCTTCTTCTTTTTTTTTTTTTTAATTTTATTTCAAATTTATTTTAATTTTATTGTTTTGTTTTGTTTCGATTTTTTGTAATTTTGTAATTTTTTTTTTGTAATTTTATTTTAGATGATTGTGTATTTTTATAATGTTTTTACTTCCAGGTGTTATAGTGCTATACGTCCAGGCGTTATAATCCATTTTATAATCCATAAAAATATTATTATTTTATATTTCTGGAATTAATATTAATATTACAAGCTTGTAATTTTTTTAATCTGTTAATTAGCTGAAGGAATATACGTACATTATATTCATAAGTGTAGTTTTTACAAAAATGTGTAATTTGAGTATTAAGTTTAAGAGCACAATCTTCAATTTATTTCCACTTTCAGCAAATAATGAACAACTTCATGTTTTCAGGCTCACCCAATATTCAACAGACATTAATTTTTAAACAATTTGTTTTGAATATTAAAAAAAAAAAAAAAATAATAATAATAATCACAGCTTGTCATTATATTATTTTATGTCATTGTGTAAAATATGTTAACATTTTTATATTTTAACGTTAATATTATTAAAAAAATAGCGTTATTTTCAATTTAATATAATGAACAACTGACATGTTTTATTTTCTTTGAAAAAAAAGTTACTGTAAGTTACAAGTTTTGATTTTGTTTATTTTAATTTCATATAAATATGTGGTATATGATATATGCTCCGCATGTAGGAACATTCATTTTTATGTACATACAGTAATCAAGCTTTTTTATTTAATATGTCTAACTGCAGATTTCTGAAAAAGGAATAATTATCAAAATGTCTAAATTATATTATATTATATTATATTATATTATATTATATATATATATATATATATATATATATATATATATACATATATTGAAAATCATTTTAAACATTGAATAGATGAAACCAAGAAACATTGAATAAGATGAAAACAGAAAAAATACTATATATATATATATATATATATATTTCTTAAAAGAACTGAAGACTACGTCAAACAAAGGCAAAATAAAACAAATGAAACATAAATAACAAGACGATGGGGCAGAAGCTACCACGGCTTGAGACGGGATATATATATATATATAATCTAGAGATTCTAGTAATTTCTTTATTAGTTGTTCAATATTAGAACACAAATAAACAATTTATATTTAAAACTGTGATTATTATTATTTTTTTTTTTCATTAACACTATTATTTTAAAGCAAGAAAATTCGTTAGGACAAATGTGTACCAAAACAATATTACTGCAGCTGTATAGCATTTTAAACATCTGTTAACAGCATTTTAAACTATTTAAATTTGACTATTTTAATAAAAAAAAAGATTTTTATTCCTCGATCAAAAAGAAAGGTTTGAAAAATATTTCATAAATAACAAATGAGAGAACAAAACAAGTGTTCATTTATCAACAAACTGTTTTCTTTTGGGAATCGAAGTAAATCAATAAATTTAAAATATTTTTCGCTAATTTTTATTGAAAAAAAAAAAAAACATTATTTATAATAAATTAAGTTCAATGATTAATATCGCAAACAGAAATTTAATGAAAATTGATATAAAAAGTTATTCATATATTTAACTAGTCGTACGCGATAATTTAAGATATTAAACGAAAAAATAGTCTTAAAAAACTCATTCTGATTGAACAGAGTTTTCGCAGATACACACTTTAAAGAGCTTAATCGAAAAGCCTTTTCCAAAACACGACTCTCACTTAATAAAAAGCGTCTCTAAGGACCTAAATTTAATTTTTTTTCTCACAAAATATTAAATTTAGATATCAGCATTAAAATTGGTTTGAATTTTTAAGAAATTAGCTTAAATTCTTTTTCATTTGCTAAAACAACTGAGCGCAAATTTAATTCAAATGCTTTTTATTTTTATTTATTTATTTTATTTTACTTATTTATTCTTTTTATTTTTTTGCAGTATCATAATTTCGAGTTTTCGAAAATGAAATCCCAATATATAATTTTAAAGCACTTTTATCCAATTATTCTTTCTGTGGTCCTTTATTTACTTTCTCCGTCGTTAAGTTTAATGGTCCTTTTTTTTTATTATTATCATTCATGTCGGCGTAAGTAATTTAAATTGTTTTTATCTCTTATTGGTGCTTAATCTGTATCGCAACATTTTTGTGTCAGTCTTACCTATATGTTACAATCAGTTCTATTTTTGTTGTGTTGGTATTGTTTTGTATCTATTAATTGCTAAATATTAAGGTTAAATTTTATTACGATAACTATAATATTTATATATATATATATCTTATACTATTAAGTGAGCAATATTTGTATACTTCACTGTTCTCGAAAACGGTAGTTCGGACAGTCACGAGATTTAACACAAAGGTGCCTCCCGAAGGATCACTGTGCACACCGAAGTCAGAATTTCGAATTTTTGTTTAGTTTTCTTTTAATTAATAAAAATATGAAAAGAATAAGCTAATAATAGCAAAAAAATAGCCATTTAAATTTAATCCATTATTTAATCGTTGCCAAAAAAAAAAAAAAAAAAAACTTATACTATTAAGTGAGCAATATTTGTATTTAAATTTTATCCATAATTTAATTGTTGCCAAAAAAAAAAAAAACTTATACTATTAAGTAAGCAATATTTGTTTTAAATTTTATCCCATAGAATAATAATAAGGAAGAAGGAGCATGCCAATACTCTAATGCTTACAAACCCCTTCTAGTGAAATGCCAGCGAAAGCTACTTTTGCTCCTCTCAACTTTGAAGTAGGGCACCCATCTCAGCGCATTTATCGCTGTTTGTTGTGGGTGCTGCCTCGCAGACTGATTGACAGAGAGACGAGACGATTCAAAAATCTTGCCAACAGGTCGCCAACCAATCAGATGGAAGCACTGTTACAACCCTATACCTGGCATTCCTGGATTTTACAAACCAAAACCAAAACACTTACGCTCCTTCTTCCTTTATTATTATTCTATGTTTTATCCATAATTTAATTGTTGCCAAACAAAAAAAAAAAAAAAAAAATACGAGTTTATTATTATTTTCTTTTTTCAACAGGAAAATAAATGCATTTATCTAAACATGAACAATAAATAAATAAATAAATAAATAAATAAATTATGCATCTCACAAAGATTGACGTTATTTTTAATTTAAAATTTCTTTTACACATTGATAAAGTGCTAATATAGTTTACGATGCTAATATATGTTGTACTAAAATCAGTTTTATTTATAGATCCTCTTTGGTGATTTTTAGGTTCATTTCTTTAGAAATCGACCTATTGCAATCACTTCGTTTATCTATCTATATTAATATTATAAATACGAAAGTTTGGATAGATGGATGTTTGTCACTCAATCATGCCACAACGACTAAACGGATCTGGATGAGATTTGGTACAGAGATAGAGAATAGTCTGGAATAGAACATAGGCTGCTATTTCTACCGGGAAATTGATTAGATTTTTTAAAATTAATTAAAATGTGAAATTAATAAACTAGTAATTGACATAATATAAGCCATTTAAATTTTTAATTGTTGCCAAAAAAGTTTACGAGGTCGATGAGAAAATGACACTTTATAATTTTAAAATAAAATAGTAATATTACAAATCGAACATTTTCTTCTGAATTTTATTTCACAGCATTTTTTTATATACCTCAACTTCAGATTTATTTATTTTTTTTTTTTTTAGTACGGCGGATGGAACACGCTTGGCATAAAAGCTAATTCAGCATTATATTAAAGTACTAATAAAAAAAGGTATTTTTGACTAAAAATAATAATCAAAAATAATAATCAATAAAAGGTATTTTCCTATTGATAATTCTGGACATTTTTTTTTCTTTTTTAAATTTTGATGCTGAAGTAGATCAGACATTTTTCGCCAAGGAAAAGATAGAAAGAAATACGCAAGCGAAATGATGATGTCACTCGCCGTTCGTGGATGCAAGAAAAATATTTCCTATGTTAAAAGCCCATTGAACGCCCATTGGGTTTTTGTAAAAAATTATTAAAAATCGAGGAAAATTATTTCCCGATTTTAATCCCCATATTTATGTATATATATGTATTAGTTATCATGTCCATCCGTTAGATAAAGTTATTTTTGTTGTAAAATTGACAAAGTTTGAATTTTTAATTTCAAAAGTCTAGAGAAAAAAAACATGGCAAACTTCCATATTTGATTGAAAACACAAACACATTATTTCAAAGGATGATATTTACACAATAAATATCCAAATAATATACTAATTAAAAGGAAAATGATAAATATTCTATCATAATTTGAAGTCAAATTTGTTTTCAAATGTCTAAATAAAGTATCTGATATAAGATACTAATATGTTGCAGCGGAATAGATTTGATATCGGTCATCCTTGGCAGAAAAAAAAAAAAAAAAAAAAAAAAAAAAAAAATATCGCCAAATTATTTGGCGAACATAATTTAATTCCTTTCAAAAATCATGGTTATTTTAACAACTTATAGAGTAATGAATAATATGAAACAATATTTCGTACAATGGATATTACGAAAATATACATCTGGCATGTATATTTTCGTATTACGTTTTTGATCACCAAATACAATAAGAGCCAAGAACGACAGAGTTTTGAAATTTAAAATTTAAATTTTGTCAATTTGACAGCAAAATAACTCAATCTAACACATGCACATGATAACTAATCTATACTAATATTATAAATGCGAAAGTTTGGATAGATGTTTGTTACTCAATCACGCCACGACGGCTAAACGGATCTGGATGAAATTTTGTACAGAGATAGATAATAGTCTGGAATAAGACATAGGCTACTATTTATACCGGAAAAATGTAAATTTTTAATAAATCTTCTATATAATATTCTATATTGAATTTCACGCGAATAATAATAATAATAATAAAGTATTAAATATTAAATTTGCTTAGGCACATGACAACATGACGTCATTATCAAAATTAAATAATAAGAAAATGAAAGCTAATTCAGATCTGTATTAAAGAGCTTTGTTTGTTTATAATCCTGGGTATATTTTTAATTTTAATACTGAAGTAGATAGGACATTTTTCGCCAAGGACTCTATTTTGTGACAGCAACTTTAAGCCAAGTAGTCCATAAAAAATATAAACAAATCTGTATATATAAAAGAGTAAACTCACTGATTCACTGACTCAACATTGCCATGGCGATTCTGTGGGAAAGAGGGTCAAAAATTTTAGTGACCAGGTTGGTTTTCGGAGCCTAACCCCCGCACTAAGACGGAATTTTGCAAAATACCCCCCTGTCCCCCTTGGGGGGGGGCAGAAGGCATAATTCGGCTCCAAATTACTTAACGGTGAAGAAATTGCAGATGGAAAGACCAGACTTGAGTACAAAAACATTATTTTCTGTGATTTTGGAATTTTGGATTTTTAAGGGGGGGAGGGAAGGGAAAAGGTTTTCGAAAAATGGTACTCAACACACGAGGAAATCGAACTGAACACACACTACAAAGGGATTTTGTGAAATTCCACCCTACCGCCCTTTGGAGAATGGGGGCAAAAACATGTATTCATACGTAACGCTGCACTAAATTATCTTAGGTAGGAAATTTTTTATGTAATGGACGATTATATGTATCTAACTCATAGTATGAAGAGATTTTGCGAAATTTCCTCCTCCTTCCCTCCTTTAAGAGCGGGGGGAGAGATTAAAAAAAAAAAAAAAAAGTTTAAAGCATAGCTCAGCTTTAAATAATTTCAGGATCTCAATTTTTTGATGTGTCGGTTAGGTATGTGTATGCAACATGCAATATAAAGTAATTTTGGAAATTTACTCCCCCCTCTCCGCCCTTCCCCTTGGGGCGTTCGGGGCAAAAACCACATTTTGAAGCTTAAATCCGTCCAAATTACCTAAGAATGCCGAATTTTGGTGTGTGGGTGTTAATTAAGTATGCGAAATATGCACTTTGATGAGATTTTGTAAAACTTTCAATTTTAACCGCGGGGGAGGGGGAGTAAAAAGCAGGTAAGGGACTGCCGAAGGCATTGGGGCTCCAGATTCGACTGTGACGAGCGGGATACCGCTACAGAAAGTAGCAGGAACTTAAACTTAAGATTTTGACGGATTTCAATGATTTTTTTTTTTTTTTTAGATATTTTATTATTAATGATAAGCTGTTTTGGGGATTCATTTCAATATAATGGCCAGCGAAGCAGGCAAAGCCTGCTAGTATATATATATATATACGCACAAATTCTCTCATCGTTAGGCTTATGTGTTTTGTTAGTGCCATTTCTCTTCTGCGTAAGTACTTTAACTTGTTTTTACTAATCAGTGGTACTCAAATTAAATTAATACTGGGACTAATTTTAATCGAAATAAATCTCAATTAAAATTTATTTTGTGTTGGTATCTTCATCTATCTTTCGTCTGCTGAGTGTTACAACGGTACTAAACAATTGAAATTATATATATATATATTAAATATGCAGTACGTTTTCCTATTTGACTAAATGTACTTTAACCTATAATAAACCATATAACATTGTTTGAATGTTTCTGAGGATATTGTTATTGTCGTCTCTCAAATGTTAAAATTTTTTTTATCTGTAATATAAGAAAAAAAAAATATTTTAGTTAATTTAAGATAACTTAAAATAAGAATAAAAGGTTATCTGGATCTGTAGTTTTTTAAAACTTTATCAAAGTTTAATTATTGATTTATAAGCAGAGTCCGTTTAAGACCGAGGACCTGGGTACTATAATTATAGGGACACCGAAGATGAAGATTCATAGATGACCATAAGATCATAATTACCTAAGTAAATTTTTATTTTGAATTTTTAAGAAAGGATGCCCAATCTATACCGGAATTCGCAAAATTATATATATATATATATATATTAAAAATTTTAGTCCTTTTTTTTTTTTTACTTCAGAACATAGTAAAATAAAGAATAACAGACGACTAAATGCGAACGAAATCCAAAATAACCAATAAGAATTAATACTTATCTAGATTATATAAATAACCTGAGAAATGTAAAAGTACTTTAATAAAAATAATTAAATACAATTGACTTTTATTATTTAATCAGAATTGAATTTATTCACAGCAAACTTACTGTAACTTTATTCCACGATAAATGTCTGTAAACCATATAGCAATACAACATGATGAAACGAAAGTAAACCAAGATTTTAAATTGAAACAATAGAGAGATTTAACACAAGGAGAAAAAACAATTAAGTCCACTTGTTGTTGGGAAAAAAGAATTTAGAAATGCTCAACACCGTAGAAATATTTCGTCAGGGAAAACAAATTGGGCCTTACGATTTGAACCTTACAAATAAGTTTTGTCATTTTAAGATTTGTTTTGTTATGTTAGGATTTATTTAATGTTAAAAATATAAAAATTCTATTTTAAATGTATATCCTATTTTAAAAGTAATATCAGAGAGCGAAAATTTTTTTCGTTTTGATTGTATAACAAAGAAAATTTTGTTAGTGCCCTTTTGTTTAAATACATATGTATGTGGATATTATTATTATTGCTTATATCAAAGGAATACTTCAATCTTTAAGTTTTGTTCTGAAAAGTATTAAGTTTAATATTTATGTTTTTTTTTTATTTATTTATTTACTATCAGTAACTTTATTTTCTTTACGAAAATGGAACAAATTTATTTTAGAACAGATCTTCGTTAAAAATACAGGCTTTTATTATTGAAAAGGATTAATTATGTGATATACGCATGCGCGCTTAAAAATTTAAACTTAAAAATTGTCATACATTTTCTTCATTACATACACTGTATATTCAGTACTTAAATTCTAAACGGGATTTCTTTTTAAATCATTATTTTTTACATACATACACACATATATATGTATATACATATAAGATTCATCTGGTCTTCCAAAGCAGCACGTTTTGTATTGAACATGATGTAAATAGCACAATCGGACTGTGCACAGAGTCGCAAAAGAATTATAAAATATTGCAGTCTATGAGAAGCGTCTATTTACAGTCTATTTTATCTTTTTCTATAATGAATAAAACCGTAAGAAATTGGTATAAATAATTCAGAAACATGAAAGAATATAACTGTAGTATTGGTAATTGGTTTACAGGGCCATAGAAAAAATATTTAGATACGCTTTAAGAAATGTATCTGAAAATCGTTGGGAGTGCTTTTTCAGTTGTGCTATGAATCTCAAAGATTCTCTAGCAAAGTTAAAAAGTTGAAAGTAAAACAATGCAATGGATAAGTATAATTGAATCTACAATTTTCCTTTTTTTTTTTTTTTTTTTTTTTTTTTTTTTTTTAACCATTATCATAGTACAACCACGTTTCCTACGCCTAGTAGTAAGGACGATTCCAGAATCTTTGATGGGTGCCGAATTGACTGACAGGTTGGGATTTTGTAAACATCCAGTCATTCGGTGTTTCCTTATCGTTTATTTTCTGTCAGTGACAAGGGTTATCACTCATATTTTAGCACTCTACTCGTTTAGCCAGCATTTGCGCAGAGGTTCCCATGGTTGCAAGAAAAGCGGTTAAAGAATAATTCTTTCGATCGTTTACTAATTAACTTACCGTATTACTAATATTTACAAAACTATATTTTATTTTTTAATTCTATTTTTTTTAATAAAATTAAACATAATTTATACGTCTCGTTAATATATTAAAACCAATGTAACATAAAATGAGATAAAGAATACAAACATTTTAAAACTTTAAAAATACATTTTAATTAAAAACATTAAAACACAAGACAGACGTTTCGGCTAGAACACTAGCCCTCCTCAGTGTCAAACATACTAGCACAACATTTACAAAAATTCATAATACATCATAGCAAGATTAAATATTCAGGAGGAATAGCTTTAGCCTCGTTCAAGGCAGAATGTTGGATTTTAGTAAAAGCGCCCTCAAGAAAAATACGGGATTAATATATATTTACATTAGAAGACATTCATATATATTTACATTCATATATATTTACGTTATATTCTCTCAATAGTGACCATATTCTGGATTTTGAAAACTTTAAAATTTTAGCTTCTAATGTAAATATATATGAATCCCGTATTTTTCTTGAGGGCGCTTTTACTAAAATGCAACATTCTGCCTTGAACGAGGATATTCTCCTGAATATTTAATCTTGCTATGATGTATTATGAATTTTTGTAAATGTTGTTTGTGCCTGTATGTTTGACACTGAGGAGGGCTAGTGTTCTAGCCGAAACGTCTGTCTTGTGTTTTAATGTTTTTAATTAAAATGTATTTTTAAAGTTTTAAATTTTTGTATTCTTTATCTCATTTTAAATGTTACATTGCTTTTAATTCTTTTTATTTGAATGAAACAATTCTGTGCTTGGAAATGGTTTACTTCATTTTAAGACATAGAGAAAATGGATAGGTGGTTGAGATTTCTTTTGTTGAAAAAGCTAGCTTGTTACTCGCTTGTTGTTTCTCCAGTCACCAATTTGTTAATTTAGACAAAAGCAATTATCCCTTCAGCAACAACAACAACACACGCAATCTTTAAGACTGATTCTTGGACTGCTTGAGAGATTAATAGTCTCGGGAATCAGGGTGTCGTTACATTAAACACTCCCCCTCGCCAAACGGTAAAAGCGTTTGATGCCGTGACAAATAGCGTTGTGGATTTTTGGACACTGAAACCCAACGCGTCCGGTTTAGGATGGGGGGACGGTGTATGCCTCATCAGGTTGTCAACTAGGTTCAGTTTATGATTTATGTCCCAGGTTATGAATGTTATGTTCGATGTGCTAAGGATTAGTGGAAATTTTAAAGGATTTTTCCCCCCACCTTACGAAAAGAACTGAGGGTGTAATTCTCGTAGAAAAGCAGTGAAATTGACACTTGCTGATTAATATTTTTAATGTAACAATTTTTCTTTTTGTAAATGTGTTAATCTTCATTTGGTTCTGTATTTTGCATTTTGCTGTTTTAATACAATAATATTGTTTAGATTTAGATGTCAATTCTTTTAATTGTTGACTCGATGTGCTGAGGATTAGTGGACATTTTAGATTTTTTTTTTTCCCCGATCTTATGAAAAGAACTGAGGTTGTAATTCTCGTAGAAAAGCAATGAAATTGACACTTGCTGATTAATATTTCTAATGTGACAATTTTTCTTTTTGTAAATGTGTTAATTTTCATTTGGTTCTGCATTTTGTATTTTATTGCTGGTTCAATACAATAATATTGTTTAGATTTAGATGTTAATACTTTTAATTGTTGACTCGATGTGCTAAGGATTAGTGGAAATTTTAGAGGGTCCCCCCGCCTCCCTTCTTATGAAAAGTACTGATGGTGTAATTCTCATAGAAAAGTAATAAAATCGACTATTGCTTATTAATATTTATAATTTAACAATTTTTCTCTTTGTAAATATGTCAATTTTTGTTTCTTTCTGCATTTTGTATTTTATTGCTTGTGTGATACTGTTTAAATTCAGATGTTAATACTCTTACTTGTTGCTAAAAATTTTTAAAATGCTCTTTTTGATTCACCACTGTAATACTTATTAATAAACGACCGAATTCCGTCGTGTAATAACGAGATTTTTACCGCATTTAAGAAGCTGTTATAAACAGTAGTTTAAAGTACTATTAAAAACAAAGATTTCTTTTATTTTTTTCTTTTCCTGTTCTTTTTTGTTAAATCTCAATTCACGTCCTTTTTATGTTAGGATTAATAAAAATTAAAAGAGGGAGAAAGCGAAATATCTTTACATACAGTGACAACCGTTTTACATATCAAATTTTGTTTTTCAATAGTATGCTTCAAAATCATGAGATTTACTACAAATAGGGTATAAGCTCTTAAAATAGAATATTTAAAAATAGTTAAATAAATATAAAAATTTATTCTGAAACTGGTTGTTTTAAATTAATTTAGCTATCTTAAATATCCAATGTATTCGAATGTTCCTAATATGAAAGCGTAAAAGTTTGAATGTCATTTTATCAATATAATCGTGCAATTTTAAGCCTACTGACTGTGAGGAAAGTACATCTAAAACGTGAATTACTTTGTGAAGTACCTGTATAAATTTAGAAATATTGATGGGATTTTCTAAATTCATTCATGCGCAAAAAGTCTAGATAAAAATAAATCCATAAAATTCTCTAAATAAAGTGTTCTTCAAGCCAAAAGGAAAATACAAAAATTAAGAATTTATAAATGATTAATTTTGTATAAATACTTTAATTGCGAATGCTATTTAATTGGAATTTCAGTTTTAAATAATATTATAGTTTTAAAAAACTAAAGAACACGCTTTTATAGAAATGTGAACTAAAAAAGCACAAAATATCTATCTTAGTATTAAAATGCAGGGTAAGAGAAAATCGTGTGAGTGACACACCATAATATTTACATACATTTAAATCTTTAATTAAAATAACTTAGAATTAAATAAAAACCATTTTAAAAAAATCTCCCCTGACTGGGATCGAACGCTGCATCTTTAGGTTCGTAGCGCGGCGCCTTACCTCAACGCCACATCGTTCACGGAGGGAAAGTCTTTTTTTACAATATAAATTTTTTGTTTGCTCCCAGAGCAGTTACAAACATACATACATACAAACATACATACACACAGGTGAAGCTAATAAAAGCGTGTTAATTAAAAAAGTTGCTAAAAGCAAATGGAAGTATAATTCCTTTGTATTTGTTGCATAGAACTGAGAAATAACTTTCGTATAAAGTAACATAATTCAATTAAATTGAAAATTAATATGGAAACGGTACGTGTACTTCTTCACGATGCTGTTTTTCGTCCTTTATTGAGTACAAGGCCTTTAAATAAGTCTACTGGGAATCCTTGATGAAACTTTCAAAGTCTTCAAAATAATTTTCTGAAAGATATTTTTGGTTTCAACTCAAATGCAGATTTTTCAAGCATTTAATGACTTATTTCCTGTTCTTCAACGGCTGCCATAATCCTTTCTCGAATTAATTAACGTTCCTTCTGAAGCTATCTTAAAAGGTACCGCGTAATAAAAGTAATTATTGCAGTTTTCATTTTGAAAGAATAGTGCAGATAGATGTAAAGAAGCAAAAAAGAGCCACAAAGTAAACAACTTGGAGACGGATAAAATTTTTCATTTACTTTGCGACAGCTTTTGAAATATTCTCAAAGTAAGAAAAATTATGCATTTTGAGAGTAATAATGAGAAATGAAAAATGCAACTTAAAGTAAGAGATCTAAGTTTACACTTTTTTTCTTATGCTTTTAACACAATGCCTTATTGACTTCCATTGTGTTTCCTTTTTCCAAGAATTTTCAATCTACAATAAGTAAAGCTGCATTAAGGCTATAAGAGCTTTCTAATTGAAATGTTGGAAACGTAGAAATTAATTTTTATGTTTTATCGATATGTAATGAAGTTCGTTTAAAATCAGAGTATTGTAATCGGGATTTATTTAAATTACCTTCAAAATAATTCTTTACAAATTAAATTTTTAATTTTGAGATTAAATAAGATTCTGATATAAAAATGCACCCTCAAAAAGAAAAACTATAAAAAGGTTTTAATATATATTTTAATTACGTTACAGATTGCACCTTGAGGATTTTTTATTCCTCGAGTGTTAAACACTTTTTTCTACTTATGTGCATTCCTTCTATATTATAACGTGAAACGAACGTGTATTCTGTTATTCAACATAGTGATCGGTATATTTTGTGCATCTTATAAATTTATTACTTGATTTCATCGTATTATAATCAAACAAAGACAAGAAGGTATTTGGAAATGGTTTAATGACTATGGATTACTTTTATATATATTTAAATGTAAAATAATAATAATAATAATAACAACAATAAAATAAAGAAATAGCAAAATTAAAGCAATCTAAGTATAAAAAGATTTTTAAAAAAGTTTATATAAGTAAATTAAATTTTGTTTCTTTGAATATTTAATTTAATACTCATAACTTATTCGATTCACAAAATCAGGATTTTAATTATTATAAAAGATGATGCAAAATAAATCTTTCTGTTTGGCTTTATCATACAATGATACATTTTTAAACCTAATGATCGGGGAAAAATGGAATTTTTTAATTTAACGTTACCTACCATACTATTTTTCCAATGTTATTTGACTAAAGAGTAAACTTTATTTTTTTTTTTTTTTTTGGTCCTCTTTTAAGACGCATTTTAGATAATAAGTTTATTTTAAAATTAATAGAGAATCCGATTTTATTTTCAATTTAATATAACGCTTGGACAATTTTTCTTATTTTAATATTTTTTACTTATGAGCTTTTTTAACCTTTGTCATAATCAGAATGTTTCAGGAAATTTTAATACTAATTATTTACTATGAAATGTTAAAACACACTTTCATTTTATGTAAAACTTCTTATCGTTTTACAACTTTGACATAACGATTTTTTCAAAAGTATATTTTGCATACGTATTATCTTTATTATACTAGTTATACCTTTAATTAAATATTAGAATTTTCGCTTTCGTTAGATAAAAATTGTTTGTTTCATGTATTAATGACAAAACAAAAAATAAATTTTTATTTATTTTAAATAAACAAATAAAAATATAATTTCTGTTTTGTCAGTTTTTCTGTTTTTAGTGTATTTTTTAATGCTATTTTCAAGCCATTCTAATAACTATGAATATTTAGCAAACAAGATTTCCGACTTTAACTGTTGCCAACGTAAAAGATAAAAAATCTCATTAGTTAGGAGAAATATTTTTATCAATTTAAAACATTCACATGTTCACAAAATGCATGGTTTTTAACGTAATTTTATTATCTATAATATCCATTCTTATTTTATGATCTATAAAACATGTACTAGTTAAATTTGTCAAATCTATTAAAAGTTTTGCAGTTAGCTAAACATTGTAAACTTACTTCCTTTCATTTAATTTAAAAGCATTTTTGCTAGTTATGTTAGATAATAGAATTCGTGAAAGTAATTACTGGTTTCGCAAACGATAAACATTTGAAATAATTACACGCAAATCGTTCTTATCTCTTTAATTTGCATGATTACATGAAACATATTTCTTTTCCGTAAGCGTGTATTTTTTCCTTTGAGTTGTGCAAAAAAGAATGTTATTCACACCAGTTATATATAATATCTATTCTTATTTTATGATCTATAAAATATGTACTAGTTAAATTTGTTAAATCTATTAAAGATTTTACAGTTAACTAAACATTGTAAACTCACTTCCTTTAATTTAATTTAAAAGCAGTTTTGCTAGTTATGAATGTTAGATAATAGAATTCGTGAAAGTAATTACTGGTTTCGCAAACGATAAACATTTGAAATAATTGCACGCAAATCGTTCGTATCTCTTTAATTTGCATGATTACATGAAACATATTTATTTTTCGGAAGCGCATATTTTTTTCCTTTGTGTTGTGCAAAAAAGAATGTTATTTACACCAATTACAGATTTTAGCTCTAATTATACATCTTTCATGTTCGTTAAATTATTTTCTTTCACGAAAATTATTTTCTTTACAGTGTGTTAAGTCAGATCCAGTTACATTTTGTCAAATGTTCCCGTTTACACATTGTTCATTCTTTATAATGAGCTTTCTTACTCATTATAACACAAACTCTCGAATAACAATTTGTTGAACAACAAAAGCGAAATACTTACGAACCATCTCTCTCATTTTTCTTTATCAGTTGCTGGCTAATGATGAACGTATCCTTTGTTTGTTAAAATGCTTCGGAAGGTTTGAGAAACACAAGTGTTTAAACGTGCTAATTGTTGAGGGTTTTAACTAAGATTTTAAAAAAGGAAATTGATTTTTCTTAACAGTTGTTATCTTCACTTGGTAAAAGAGCAACAATTTGAAACTCGCTCGGGAAGCCGTTGTTTGGTGATGTGTATTAACGTATTATAACGTATTAACCAAATTAACGTATAAATAATTTTTTGACTAATCCGATGTACTTTTTTTTTGTGTTATGGCAAAATAGCTAAATATACTAAAAAATTATAATAATGGGTAAGGCTCCTACTACTCCGATTCAAAAAATTAGAATAATGAAAAGAAATATGGTCAAGGGAAATGAAAATCGAATTTATCAAATAAATAATCAACAATATCAAATATAAAGTACTATAATATGAATCTGCATATTTTGCAGATTATAAAAATGTAAACACATTACAATGAAATAGAAAATATATTTAAATCAGCTAACAACAAAAAATTCAAAATATTAGAATACTTTCTAACATGGTTCAAAAAATTAGAATAATGAAAATATATTGAACATAATTTAAACTCTAAGTATTTTTACTTGCTAATCAGTACTTTGTCGCATCACCCTTAGCTTTAATGACAGCTCTTAAACGTTTTGGCATGTTTTTAACTAAAGGTTCACAATCTTTTTTATCCAAATTCGCCCATATGCTCTTTATACTAGAAATAAGTTCTTTTTTGTCTCTAGGCGCAACTTCTTGAAGTCGTTTCTTCATAATTCCCCACAAATTCTCGATAGGATTTAGATCGGGTGAGTTTGCAGGCCAAGGGAGTACAGGTATGTCCTTCTCTTTGAGCCATTTAGTTGTTGATTTGGAAGTGTGGGGAGAAGCTGAATCTTGCTGAAACAAGAAATCGTCATCACATAAATCCTCAGCTGAAGGAATCATGAAATGTTCAAGAATTTCTTGATAGACTTCTGAATTGACTGTTGTGGAAACAATACACAACCTGCCTGGGCCTTCAGCAGTCATGCAGCCCCATACCATAACAGAGGTCGCAAATTTAAACGAACGTTTTAAACATTCTTTCTTATAAGCTTCATGTTTGAGTCTCCAGACACGTATACCTTGATTTCCGTGAGACACACAAAACACACTTTCATCGCTGAAAAGTATCTTTTTCCAATCGTCGTGATCCCAAAATAGCCTTTGTTTACACCATTTAACTCTAGCAGCCCTTTGCTTAGATGACAAGAATGGCTTTATCTTAGGCACACGTGATCTAAAACCTAATTTGCGAAGTCGTCGTAGTGTTGTAGATTTGGAGACATTTATACCCATTTCTTTCCATTTTCTATGCACATATCTCACACTCCGAAAACGATGTTTCTTCACAATCTTTTTCAATTGCCTTTCATCTCTTCTTGAAGTTACTGGCTTTCGACCACTTTTAAAGTGTTTATTTTGAAAACACTTATTATTAGAATATTCTCTCAAAACTCTACGCACACTTGCTTGAGAGCATTTCACTTCTTTTGCTATAAAAAGTTGTGTTTTTCCTATTTCGTGCAAGTACACAATACGATATTTCACAGCCTCAGATAAATCGCTCTTTCGTCCCATATTAAGCAAATACTACGCTACAATCAAATGCCAAACGACTTTTCATTTTCAACGGAGCACATTTTATAGTCCCACAGATGTTAATTCCGCAGCCGTTCTCTCAACTTATAAGAAAAATTTGAATATTCTAATTTTTTGAACCATGCTATCGAGGTATTCTATTTCTTTGAATTATTCTAATATTTTTTAAATAGTTAATTATTAATATATCAGATAAAAATAAATATTTATGTTATATTTATAAATGCTCTGAAGATAATTAGATACTTTTAATATATTTTTTCCTGGACGCAGTATGCAAATTGACGCGTTAGCAACATCAAACTCATTCTTTTTAGTACAGTCAAATTAGACCAAAAAACACCAAATAAGGGAAAAAATTTATAAAGTTTTGAAACTTTGTAATAACATTCCTGGGGGCTCTAGTAAAGCAAAACAAAAAAGTTCCCCCTTCCTGGAGAGTAGCTTCCCCCCCCCATCCCCCCCTTTTCCCCTTTAGACTATATAGTTCTTTCATATTAGGAAAAAACAGATATAATAATTTATAAACGCTTGAAATTTTAGGATAACATTCATGAAAAGTCTAGTAATAGACAACAAAAAAAAATCCCCCCTGTGGGTATCATAACCCCCCCCCCCTTCCCCCCCAAAATTGTTTAGCTCCTTCATTTTTTTTTTTTTTTTTTATGAGGGACTATAAAAGGATTATATTATAGGAATAAATATTTACAAAGTTATAAAATTTTGAATTAATACTCTTGAGGGTTCCCCCCCTCCCCCCCCCCAAAAAAAAAAAAAACATAAACAAACAGTGTAAGCTCTTTCATATTTGAAAATAAAAAACAGAGGAAATAATTTATAAGCATTTGAAACATTGAGATAACACTCATGAATAGACTATTATTAGAAAAGAAGACATCCCCCTTCCCTGAAAAAGCATCTCCCCCCCCCCTTTCTCCCCAAAACATACAGTTCTTTCAGATTATGAAAAATAGGAGACTCTAAAGGATTAAAGGAATTTATTACAGAGGTATATACAGTCAAACTCCGATATAACGCCCCCCGAAATACCGCCAAACCCGTTTAACCGCCACATGTATGGGTGAACAAATCTTCCGAATAGGAACTACAATGTAAAGTATCCGTTATTACGCCAACTCGATGTAGCGCCAACCTACATTTTCCAAAAAAAAAAAAAAAAAAAAAAACTTTTTGTAAAAATTCGCCTTTTTTTTTATCAAACGCTATGTTTATTGACGTTCTTTTGACGCATTGTAACTCATTGCATCATGAACTAATAAAACAGAGAAGAAATATTTCTGCTCTGCTGTTCCTGCCGCCGATTATACCATGCAAACATCCTCGCTGTGATAGATTCAAATGAGGAGGAATAAAATATTCATCGAGACAAGACATCGGCGAAAACTTTCTGTTTTTTTTATTCTTTTATTTCAAAATGTCAAAACGAGTTATTCTTTCAGTTTCTGAAAAACGGCAAATTTGTAACGAGTTATTCTTTCAGTTTCTGAAAAACGGCAAATTTGTGAATATAAAGAGATGAATCCAAATGCATCTCAACAGAGCACATCTAGTCATTTTGCTGCCTTGTGGTACGCCTATTAGTAGACGTTGTATTGGCGACATATTATGTCAACGGGAAAAATGGTTTAATGTTAAGAATCCTCAGTCAAATATTAAAAAAGTGAAATAAGCTAAACATGAAAAATTAGAAGATGCTCTTTACATGTGGATATTGCAGATGAGTGCGAAAAATGCTACTATAACTGCAGACGTTATCAAGATGTTATGCAAAAACTTTTGGTAAACAAATGAATATCACAGACACTGAATATAGCAATGACTGTCTTAATAGATTTAAGAAATAAAAAAACGATGGGGACTCTCTCAGCATATACATTGTGGTGAAACAACTAATATCAATGAAGATCTTGTGGTAAGATGTCGGGAAAAATTAAATGCTATTATTTCAGAATATGAACCTGCTCTTGTCTATAATATGCATGAAATATGCTTTTTTTAATCGTTTGCAACCCGACAAAACAATATCCAATGGATATGTTAAAGGGTGTAAGAAAATTAAAGATCGTGTATCGTTTGTGTTTTCCACGAATGTTGCTGAATCTAACAAACGACAATTAACTGTTATTGGAAAATTCGCTAAACCAAGATGCGTTAAAATTTTCAATCCTGCTTCATATGTGAATTATGTGAATAACAATAAAGCATGGATGACTGCAATTTTATTTCAAGAATGGTTACTGAATGTTAATGCTGAAATGAGGAAGAAAAAGCGTCAGGTATTATTGGTATTAGATGCCTCCTGTCATAAAGCAACTCCAGTCAGCAATATCCAAATAGAAGTTTTACCTCCTGATTGCACTAGTGTTTTACAACCTTTAGATTTCGGAATCATAAATTCTTTCAAAGCGTATTATTGGAAATGTCATATCAGACATACTATTGACCGTATCAGTAAAAAATGATTTTTCTGCTTTGTTCCTAAAAGATGCGATTCGGATGATTGAAAGAGCGTGAGATGAAGTTTCTATGGAGACTATACTTAACTGCTGAAGCCGTACTGACTTAAAAAATAGTGAAAATCTATGGATGAACTAAAACTGCATAAGTTAAAGATTTACAGAATGATATAAAAAAAAATGAACTTGCATGCAGCATCCTCTCATAGCAGATGAATATATTAATATAGACAAAAATGTTCCAGCATTTGAAGAAATGAGTCAAGAGAAAATTGCTGGACAAACAACAAATAACGACCCGAATTCGGATTCATCTGAAGACGAAATTGATATTGAAGAAGAAGAAATTATATCCGATGAAGCAAAAGACAGCATTAACAAACTGAGGATATATTTACAAAAAAATTCAACCGATAAAAAGTTGATTAATAATCTTTTAACTTTGGAAAAAGATATTAAAAACATTTCTGTACCCCCCCCCCCTCCCCCCCCCCCAAAAAAGCTAGTATTTTAAAATATTTTTTTCCTGCAAATATATAATTACTACGTAGATCGAAATAAAATACTAGTTATCACAAATTCAGTGAAAGGATCGTCAATTTTTATGATGCTTATAATATAATGAGTTAAATGAATATTTAATTTTATTTAATTTATACAGTTAGGATTTTAATTCGATATAGCGCCAAATCCTTTATAGCGCCATATTATTATGCGTACCGATGATGGCGCTAAATCGGGGTTTGACTGTATTTATAATGTTCTGAAATTTTGAAATAATACTCTCGAGAGCTCTAGCAATGGAAAAACGAAAATTCCACACCCCTCTTCATCTGTGGGAGGAGGATACCTCTTTTCCTCCCGAATATTTACAACTTTTTTCAGATTAAGAAAAACCGAGAAAATAATTTACAATGTTTTAAAATTTTAGGATAGCACTTATAAATTGACTATCAATCTAAAATAGAATAGGTCTCCCTTCTTGGGGTGGGGTGGGGGGAGCTCCCCCCCCCTTTTCCTTAAAATCCCGTTTTCCTCTTTTCGATCTAAGGAAATCCAACTGTGACTTTTCAGTTTTTCATTTTTTACACAAAATCATTAAGTTTACTTTTACAAAAAATAATTTGTTTTTAAGACCTCGTATATAATATATGTTATATATATCATATATATAAATACGATCAATCTTTTCGGAGTAATTGGCAACGGAGAAAAAAAAATGAGTACTTGATTTTGGTATGTTTTATATGTTTTTTACAGATGAGAATAATGTACGCTCTTCTTTTAACTTGGTCAGATACAAAGAACGGGTTTTAAATATTTTGAATTTGCTCAACGCTTAGAAATTTCTGGTATTGAAGCAGGCATAGCAAAAGATGATGCAGATGCTTTGATAGTTAGGAAAGCAATTGATGCATCTAATTTAAACAAGCAAGTCGTTATTGTTGGACAAGATGTGGACCTTATAGTTTTACTGATAGCACTTGCCTCAGAAGATAAGGACATTCATTTCATGAAAGAAGGAAAGGGAAATGCCAAAGCAAGATTTTATAGTTCCAAGGATTTGCAAAGTTCATCTGTTATTAAAAATGTCGAGGATTCTATTCTATTTCTTCACACAATGAGTGGTTGCGACACCACTTCGGCCATGTTTGGAAAAGAGAAAGTGCAAGTAAATCAATCGTTTAACCGATCTCACCACCTCCATGATGTACCCAAAGTGTTCAACGATCCAAGATCGACTCGTGACTCAATTGAAAAAGCTGGTAAAAAATTTATTAGTGAGATGTACAGTAAAGTTAAAATAAATAAATAAATAAATAAAATAAAATAAAAATAAAAAACGCATCTATAACTTCTGAAATGGAAAAATTGAACGATCTCAGAATTCAATGTTTTAATGAATTAGTAAGACAGGCAAGCAATGCTGTCATCCTATCGTGCTTGCCACCTACCACTGATGCTGGATTTTCATCGGGTTTACCTACAAGTACAGACGTGGCTGAGGAATAGCTTGGATCCAAAGACCTGGGACTGGAAAGTGTCTAATTCATACTTGTCTCCTGTATATCTAAGCCCAGCGCCTGCTTCAGAAAGAATACTAAATTTGATTTCATGTGGCTGTGTGCAATGTTGTGGAAGGAAGTGCAAATGTGTAAAAGCAAATTTATTGTGTAGAGAATGTATAAAAATTGTCACGGCAAACCTGCACCAATAAAGAACCCATTGATGAGTTTGAAGATGACTTTCACGATGAACTTGATTACTTTTTATTCGATGTTCAGACGATTTTGTTAGTAATAAATTATTGACTTACATTAAAATTATTTTATCTACATTTTACTTAATTATTGCTATATTTATTTTACCTAGTTATTACCTGAATTTCATTATTATCATTTCAATTTATTTTATTTTTTGCAACTTAGTAGCTTTTAAAAACTTAAAGGAAAAATAATTTTTCGTTTATGCATAATGAAGAGGACATTTTGTGCAGAATTTTTCAATAGTAGCTGTCTTTTAAAACCAAATAATTTTGTGTTAATAAAAAAAAAAAAAATAGGAAAAAGGAAAACTTACGGAAAATTTTGAAGTAGTTTTATGGGGGGAAAGGGGAGTTGGAAGCCCCTCCGAAAGAGGGACTTTTCTGTTTCCCATTGAGATACCCCATATGATTAATGTCCCAAAGTTTTAAATCAGTATGCTTCTTTCTAACTATTTTTTTTATTATTATTATTGAAGGAACTGCAGTATTTTTGAGGGGGGGGAGGCGGTCATCCTTCCTAGGGAAGGCATTTTGTTTTCATTGAAACGTTTTCAAGCATACTATTTAAAAAATTTCAAAATTATATAAATAATTTCTAATGTCTTACTTTCAATGGATTATACAATCATGGGGCGAAGGGACAGGGGAGAAGCTCTTGCTCCAGAAGAGGGTGATTTATTATTATTATTATTATTAGACCACTCAACAATTTTGTCCATAAACTATAAAATTCTACAAATTATTTCCCCATTTGTTTTAATTTCAACAAATTATACGACTTTTTATTTATTTTATTTATTTATTTATTTGGGGGGGGGGGGAGAGAAGGGAACTTTTGTATTTTCTATTATTAGACACTTCAAGAGAACTTTCCCCAAAACTAAAAACTCTTATATAATTTATTTTCGTATTTTTCTTAATTTCAGCGAAATTGAACTATTTTTTTTATTGGTGGTGGTGGGGAAGGGGAGGAGGGAGGTGAAGGCGGAGAGTTCCCACTGCATGGTGGATTTTTTTTTAATTTTGTATCCCATTATTAAGCGCCTCAAGTATATGTCATACGAAAATTTCAAAAGTCTATTTAACCATTTTTCTTATTTTCAATACGTTATATATGTATATATATTTTTTTTGAGGGGGGGGAGGGGGAGAAGGAAGCTCTTACCCCAGGGTGGGAATTTTTTTAATTTTCAATTATTAAATTACTCAGGAATGTTGTACCAAAATTTCAATACTCTATTAATTATTTTTCTATTATTTTTCTTTTCTTTATTTAAACGAATTATACAGTTTTTTTTTTTTTTTTTTTTTATTGGGGGGGGGGGGGAAGGGGTCGAACTCCCACCCCGCGGTGGGGAACTTTTTTTATTTGCATTATTAGACTCCTCAGGAATGTTATGCCATAATTCTAATACTCGATAAATTAATTCCCTATTTTTTTCTTCGTTTCAACGAATTATACGGTTTTGGGAGGGGGGAGTGTAGGGGGGGGGGGGAAGCTCCCCCCTCAGAGTGGGGAACTTTTTTGTTTTGAATTATTAGACCCTTCATAAGTATAATCCCAAAGTTTCAAAACTTTATAAATTTTTTCCCTTATTTTTCCTAATTTGACTGTACTATTTTTACATTATTCTAATTTTTTGAATCGGAGTAGTATATATACGAGCTGGAGCATCAGGCATTTTGTTGCCTTAGGGTTGCCACATGTACACAGCGCGTTTCTCTGATAAACAAACGACAAACATTTTTTTTATCGTCTTTCGTTACTTTAGATTAACTTGTTTTATTATCTTAATATATATAAATCTCGTGTCACAATGTTTGTCCACAATGGACTCCTAAACCACTTAACCGATTATAATAAAATTCGCACACCATGTGCAGTTCGATCCAACTTGAGAGATAGGATAGTTTAAATCTCAAATTATAGTCGCAATTTTAATTTATTGCTAATTATTTGTTATAATTTCAATATTTCATTATTTCAATTTCTAATTATGATTAAATTATTTTGAATACATCATTCGAAAGATATTTTAAAGTTCTTTTAAATTATCGAAAGTTTTCACCAGATTTACACGTTTTGAGGTGTCCTGAATCAGTTTTCTTTTATATCTCAGAAATTAATTTAAAAAAATTTCATAAGTAATACATCATTTGAAAGCTTTGTTGACTTGATACACATTTTAAAGTACTTTTACATTATCGAAAATGGAATTCGAGATTTCACCCGATTTACACGTTTTGAGGTGTCCTGATTAGGTTTTTTTTTTTTTTTATCTCAGCTACTAATTAAAATAATTTTATAAGTAATAGATCATTAGAAAGCTTTTTTTGATTTGGAATCGAACAGTGGATTACAGAAATTTCTACCGCGAGATGGCGCTGTAATACATTCAAATTTCAATATTTCAATTTCTAATTATGATTAAATTATTTTTAATGCATCATTCGAAAGATATTTTAAAGTTCTTTTATATTATCGACAGTTTTCACCAGATTTACACGTTTTGAGGTCTCCTGAATTAGTTTTCTTTTGTATCTCAGCTACTAATTAAAATAATTTCGTAAGTAATACATCATTAGAAAGCTTTTCGAACAGTGGAATACAGAAATTTGTACCGCCAGATGGCGCTGTAATATTTTAAAATTTCAATATTTCAATTTCTAATTATGATTAAATTATTTTTAATACAGCATTCGAAAGATATTTTAAAGTTCTTTTAAATTATTGAAAGTTTTCACCAGATTTACACGTTTTGAGGTGCCCTGAATCAGTTTTTTTTTGTATCTCAATTATTAATTAAAAAAATTCATAAGTAATACATCATTTGAAAGCTTATTTTAGTTGATACACATTTTAAAGTACTTTTGCATTATCGAAAATGGAATTCGAGATTTCACCCGATTTACACGTTTTGAGGTGTCCTAATTAGGTTTTCTTTTGTATCTCATCTACTAATTAGAATAATTTCATGAGTAATACATCATTTGAAAGCTTTGTTGATCTGGAATGGAACAATAGATTACAGAAATTTCTACCGCCAGATGGCGCTGTAATATTTTTAATTTCAATATTTCATATTCTAATTATGATTAAATTATTTTTAATACATCGTTCGAAAGATATTTTAAAGTTCTTTTACATTATCGAAAGTGGAATTCCAGATTTCACCTGATTTACAATTTAAAGTGTCCTGATCAGGTTTTCTTTTGCATCTCAGCTAATTGAGTAAGACCGTTCAAAATTGGTATATGCAAGTTAATTAGGAGGGGCTGGAACGGTGGGGAAGGAATAGGCGCGCAGCGCGCATGGGTTTGGGACCCGGTGCGAGTTTTTACCCGATGATAAAAGATTTTTTTTTAATTTAATTTTCTTAATAAAAGTTTGAGTTGAGAAGGAATATGCGTGTACAGCGCACGTATATCCTCAAACGTGCGCGCGCAGCGCGCATGGGTCTGCGCTGCCGAAGGCAGTGGCGTCCCGGTGTGAGTTTTTACCCGATGCTAAATGATATATTTTTTAATTCCTTTTCTTGAGAATGAAAGTTTATGAGTAATAACATGGAATTTTGAGAAGTCATAAGGATGGTGAAGGAATACTTGCGCGCAGTGCACGGGTCTACGCTGCCGAAGGCAGTGGGGACCCGGTGCGACATTTTTCCTGATCAGATTTTTTTTTTCTTTTTTTATCACATGATAAAAATTAATGCAATTTTGAGAATTCATTAATTATTGTGATTCATTTAAAAATAGTGACCAGCGAAGCGGGCGTAGCCTGCTAGTATTTCATAATTTTAGCTAGGTAAACTATGATATGGAAGTTTGTTTAGCGATAAACTGCTATAATCATTCAAGGAGTGAATATAAAGTGTTCACAGACCTTCTATTACTGTGTATTTGAGTTTTGGCGACATTTTGTAAAAGAAACAGAAACAGCCCTAACAACACATCTTACCCCAGTACATCCATAGGATATCCTCAGAAAAAATGGACATCCTGAGACTGTGCTGTGAAAAAAATGTGTTTTTAGGAATATTATTGTTGCTTATTGCTCTTATCTTGACCGGATTAGCTTCAGATCAAGATTTCTTAAAATCATTAGGGAAGCGATAAGGACGCCAAGCGGGAATGCTGTCCTCTTCGGAGGCAAAAAAATGGCGGTGATGCGCCGGCCTATTATTTTATTTAGGGGCTCTAATAATGGGCTCTTCCCACCTGACGCCAGAGGTCACAAGACATAGTTAAACAAAGAGCAGACGAACTCTTCTATATCTATAGCGATTGCTAAAATAACACATTTTCTATTCTTATTTTTTGATCAATCGATTTAATCTGCGTTATTTTTTTTTTTTTTTTTACATACATTCTCATTTTTAATCCATTTTATATCATTATTCGTCATCTTTTGGTTGCTATATACATTTACAATCATCATTTAGTTTATATTTGTCATTAATGTTGATGGAGAACATGTTAAGTACTCTGATTTTTGGTACTTATATCATTAACAGTGCAACATCGTACAGTGTAAAGCCATTTCGGCCAGTAGCTAAGTTAATTAACTTGTTGTAACACTTTTACGCGATTAAATTTAACTTAAAACATTTTAAATTAATTTCAAGTTATAATCCATAAACATTCCTCTATTTATTGCTAGATCAGTTACACTACAACATACAAAAATCGATTCTTACTTGTGAAAATAAAGAAACATATAAAATGTCTTTTAAAAATTATTAAACTTACAAATAGAATTATTCTACTGTTTACAAATGCACAGTATTACTTTTATTTTATATTAAAAATTAATATTTTTGCTCTTAAGAACAATATTTAACTAAATTCGCTTCGTTGTTTTTCTATATCACGTGACTGTGCAGACGATGCTGAGAAGAGTCTATTCTCTTCAATTCCGACGTATTTTAGACGGATAGGCTCTGCACTAAAAGCTTGGTAGACGGGAGATGCCGGGTTCGAGTCTAGGCCGCGTTAGTTGATTTAGTCATTCGGATATTTCTTTGAAGTTCGCGTAACTATGTAATAAAACCTTTTGGAAAACACTCAAACGTAGAGCATCCGAGGGCGAAAACTGCATTTGAGGGAAACAAAAAAAGTAATAATAATAATAATAATAATAAATAACATTTTTTTTTATATTACGCAGTTAATATGATAACTGATAATTAATTTCAGTAAAGATTCTATAAAGATAATTTTCAATTTTAACACATTTTCAAGAAAATCGTTTTTCATTTCATAATACTTTCCAAGAAAAAAAAAGTTGAAAGTTTTGAGGTATTTTTTAATACAATATGTGGAATTTAAACATGGACAATGCAAAAAAAAAAAATGTATTTCTTTTTAATATTAAAGTTTTAAAAGTAGTTTTGCGATATTTCTAGTTCCAATAATAAAAACATATTACATCAAATGTCATCATGGAGGTAATTTACATTGCAGGTAGAAACTGTTATATGTTTGATATTACTAACAGGACAAACAGACTTTGTGTTTTAGCTCTTAAAGAAAATTTTGTATGAAGTTTGTCCCAACCGGTCTAATTGAAAACGAAGGTGAACCACAGGTAGAAAGCCTCTCATTGAAAAATTAATCGTTAATGTAACGGCATTTTAACTAAAAAATAATAAAATTACTTTCATCTCTTTGTTAACTCGTTACTTAATGTCACGTTTGATTTTTTTTTTTTTTTTTTTTTTTTTTTTTTTTTTTTTTTTTAAATGGTGTATAGTCTCCGAAATTATCACATGTGTGCCTAACAAAAGCTGATAAGGGTTTAAATTAAAAATTGTAAACTATTTTTTGTTTATTAATTATCAAGTAAGCTAAAATAGAAAATTAACCTTAAACGCAAATATTTAATACACAGCTTTTATTTTTAACGTACACAAACATCAAACCATCTCATTTATATATATATATATATATATTAAAAACAAAAACTATTTTATTTACGAGACAAAACTTTAGTTAAAATACATTTAAAAACAAAATATACATTTAAAAACATTTAAAATTTAGACGTATTGAAACCCGTCCAGGTTTCCTCATCAGTATCACTACAACATAATTTGCAAGCATTACATGAATACACAAGAAATTTATAGAAGTATAAGCTTTTATTTTATTTAATACCCAAATTGTTCTTTTTATTATAAGCTTTAAAATGATGAATTTCATTTTTTAAAAACATATTCTACCTTTAAAAATAACTTGAGCTGTTTCTAAGAAACGAAAAAAAAAAAAAAAAAAAAAAAAAAAGAAGAAGAAGACGAAGAAGAAGAACTTTTTTTATGACTACCTCTTTAAAGATATACTTCGTTTTCAATATTAAAAAAAACTCAATGCGCAAACTTTTGCATATATGAATATATTTCCTGCGGCAATATTTACTCTTTGATTGAAAATATCTTATTCATGATTGAAGAAAATTGAAAAGTTAAAAAAAAAAGTACCTTAAAACCACTTAATAAACCATGAAAAAACACCGCTTATTAAATTAGTCTAGACGTTTAATTAAAAATTCAATATCAAACAAAAGTTTTTAGTCTAAAATATTTGAAAAAAAAAAAAAAAATCTCATTTCTTTTCAGTAAGAAAGTCAGTTCTTTTCATTTGTATAGAACAAGGGGAAATGAAAGGAATTGGAAAACAATGGAAATCTTAATATAGAATTCAATTAGGTAGAACCAGAGATTATAAATAATTCCCAAAAGTCTTTTAAGTATTGAAAAGAGGGTTTTAGAGTACGACCCCTTAAAACCTTGAAATAAGAAAGCATATTTCTAAGGTTCGTTGCAATGTAATTATATTATAGTTGAATTCATGCTTAAATATAGGTGAAATCCTTCATAATTTTGGCAAGGAACTGTTCAGGGATTTTTCGATAAGTTAGTTTTAAGGTTCCTTAACAAATGAGATTTTGAATTTTTCATTAGCGATGATTTAAAGGGGGTCACGAGCAAATTAAATGGCGAATAGCTGAAAAACGGCAGCTCTTTGCCATTTTATATACAGGTTGAAATCTATTAAGTATATCATAAATTTTATCCGCAAAGTTTCGTTCTGAAATTTAGTTTCAAATTTAGGCACAATAATTAAAGAATAAATGATAGTTAGCAAAATTGTGCCAGTTGTGTAAATAACTTTTACAATTACTTAATTTAAACGACAATGAACATGCTGATGTAATTTGGTGTAATTTACCTAAAGGTTTATTTAGTATTCCAAATTAGTGGTCATGTCATGAAAAGCTATTTAAGCAAACCAAACAACCGTACACGTTTGCGAAGGTGTTAATTTAAGCAATGTATGACCGTATTTGGTTAATAACATTTAGATTAAAGATTCATGATCAGATAAGCATTGCTGAAAGATTATACTTTGATTAAATAAATAAAGGGAGCTAAAAAAGATTTCATGCATGTATTATTTCAAAAAAAAAAAAAAAAAAAAAAATCATTACTTAAGCATTTAAATTATGCGATACTTATACAATCTTTATTAATTTTAATTTTTCTCTTTTCTACAAATACAAGTTTATTAAACTTTACAACAAAAATTATTTACATTACATTCAATTACCTACTTTTAATTCAATTACGTAAAGAAAGTACAGTTTTTTACTTTCTCTTACCCATATATATGTCAGAGAAAGTATTGTTTCGGGGTCAAATTTTTAAAATTAAGTTTTTGTTATGTTTATACGTTTTGAGGTTTTTAGCAAACAATTGGTTTTGAGCAATTTTTTACCAATATTCGTATAGGATTTAAAAAGTGGTCCGAACAAACGTTCTTTAAATAATTTAAAATGATTTTTAATTTTGATTTAATTTGGTTGAAGATTTACGTTTTTTTTTTTTTTTTTTTTTTTTTTTAGGGGGGCAGAGGATTATTATTTTAACTGTTAAATATCTTATGACAGAGTTAGAAAATTCTAAAACATCAACTGCGGTAAGGGGCAAATTTAGGGGGGGGGGGGGGGGGGGGAGCGGTATTTGCCACTGAAATTATGTATTACATTTCTTATATTTTTTAAATCTATTATTAATGTTATTTATTAAACGTTGTTTTTTTTTTTTTTTTTTAGGTGTTAAATTATTTCTTTTTCATTCTCCAAATCAAATTCATGGACTTAAAAGCACCGTACAGTGATAAAAATTGAGGGAGGGGGTGGTGTCCCTAGGAAACGGTGGGTGACAGGGCAAAATGGGAGTCCTATTCGGATTCAGGAGGTCATTTTACATAAGAATCAGCAAGAATGGTATCAGAGCTCGAATTTTTTTTTTTTTTTTTTTTTTTTTTTGCCGCGCAGTATAATTAGACAAGAACTCACTGTTTAATGTATATTTCGAATCACTATAAACATCCATGTCTAAAATATGTCTAAAAAAACATCCATGTCTCGAAACAGCTATTAATTTTAAAACTAAATAACATCTTTCAATAATTTATTTGAAAGTAATGTTATAATATTACACTCAAAGACCGGTGGTTAAGAGCAACATTGGAATGCAAGGTAAACAAAACTGTTTTTATAACATTTATATATGAACTCCGACTATATTATATATTATGTTATATTATAAACTATGTTATATTATATATTATATACTATGATATATTTTAATATATTACATATTATATATAAAAATGTTTTAAAGCCTAAAAAAAAAAATATTGCATTACAAATTATCTGAAGTGCCTCCTTAGTTGAAAACAATCTTAATAAATAATACTAATAACTAAAATTCTTATATATAAATATTTTTTTTTCTTATTCTAAGAATGCATTATTTATTATCAAAAAGCTGAGTTCTCTTCTGAGCCATTTCTTTAATAATGCAATTAAATCTTTTAAGTGCTGCAAGCGGTTTGTGTTTTTAATTAAATATTTAATGACAAGACGAAAAAATGCAGAAATCCCTGATGTCAACTCTCCCATTATACTCATATTATTAAATTAAAGAGTTCTTTTGTATATTTAAAACAGAATGCTACTGTTTGGTGCGAAATGTCTTTTTTCTAATGCATTTTAATAATTTAAAGAAATAAAAATGAGCATTTTAAAAGACATTTGAGAATATTAATGCGATGAATAAGAACTTTTTTTAAAGAGAAATTTTTTTCTTTCTTTTTTTTTCATTACATACAAATACAAACAAATCAGTTTTGATGTTTAAAAATATTTTCGATATTGTAATTTTAAATTATTGTTTTCAAAATGAAACAAAATAAAATTGCACTAAATGTTTTCCAAAGCAATTTTTGTCATTTTAAATTATTTGATGATTTTAACATTTCACGACTATTTTCAACAATTTCTAGCAAAGTGAAACAGAGTCAGGCTTCGGTTCGACTGTCCGTCCGTATTCTAATCGTCGTAAATACTTTCAGAATATATTGGAACTGATACGTGTTCTGTAGAATTTGTTTATTAAAAAAATGGTATAAATATCATGACTAATTTGTGTACAGGAACTCTCAAAATAATGAATACATTACTATATAGGATGAGCATTTGTTTAACCTTTAACGTTCACTATTTAATTTCAATTCAAAAATTTTAAACTATTTTCAAAAATGACTATTAGGCACATATCTGAATCATACCTGCCGACTACCGCATTATGAATCATAACATTTTTAGTAGCCGCTTATTTTTTCACAATATTATTCTTATTTAATCGTAACTACCTTTAGAGAAATTTACTCTAAAATTAAAGTGGTGTGAAAAAAGGGGCGTGTTTTAAAGGGGCGTAACAATATTACGACTATTAATGAGATGTTTGGTAAGTATGCTGACTGTAAATGATCGTAATTAATAATTTTCGAGAAATATTTTATTTCATTTAACCTTATTTAAATTCAAATGATATTTAATTTAAGAAATGAAAATCTTTCTAAGTAAACATTATAACATATAAAAACTCGCAAAAGTTGTTTCAAGTCAAAATAACAGCTCTTCATCAGGTTGAAAAAAAAAAAAAAAAAAAAAAAAAAACTAGACACAAGTGCATCATCAAATCAGCAAGATGCGCTCGCGCCTACTAAGAAATTTCAAGTTATGTAATCCATTAACTGCCGCTATACGATTTCTCCTGATTTTTTTTTTTTTTATTATTATTATTTTCGTATGTTTTGGGTTTTTAATGTGCATTTCTAATCATATCTAGTTTATATATATATTGTTAGTAGATATGTTATGGTCCGAAAATGGGAGACTTGGCACCTAATGGGGGTAGAATAGATGTTGATAAACTGCATTAGTTTTCTTGATCCTTGTTTATTATAATTTAAGAAAAAGATTGTTTTATTTCATATCCGTTATTTTAAACTCCTGCACTCGAATGAGATATTTTTGGTGATATTTTTTTTTTTTTTTTTTTTTTTTTTTTTTTATGCAGAAAAAATAGACAATTTTGTTTGGATAATTAAAAAGAAAAGAAAATAGAATTTACATTATAAGCTTTTTTAAAAAATTACGAACGAAACTAGGGACTTCAATATACAATATAAAATATATAAAATATATTTATCTTAATTACTTGTAGGAAAAAAAAATTCTTAATCCAATGTTTCCGAAGCGAGCCTAACAGGGCCTACTAAGAAATTTCAAGTTATTTAAGCCCTGACACACCATCTGTTATATTTAGGACTAGTGCTGCTACCTACCGAACACAGAAGGAACAAAAGTTTAAAAATATATTAACAAGGGGGAAAAAAGTAAAAAAAAAATATATATATATATTTACATAATAAATGTTAAATAATGTTAAATGTTTGGTTTCGCTGCGAAACTAATGAAAATGTTAATGGGTTATAGTATATTTTAATTTATTTCCAGATGGTATAAGTAGCATTAATGAAAATTAATTTAAATGTATATTTTAGATAAGTTATAAGACGTTTTATACATTATTATTATTATTTTATTGTGGAATTATTGGCATTAATGATTAATTTACAGAGCCAGATGCATGGAATGTAAGTTGGAATTGCTTGAAGTGCCTTTTACATCACGTTAAACAAATTTTTATAAACTTCAGAGTTTTTAAAACTAATTTTGAATATTTTATATGCTGCATAGACTATTTTTAGGCAATATACAGAGTTACGCAAAATGGATCTATTTCATTCTTTCCGTAAATAAAGTTATATAGATAATTTTAATGAGTCTTCCTAAATATTTCTTAAAGCTACTTATAACACATTACAAAAAATAAATAAATAAATAAAATAAAATAAACATAAAAAATAAAAATATATATTATGGTAAAATATTTTGAAGTTTAAACTTTTCACAGGTAAATAATTTTGGAAAACAATAAATGGGAATCTCATAATTTTTCTCTTTTTGGTTTAATGATAAATCAAAAATTATAATTGCATTCTAGTACTACAGTTTATGTCAATTATCTGTTCATTTTAAAATTCTATGGCATTTTTTTTTTCTTCCTCGTCAAAATTTTAGACTGAGTAGATTTTATTCATTTATTTTATTATTATTATTATTATTATTATTATTATTTTGACATAAAATTTAAATTCTATGCGATATATATTTTCCCTTAATTTGTTTGTGTGTGAGTGTGTGGTGTTTAAAGGTCGATTGTTTAAGCTGGAGAATTAGACCTAGAGACATTGCCCTCCATAGAAATCTTTCTAAGGGATTTTAACCGATATTTACGCAAGTTTTACAGAAAAATCCGAACACATGGGACAACGAGCGCCACCTCGATTCGACCACTGCACCCTCGTCTGCCAGCTTCAAGAGCAAAAAAATCTCGGCTATTGGTAGAGTGATTCTTAGTTACGAAAATTAGACATTTTACTCTTTTACTCTAAATATATCTTATCTATATGATGTAATATAGATGGGTGGAATGTTTTGAATATTTGTTGTCATGTATATTATTTATTACTTCATTTATATATATATATTTTTTACAAAAACTCTTATCAAAATAAAACTGGTAATTTAATTATTTTCATATTTAAGTTTATAGGGTAAGTGCACCAGTGATTGACACTTTTAGAGCAATCTCTGATGTTTTTAATGTTCTAGTCATCAGAAAATATTTTTAGAAATCTTAATTTAGTACATATGGTATGAAAGACATTCAGAAACACATATATGTTAAAATATATACATTTGATAACAATTATGTTTTTTTTTTTTTATGAATTTTATTTGACACCCACTCAATGTTCCAGTAATTGACACTACCAGTTTTTCATTTTCAGTAATTGGCACCCTATTTTCCAGTGTTTGACACTGCCAGTTTTTCATTTTACCAGTTATTAGCACCCTATGCTCCAGTGTTTGACATAAAATGTTACAATTCTTATACGTAAAATATATGATTTTATTATTTTTCTTATTTATTAATAATTTCAGGATCGATGTCAATTACTGGAGCATACCAATCACTGAAGCACCTACCCTATAATGAACAATAATATGAAAAACTACTACTTTGTATATACTGATACTTAATATACAGATACTTAATATTATTTTATTTTATTTACTATGGATTATAGATAGTGCCCCATACAGCATATCTATGCTAAGACATCTTCAGCTCCTCCTCCATTTATTTTAAGCACCATTTTAATCTCTCTTTTTTTCTCTCTCTTTCCGTCAAGAAACATATTATTTAAATAATATTTAAGTAATATGTTCATATTTAAATTACCGTCATATTTAAATTACCCTCTTCTGCCTTTTGCTATTACGCTTGCGGATATGAAAAATAAAAGGAAGAAAAAAGAAATTCCATTGTAGACACGGGAACCATTTCTTTCATTACACCTGAAAAACTGCGAAATACTGGTGAAGAAACATCCCTATATGAATAAAATTTAAGTGGCGACAGAATTATATTCTGTTCATGCGACATCCATGATACTTTACAGATTCCTTGGTATAATAGTGTCTAGTTATGAAGTAAAATTATTTTACGTTATACTGTTATCCGTGGTTTTCGTCAAAAATCAAACAAAAGTTGTGAATTAGTTGTAATTAATTTAATATTGAGAAATTATTAATTAATAGACAGTTTTATTGTTATGAAGATATGTAATTAAGAATAATTTGAATTTGTCTTTTTAACGTATTATTTAAAGTTATCCGATATCACTAATTTTAAATATACTTAATCTTAGATGAAGTTTAGTAAGCTTTGAGTTTTATAACATCAGAAATATTTCTTTCTTATTTTTATTATTATAAAAAATTTAAATATTGAAATTTGAGTATCTAATTTTTTTTTCTATAAATCAATCTGTTATTTAAAAGTAAATGTTGTATAAAACTGTTTAAATAAATCTCTTTTAACTATTGTTGTAACAAAGATAACAGAATCTTGATTTGTAAATTCTACATTATACAATCTGTCTTGAAAAAGTATTATTATTATTATTTTCTTTTCTTATTCTTTGGACCCAAATGTACTCATTATTATTTTTTAATATGTCGCTATATTACATATCATCGGTATTTTAGAGAAATCACTGACTCTAAAACTTTTGTTACGAGCCATAACCAATTAGAGTTTTGGAAAATCGCTGTGATAAATACCCCCCCCCCCCAAAAAAAAAAAAAAAAAATGAATTTATAACTGTTATAGTAGGTTATGAATGAATGAATGAATTATAAGTGGGTGGTTTACAAGAAACCAAGCACTGCGACCAGAGGTCTATTGTACTAACCCACAAAACCTAATCTTTAAAAAGACCTGTGGCAGAAAGAAAACCCAGCAGACACCTAAACGGAATATCCTGAAGCTTCCAAGGCTCAATTATATGCCGCCCCAAGTGCTCAAACCTATAGGCAGAGAAGACTTCACATTCACATAAAATATGTGTTGCAGTTTCCTCCTTGTACTTGCAACCCCTACAAAATGGATCACTAGCAATACCCATGACATAAAGATATCTTTTTAAGCGACAGTGTCCCGTAAGGAGACCAATCACCTTGCTGATGCCATTTCTATTGAGCTTCATGAGCTCCTTAGCCCTTGCACTAGGATTACCACAGTTAAGCTCTTTAGCTTGCCTGCTCCCCTCAGTCTTGAGCCAAGTAGAGTACTGCAAGTTTCTCATGATGGAAAAAATAGTACCCCTCAACAAACTACCAGAAATATTCAGGACAGGTTCAGGACCAATAAAAGGTGTATCAGAACCCTTCCTAGCCAGCTCATCAGCTAACTCATTTCCCAGGATACCAGTATGACCTGGTACCCAATACAGGAAGATTTTATTGTTAGCAGCAAGAGCACAGAGAGTGAAATAACACTGCCAAACAAGAGAAGAAGTCATTACTGACTTCTGTAAAGCCAACAGGGCAACCTGACTATTAGAATAAATGTCAATATATCGATTCTTATAGCCCCTATTCATGCAAGTCCTACAACACATAAGGATCGCAAAGACTTCAGCCTGAAAGACAGTAGCATACCTCCCCAAAGGATAGGAAAGTGAAGTACCATCCTCAGGACAGCAAACACCAGCACCAGTGCCATTATCCATCTTGGAGCCATCAGTGTACCACTTAATGTGATTCGTATTACCCCAAGGTGGAGTATTCATCCAAAAGTCCCTAGAGGGCAAGTGGATAATATACGGCTTAGAAAAAGCATACCTAGGGAGAACCTTATCACACTGCATAATAAAATGCGGGTGATCCGAAATCTCCTTATTAAGATGCTTCCAGTTCAGATAATTGGAATAATTATTTCAATGCCCAAAACTTCTTAACCTCTTTACACATAAGATAGCCTCAGCCTCAATGCGCATATGCAGAGGGATAAAGCTCAAGAGTAACTCTAAAGCTCCAGTTGGTGTTGTCCTTAAACAACCAGTCATCGCGACACACACCATCCTTTGAATCTTATTAAGATTCTTCTTAGCAGTGTCAAGCCTAGTCCTAGGCCACCAGGCAATAGAACCATAAGTGATCATTGGACAAATAATCATGGAGTAAATCCAGCGGATAACCATAGGACTAAGACCCCATGACCTACCAATAGCATTCCTACAGGCCCAAAAAGCCCTTTTAGCCCTAGAAATGCAATAATCAAGATGACTCTTCCAGTTGAGTTTATCATCCAGATAGAAACCAAGATACTTAACCTCACTTGAACAAAAACTTGATATTTTTTAAGATAATGGTCCTCTTTCTATAAAAGGCAATCATATGTGTCTTCGCAGGGTTCACGGAAAGGCCCCTGGAAGAACACCAAGACTCAACTTTCTTAAGGGCATTCTGCATGATACAGCAAACAGTATCCGGAAACTTCCCCTTGGTTACAATGACAATATCATCAGCATAACCAATGCAATCCACCCCCGAGTGACCAATCTCATTCAGAAGTGAATCAACCACGAGACACCACAGCAGTGGAGAAAGAACACCACCCTGTGGACATCCAGTATTGGCTTTGATCTTCAGAAAATCACAAGCAGTGTTGCAGAGGCAAACCTGTTGGTGAGAAGACTCTTGATCCAATTCACAGTGGTACTATTGATATTCCTATTAGAAAGTACATCAATGATGATGTTAACAGGAACCTTGTCAAAAGCACCCTCGATATCAAGAAAGACAGCAAGAGCCACCTCCTTAGAGACCAGACACTTCTCAACAATATGAGTTAAGTGATACAACGCAGTGTCAGTTGACCTGCCAGGCTGATAGGCAAACTGAAAATTGGAAAGTGGCCGAACACATAAGACCTCTTCCCTGATATACCTATCAACAAGCTTCTCTAGAGTCTTTAAGAGAAAAGAAGTGAGACAAATAAGTCTAAAAGACATAGTAGGTTAACTGATGGTTTATAAAATAAAATAATTTATCAACAGTTCTAAATAGCTGCTTTTTAATTTATTACTCATATACTTCAGTATATAAAGCTATTACTTTCAAAAGAAATTCAATTATGTAAGAAAAATTTAACAGACTGCCAATTAGAGATGAAAGAATTTTTATTCCTCAGTCGCAATTTTTGGATTTAGTGACTTTTATTTGTATGCCGACATAATAATTTTGTATAATTGATAGCAATTTCTATTCTTTATTCTTCTTCACAATGATTATTTTGTTAAAAATATTCATTTTACATCATCATTGATGAAACTCTTTCATGTGCAAGAGTGTCACGTTTCATACAAGATTCTACATAATTCCGAATTACTTATTCATAAATTTTTGAGTTCAACACGTTTCGGTGTTCTGAAAAATTAATTCAAGTCACTAATTTACGTTTAGTGTTCAACTTCTGGTAATTAGATCACTGTTCTTAGTCGAAGAATTGTATATATTTTGGTGGTGTTACAGAGAAATTCTTAAATCGGAGTGAAGAAACCTGAATTTTAATCGTTTCGAATTTGCATAAATTTTACAATACCCCATGGAACTTTCGGTAAAGTTTTGTCGGAAGTTGTTAGGTATTTAAAGACGTGATACGGAAATATAATTAAAATGTTGAATCATTAATTTTGAAATTTACCATACGATCTCCATTTGCTTTTCGATAATTTATGGAGATTCTCTTCTATAAGTTAGATTTAGATCGTCTTGCTTATATATTTATTCAAAAGGGATTTTTCGAAAACAAGGAACTAATCCATTGAGTTTGAAATTTCTATTTTTAATTATTTTAATTTATATAATATTTTAAATACCATCTTTGATATAGAATCAGAACTTCTATATAATTTAAAGTTGCAAAACAAATCGCAAATTGCCGAGAAAATTAATACAAGTCGAAATAAGACACTTTTTAGTTTATGTAATCAAAAGTGTATATGAAGTGTTCCAATGCGCATAAAAATCGTCACATCTCTGTCTCACAATTTATCTACTCGAGAAGCAATTGTATGAGTTTTATTGCAGTCTTGTGAAGGCTTTATATCTATAAGTTGATTTTAAAAGTTTAAACAATACAACTATTCACAATGAATATTTTACATATGCAGTTTGGTGCTATTTTAACCAATAGATGCTAAGCTATAGCCCTTTGAAAAATCACAGAGCGTGGATAAAAGAAGCGCCATCTGTTGGCTGATACACACCAAATTCATTAAAAATGATTTTTTATAAATATATATATCACATACGATGTTTGGGTTTCACAGAAGCAAAGATATAGCCCTACCGTAAATAGAAAATATTGCAGAACAGCAGCGTCCCCTGTAGTTCGATATGTACCCAAAATAAATTAGTATTGTTTTTAATAATATCCATCACATACAGAAACTTTGGCGCATTTATATACAATGGAAGCTGAGATATGGCCTTTCCGTAATCGTTATTAAATTACAGCACAGAATTGCCACTTGTCAATCTATAAAAAGCCAAATTCAACTAACGTATTTTTTCATCAGAGACATTATACATATCATGTTTTGTGCACTTATACCCAATAGAAGATGAGATACAAACATCCTTTGAATGGGGGAAATTACAGCATAGTAGCCTTGCTTATTGATCGATAATCAAAAAATCTAAGCAGAAGCAATTTTCACCAAAATCCAAACAAATATAAATTTGTGTCGAATTCCATCCAATGGTTCATTATATAAGAGTGCTCAGAAAACACCGACAGACACATAGACATTTTCTAAAAATGGTTAAACTCGTTTTTAGGACATCACAGTCAAAACGTAGAAATGTATCGAAAATCAGACTCAGAAATTAAAATTTTCTAAGAATCCAAAGCTTTTTTCTTTGTACATAGAAGAAAAGGAAAAAAAAAAAAAAAAATAGATTTTACGTAATGCTAATAGAATACAGATATAACGTGTAAGGGATAATTTATTCTCCAAAAACTTTTCGTAAAGTCCTTTTCTTTTCCTCTACTCACTAATAAACTTTTGTCTGTTTTGGTGATTTTCGAAGCTTCTTACATAAAAATTCCTAAAGGCCTAGTTAATCCGTGTTGAAGTAACTAAATTTTCAAAGTCACAAGTAAACCAGGACGAGCATTTTTTTTTTCCCCCGCATAAAAATGCAATTGAATTAAATGTACGTATACTGTAGTACTTTCATTTATTTCTTCTCTTCCAGATAAATGAGTTAAGTTGTAAATAGAAGAGTTCTTGTTCTATTGTTTCATTTGACGGGTGTATTTCTTTCTTTCTTTTTTTTTTATGATGATTTTTCTTTTGTGTCTTCAGTTTCTTCATTAATGTAATTAAATGAAATGAAGATCAACCATCCCGAATTTTATATATAAATTCTTTTCCCATGTAAAAAGTTTGTTCCTTTAGCCATGCGGTCTTGTGTGTATATGTTTTTATTAAAAAATGAGACTTTTGTATGTTAATCATTTGCATATTATGCAGTGAAATATGTGCATATGGAATTTTGTCCATTTCAAATACCTCCTTCTTTGGTGTAGGGGTTATTATTTCGAGCACATATAAACCATTCTTTTACCAGGTGACATATCAAAGATTCATTATTTATCTTTATAGAAACTTCTCACTTTATTTCTATGTAAATAGCTTTTCTTCTTTCTCCTTCTTTCGTTTCTTTTCAATAATTTTATAATGTCGAACTTAGAAATGTTAAAACTTAGAAATTGAAGTCTTAAAAATTTTATTTACTCAAGTTTTAACGGTAATATCTTTAAATATGGAGTTTAGATGAAAACTGTGTTATAGTACCGTTTACATTGTGGATGGAGTATTTGTAGACGATATTGCGAATGCAAAAAACTGTTTTAATTTTTTAATACATAATAATTTTTAAAATTACTTTTTAGGATCGATTTAGACTTATCGTAGCAAAAATGTTAATTTTTTTTGTTTAAAAATACATTTATTTTGCATTTATATATTGTCATGTAACAAATTTAAATAGAATGCTAAATTTGAATATTTCATAGATAGACCTTCCCATTTTTTACTCTCTTTTTAATTGGAGAAATCATTCTATTTGTGTCAAATTATCGAAATTAAATTTTAGGTATATATCTACGTTTTAAAATCCTCTGAATCCGGATATGAGGTTTTCTAAGGTTTATCTGTATATGTGTGTGACTCTCTCTCTCTCTCTCTCTCTCTCTGTGTGTGTGTGTGTGTGTGTGTAAGTGTATGTATGCATTATCAGCGTAACTCAATAATAACTATCAGAAGGAAGTCTAAACTCAACATTCCAAATCTGCATCACACAGGGATACTACTTAAACTTTTTCATTGAGTTTGGATAAAGAGTTCGTGTACAGAGATATTCAAAAGTGTATTACGTCTATGACGGAATTTCAGATAGCATACAGTTTAGCTTCTTTAAACTATTCTAAAAAAAATGAAATAGATACATACTTTTTACATGCACAAAAGCATATGTCACATAAAAATGGCATGTAAAGTATTTATACCATGTTTACAGGGTCACACAAAAGATTTCTGATGTACTGTATTTAGGCTTCTGTTATGTTTAGAAATGGCTCGATGTGGATTCCAAGTTGTGTCAAGCTTTTTTTTTTTCCTCTGCTAAATAAGTACACTCTTTGGTGGTTGTACAACATAACAATATACAGGGTCACTCAAAAATAGTCAAATAAGGGGTAAAGATTAAGTTTTATAGAATATTATGACAATATCCAAACAGAGGATTGCAGAGGCGTTAGCTCCTCTTACAGCGAAATATATTTCAAATAAAACTGTTTAAAAACCAGTTTGAGCTGCTATTTAATGTCTTTTGTATCTGTTAAAAAAATAGATGTGTTATCTATCACCTTGAACGATAATAATAATATGGCTATAGCAATGTAGAGCATGAGAAAGTAGTGTGAGTATCACACCACAATAACTTTTTTAGCTCTTAATTTAATAACTTAATTCTTAATTTAATAAAATTAAACATAATCAATACGTCTCATTAATATATTAAAACTAAGTATCTTTCAAAATGAGATAAAGAATACTAAAATTTTTAAAAGACACATCCTGATTTTGAGAACATTAAAATTTTAGCTTCAAATGTAAATTTGTACGAGTCCCTATTTTCCTAGAGGGCACTTATACTAAATTATAACATTCTGTCTTGAACGAGGCTAAAGCTGCTCCCTCGGAATACCTAATCTTGTTTTGATGTTTTATGACTTTATTGTAAATATTGTGTTTTGTATGTATATGACACTAAGGAGGGCTAGTGTCTAGCTGAAACGTCAGTCTTGTGTTTTCAGTTTTCTAATTAAAATGTGCCTTTTAAAAATTTTAGTATTCTTTATCTCATTTTGAAAGTTACTTGGTTTTAATTCTTAATATTATTATAAAAGCACATTTCGTGCTGAAGAAGGGTGTTTCATCTTATACATTCTTTGTGTGAAATGATTTTAAACGGAGCCTTTTGTAGATTTTAGATTCAATACTCATTAATTATTACTCACAGATTATCTTCAAAATTTAAAACAATTGCAAATAAAAGGTGCAGGGAACTAAAAAAAAAAAAAAAAAAAGATATAAACTTCTTTTTGTAATAATAGTAAAAAAAAAAAAAAAAAAAAAATTGAAATTCTTTCTTGAGTGATTAAATGGTTATAAGAACAAAAACCTTTAATTTAACTAATGTTGCCAAAAATACACATCATTTCTCAAAAAAGATTTTTTTCATTCTTCTTCCTCACATGCATCTTCAAATAAGATTGTAAATGAAACTTCCAGTACCTATCACAAAGAACACTTTCATAGTTATCACGCAAAAGACCATATTTCATTTGCAATTAGCTTGAATGGGATATATTCGTAATTACTGCCTCAATCTATCTGCAAAAATCTTGGAAATTTCAGGGGGTTTTTCTACGCATAAACTGATAAATTTCCAAAGTCCAAGTCTCAAATGGTTCCATCATATATCTCATTAATCAAAGAAGTGTAAAACTTTGGGCTCATTTATCAAAATTTTTGACAATCCCAACGCGCCGTTTCCTAATTCAGCCGCATATGCCAGATTTGGAATTTCATAATAGAGCTGGACAGATTCGGAAAAGAAATTATATTTACCTGCTTTTACCTATGATTTGTCACGAAAAGCTTTATGTTTTTTTTGTTTTTGTTTTTCCTCAACTTTTATGAGATAATAAAGAATTGAAAATTGTTACGTTGGAAAAGAGTCAAAATGCTTTCCTGTTATGTTTTTTTTATTAGTAATTAAATTAAATATATTAGTAAAATTGCTACTCACTGTTATTTCATAAACGTTTGTTTTACTTTTTTTTTTTTTTTTTTTAAATGCAATATTATCTCCCTAAATTTTTCTTTAAATATATTATTCATGGTAAAATATATTATTCATGGTAATTTAATAGTTGTTTCCCAGTACTCAATCCCAATACTTTTCACTTTCCGAGCATACCTCAAGCACACTTTCGAGGAAAAGGAAAGTATTGTAATCACGACAAAAACTCATCTTTGACATTTTGGTATTTCTACACGTTTCGAGGTACACTGAGTTCATTTTTGCTATTTTACGGCAATTTATGTGTGTGTCTGTGTGTGAGAGAGAGTGAACATGATATCGTCTAAACACTTCGTTTGAATGAGCAGAAAACTGACGCGTATGTTACAAGTTACCGTAACACGAACTTTATAGATTTTCGTGAATCTAGCATTTATTGTCTTTTTACAGGTTCACAACGAAAAATTCTGTATCATTAGAGCTTAAGGGATCAAATTATTTAAAATGTGACAGTGCCTACAATATCTTATTCGACTGAGCTGAAAATTTATATACATGTTATAGATTACCGTTGCACGAACTGCGTCGATTTTCATGAATCTTGCACTTATAGTTTTTTTACAGGGACACAACGACAAAGTCCTTATTATTATGGTCTATGGGTAAAAATTATTTAAAGTGCGATAGCGTCTATATGCCTTATTCAAATGAAATAAAATTTATATAGGTCGCAATTGCACAAACTGCATATATTTTGGTGAACATTGGGAGGTCGAGACTATAGACCGTCACCAAAGTTGGGACGGAAATCACTTCGTCGCCAGTGACTCGGCGAAAGTCTAGGTCCAGTTAGTTTTATGTCGACATGGTGCTGCAGTGAAAGAATTAGGTTCTGAGTGTTTGATGCATGGGAAGTGATTTTAAGTTCGATTGAAATGAAGGGAAAGGAAGTTTGTAGAATATAGTATAAGATGGAGATTGTTTTGGTAGATGGAGGATAGTGAATAGAGAGTGAATGATAGTGAATTGGTAGTGATAGAGAACGGTAGCTGATTAGTGTCTGAGGAGGTGAAGTTAAGTGATGGTAGAGAAGTGTAGTGTCGTAGCATAAAGTAAGAGAAGTATCTGTCGCGCCTCGGGAATCCAGCCGACAAGATTAGTATTGGTGAGATAAGCTACCTTTTATTTTACGTTTTGTTGAAGTGATTTCTTGAGGTCATTTAATTAAAAGTTATAACCGACTTAGCCCAACACCCTCCTTGATATTGAATGTTAAATAAACTTTGTTGTTTTATATTTAAAACTTTGTCTCGAGCTCTTATTACTATCTAATTAAGTAATTAAGTAATTAAGCTTAATCTAAGTTAGAGGAACATGGAGACAACTTATTCCTCACAACATATTTACAGTTTTTTTTTCTTTACTGGGACACAACGAACAATTCTTTATCATAATGACCTATCAGCTTGAATTATTTGAAATTTAAAATTTGCTTTAAATTGAACAACATACTGTTTGTGAGAAAATGCTAAAACAAATTATTATAATTTCCTCTTTTGTTTATTTAACGACCACTAGTTACTTAATGTTCCGAAATTCAAATCCATATTATTTTCTTGAATTGACGTTTGAATATATATACTTCTATGGATTTTCTAAATTGAATTAAGAATGGAACCATCTATAAAGTTCTAATAACAAAAAATAAGTATTTTTAATTTCTGAAAAATAAATGAATAAATAAATAAAACGGGAAAATAATTATACAGTAACTACTATAAATTATAAGATTTTTTTTTTTATTATTTATTTTTTTTCACTAAGTAATTTGTTGTTGACAGAGGGTATTTCTCTTATTTTAGTTTTTCAGCATTTTTTTTTTTTTTTTTTTTTTTTTAAAGAATGGAATTTTTGAAAAAGAAAATGTGTGTTTATTAATCCGTTTACTGTTCATAATTTTCTCTTTTATTGCTTTGAATTATGGAAATATTAAAAAAAAAATAAATAAATAAATAAAAAAAAATCTTTTTTTTTTTTTTTTAACTTTATTGTAACTGACTACAAAATCGCATAATCTATATATATAAAAGAACACTTCCTGAGTGAGTGAGGGGGTGATCTATCAACGCCCAGACAACACCCCTGGACCTAGAAGCATGAAATTTCGTGACAATGTTCTTTCTATGACGTAGGCATCCACTAAGAAGCGATTTTACAAAATTCGCCCCCCAAGGGGGGGAGGGGGAGCAAAACGTGATTTCACAAAATCCTTCATATCTCAAACAAAAAAACAGATATCCGTAAAATTTTTGCTTTAAAATATAGCTAATACAAATGTCTAAAAACCAATTTCTGGAATTTTCAAAATTCGGTCCCCAAGGGGGGCGGGGAGGCAAAACGTGATTTCACATGCGTAAAACGTGATTTCGCATAATCCTATATATCTGAAACAAAAAAATAGATAGACGTGAAATTTTTGCTCTAAAATATAGTTAATACAAATATCTAAAAACCAATTTCTGGAATTTTAGAAATTAAGCCCCCAGGTGGGGCAGCAGGGGGGGTGGCGGGGGGCTATGGGGCAAAAACAAATAGAAGTACAGTTAGGGCGTTCAAAATTGATACAGATAGGTTTTAGAGGCCTGCAAGTCAAATGAGGATATTTTCGATTGTGTAAAGTTATTAGGAGGGGAAGGAAGGGGGGGAGGGGAGAGGGGGGCAAAAAATAAAAATAGAGTTACATCGTTCAAAATTGGTATATAGAGGTTTTCAATACCTACAAATCGATTGCGGATATTTTCGAAGTTGTAAAATTATTAGGAGGGGCGGCAAGGGGGGGGCTATGGGGCAAAAACATATAGAAATGCAGTTAGGCCGTTCAAAATTTTTACAGATAGGTTTTCGAGGCCTGCAAGTCGAATGGGGATATTTTCGAAAGTGTAAAGTTATTAGGAGGGCCGGGAAGGTGGGGGGGGGGCAAAAAAATAAAAATAGAGTTAGATCGTTCAAAATTGGTATATAGAGGTTTTCGATACCTACAAATCGATTGTGGATATTTTTGAAGTTGTAAAATTATTGGGTGGGGCGGTAAGGGGGGGCTATGGGCAAAAACAAATAGAAATACAGTTAGGCCGTTCAAAATTAGTACAGATAGGTTTTAGAGGCCTGCAAGTCGAATGGGAATATTTTCGAAAGTGTAAAGTTATTAGGAGGGCCGGAAAGGTGGGGGGGGCGGAGGGGCAAAAAAAGTAAAATAGAGTTAGATCATTCAAAATTGGTACATATATGTTTTCGATACCTACAAATCGATTGCGGATATTTTCGAATTTTTTAAATTATTGGGAGGGGCGGGAAGGGGGGGAACGGAGGAGCCAAAAAATAAAAATAGAGATAGATAGTTCAAAACTGGTGCATAGTGGTTTTTGATACCTACAAATCGATTGCGGATATTTTCGAATTTGTAAAATTATTAGGATAGACGGGAGGAGGGGGCGAAGGGGGAAAATAATAAAAATAAGAGTTAGAGCATTTTGGGAATTTTTTCCGAAGGCAGTGAGAACCCGGTGCGACATTTTTCCTAATCAGATTTTGTTTCTCTTTTCTTTTCACGTGATAAAAATAAATGCAATTTTGAGAATTCAGTAATTAGAGTGATTCATTTAAAAATAGGGACCAGCGAAGCGGGGGTTGCCTGCTAGTTATTCATATAGCCTAAGGTTTACATTCAAGCACAATTTTCTATTTAAAACTGAACCTTAATTTAACAATGTATTTATATTGAAAGAAAATGTAAATAAACTAAATAAATTACTGAAAATTTGTAAAATGAGTATTTTATATTTGTACCACTTCATTCAGATATTATAATTTTTTATAATATAAAAACTCATTCAAAATTACAGAGATTAAAAAATACACATTAAATCATTAACTGAGAAAAAACATCTGGAATCTAAACTGTAGCTCTAGAAAAAATAGCTCCATGTCGTCCTTTTAAATTCTAGTCCCCTTTGAAAGCGAGTTCTAGAAACCCCTATTAGAATTCTAGAGCGTTTGTCTATATTATCGAGGACAAAGTTATTTAAAAATCTCTGCAAATAAATGCGAATACAATAGGCGGGTTTCAGCAAATATAATTTTGGTTTATTACCCATTTCTAGAAAACCAAGCGAGAATTTCTCGCAGTACGAAAGATTCAGAATATTCGGAACATTCAGAATATTGTTTGACAATCTAGAAATGTGTTGACTAGAAATTCTCAACCCTTTCATCTATTCCGTTTATTGGTGTGCCTTATGCTCATAGCTCGGAAATCTATATTTCTAGTTTAGGGATTTAAAAAATGACCACTTATTCATTCTAGATGATGGCGGTATATTTTTTTCCTCAGTGTTCAGAAAATCATAAGTAAATATTCACAATTGAAAATATATGACAGATTTTAATGTTTTGTGTTTTGAGTTTTAAAATTTTTTTCTCATTTCTACTTACAGTCGGCAGCAAAATTATTGAAGCACGCATCCACATTTTTAATCTTTTTTTTTTTTTTTTTTTTTTTCTTAGCTTGATCGTTGAGTTTCATCATCAGCTTACTTTTTTATAAACAGCACAAAGACTAAGATCATGACTCGATAAATATTTACTTTTCAAAACAGTATTAGGTATTATTCATATTAAATAGGGATTATTGCTAACGCTTCAATAATTTTGCTGTCGTCAGTATAATTAGAGTGAAATCCCGATCCATCCTCCCGCATCCATTGTTTTCCCGCATTGATCTTTTTTTTTCTATGGTCCCAGCACAAATTGTATTTAAATAATGTTAACAAAACTCGCATGTATCGTGCCTCAAAAAGTCGTTTTCCCGCATTTATCGTTGTAAAATTTTTCTCGTGACCTTTTAAAAATTTTCTCCTGGAGGTCAAGCGGTTCCATACGGTATGCAAACTGGAATTACTCCTTTCATCCTGAAATAACTCTTTTCGCCATTTGCATAGGGGGATCAAAATTGTGATGCAATGTCTCCGGACCATCTATTCATTTTGTAATTTCAACATGGCAGGCAGTAACCTCTTCAGTAATCTAGAAAATTGTTTCGTAAAATGCAGTTGCGCGCGAAAAAATGATGAAGAATACCAAAACAAAAGGGCAATAAAATTATGATGACGATGATAATGATGCTGATAATGTAGATGAAGAAATGGTTGCGTGTAGCAAAAAATGCGTCTGGTACAAAATTTAGTGATAATATTTGCATTGATCAAGATGCTGTAATATGTTGTATCCTAAAGCATAGAAGAAATGTGTGATTTCAAAAATTGAAAATAAGGGCGAAGAAACAAAGGGCAATTTTCACGCCGATGACGGAATTATGACGTTTTAAAATGCACGAACTTTTATATAAGTACATTAAATTACAGAAAAGGCCAGAAAAATGTTGTAAATTTGGAAAAAAATTCCTGTTTATTTATAAAATGAACGAAAAACCCAATGTAAAATTACTGATTTTTAAAAATAAATTTTACTTAATGATCTACAACATTGATTTATTTCTTTAACAGTTTGGAAAGTAACAAATTAGTTTTTATTAGTAGTATATTGTATACTTTGTGCGTATTAATTCATTAATTCATAAACATTGTTTTCTTCGTGTTTTGAGTTTGACCCGCATTTGTCGTTTTCCCGCTTCCATTCCCCCCCCCCCAACCCGTGAAAAACGATGGATCGAGGTTCTACTACATCAATATATACATCTTTCATTGCTGTATTTTCTTTTTAAGCAGAATTTTCTATGTAAATAAAATGTATGTAAGCAGCAATTATTAAAACATTTTTTTATATATCAATTTCTTTTGTCAAAATGAATTTAGTGTTATTTATATATGTCTTACTGCGAGCGCACACGCACATGTATTTAATAATCTGGTAAATTTTATTCCAGATACGTTTTGAAAAGCAATAAAAAAAAATTACAATTGCTGACGAAATGTATTAGCACTTGCATTTTTGATGAACCCAGTAATGAATATTTTATTATTTTAAGAAAAAATTTCCATTGTACCATGATCTTGTTAATGTGAATTTTTATTGTGCTCTCGATCTTAAAATCAGTTTGGAAGATTTCATTGCATACTAACAATAAGCGTCTTGCGAAAGACATAATCAAATTAATTACGTATTCTAAAGATGTCTTTAATTGAATAAAGCAAAAATGAATATTTAAAAAGCCGAACGTTGAAAGTTTTAATTTTCTTCTCATTGAGTAAAAAGGCGTACGAAATTATTATTATTATTTTTTTTTTTTTAATGCAGATATTAAGATAATTAAATGCCGTAAAAAATTTCTTAAATTTATCTTTTTATTTATTTATTTTTCCTATAAAATTAAATTAATTTTTAATTAGCAAGTGTTCGTTAGCTTTTATTTCCAATGGTTATACATTAAAAGCCTGCTTTTATGATACTTTAAGTATAATAGCAAATTCTCTAAAGGTATTGTATCTTGAACGTAATTAGTAGGAAAAACTCTTTTAAAAATTCGCCGAATAAAGTTTTTACTCGTTAACTGCGCACACAAATGATTTTGCTAAATCGAACACTGAAACTTTCTGTTCAAAAGATATATTCAATGCCTTTTCTTTCGTGAGTTCAATGATAATTAAAAGGTAAATTTCTTAAGAAACACGTCAAAATAATAATAATTAAATTTATAATATTGTAATTTTTATGTTATTGAAGGGGCCATGTCGTTGTTTATGCCAAAATCAAGATGATTTGATAATATTTCACTAAAATACATCCCAAGAAAACTAATGTATATATATTAAATTGCATTTAAATTTAGGCTATAAAAAGTATCCTGCTGTGTTGCAAGTAAATCGGGTAAATGATATGCCACTTTTATTTACCATTGGATATTTGATATAAAGGTAATTCATAAAATGTGCTCAAAAAGAATTTTTTTAATGTCTAAGTGGCTATTTTCATTGAAAATTGTAAATTTAATAAATGGAATAATGCACTTGGATACAAAATTAATCAATAAACACTCATTGTCAACGTGTTTTGTGTAACACCTTTTTTTTTTTTTTTTTTTTCCATTTTTCTATGGAAAAACGTCACTTTGGGGAAATTTTCATATTTGTAAGAATATTTTATTCAAATAAGAATATATATATCAATTTATATATATCAATATATATATATATATATATATATATCAATTTTCTTGAGCACATTTCACGCTTAGTCTGTATACCACACACTGAGAAAAAGTTCTGTAACTGACATCTAGAATCTAGTTTGTGGCTCTAGTAAAAATAGTTCCATGTCATCCTTATAAATTCTAGTCCTCTTTGAAAGCGAGTTCTAGAGACCCCTATTAGAGTTTTAGAGCATTTGCCTAGATTATCGAGGTCAAACTTATTTAAAAATCTATGCAAATAAATGTGAATACAAGAGGCAAGTTTTAGCAACTATAATCTTGGTTTATGACCCAATTGTAGAAAATCAAGCGAGAATTTCTCTCAATGCAAAGAATTCAGAATATTTAGCATATTCAGAATATTCTTTCACCATCTAGAAATGTATACACTAGAAATTCTCGATCATTTCACCTATTCAGCTTATTGGTGTGCCTTATACGCATAGCTCGGAAATCTATATTTCTACTTTAGGGATTTAGAAAATGACCACTTATTCATTCTAGATGAAAGCGGTATATATTTTTTTTCTTAGTGCATTTCATGGTGGTTCGCTTGACTGTATTAGCTTCAAGATTGTGCATATAGTTCAATTAGAAATATGCTCTCCCTGTATTTTTATTTTGTAAAGTGAACCTTATTTATCGTTCAGTATTAAGCTGGTAGACGTTGGTACGGTTTTCAACCCAAGTTGCATTCGTAAATAGGTTCGTTCGGAGTTTTCCGTTTTCTTTTTTCTTTTGTTTTCTTTTATTTTTTTTCCGTAACTAACATCTACGGAAGGCATTCCACCCAGGTTCATGTACCTAGCGTAAAGAATTAACCTCAACTTTTCAACCAACACATTCAATATCAAAACAATTAGACTTCAAATTATCTTTTCTTTTGTTTTCGTGCAACAGACATACAGCATGTGAAATTCCCTTAAGGTCGTAATTAAATTAAATTTCACAAAGTTATGACAAATCCCAAACTTCCGTGTGATACTAATGCGTCTATAAACAGATTTTTTTATTATTATTTCCTTTAGAATATTTAAATAATGTTGAGATGTTTTGAAGTAAATGTATTTGTATACAATATCATTTTATGCTTATTTTTAATTAATTTATTTATTAATAAATAATTTTTATAACTTTTTTATATTTGATTTCAAAACTTCTCTTCAGGGATAATCCCATTTATATAGGATTTTTTTTTTTTTTTTATTACTATTATACGTGTTATTTATTACTATTATATATATTAAAAAGATTCTTATTTTTAAATATTTCAGCAGACAAAAGCTATTCTTACAAAATAAAATGTATTTAAACTGGTATATATTTCTTTGACGCATAGATTGTTTACTTGAAAATATTTTTTCGACACATTGGCTGTTTATAGAAAAATATTCTTTTAACTACTTATATTTATATATATATAGGGTAAGTGCTCCAAGTGTTTGACACTTTTAGAGCAATCTCTGATATTTTTAATGTTTTAGTAATCAGAAACTATTTTTAGAAATCTTACGTTAATATGTATGGCATGAAAGACTTTCTCAGAACCATATATATGTTAAAACATATACATTTGATAATAATAATAATAATAATTATTATTATTATTATTATTATTATTATTATTATTATTATTAAAGGAATTTTTATTTTACACCCACTCAATGTTCCAGTAACTGACACTGCCAGTTTTTCATTTTACCAGTAAATAGCATCCTATGCTCCAGTGCTTGACACTGCTAGCTCTTCATTTTACCAGTTATTGACACCCTATGCCAATTGTGCTTTATTATTAAATAATGTGCTTTTATTATTATTATTTCTTATTTATTAATTATTTCGGGAAAGATGTCAATGACTGGAGCACCTATTCTATAGGGCAATCATGTATACTTATTTAAAAAAAGAAAATAAATTAAATGTTAAAAAGGGACGAAACCTTAGTTCTTTCGTTTATTTTTAACATTTATGTGTTTATTTGTAACAAATACATGTATTTTTCTTACCAAATTAGTAATTAATACTTGAAAAAATACGTCGCATTCTAATTGAAAATATGATAAATTCTTTCCGTTATTGATCTCTATAATGTGATATCGTCCTTTCTCGTCGATTACTTATGGCATCAAGATTTCACTTTCTGTGTGTGCTTCGTTTTTTAATTCACCCTTCCCCAAGATCGTAAGTTAAATACGTAAGATCGCGTGTTTCTGAAAATATTCAGCTACATTAATCTTCAGAGAAAACCTCGCTCTATCTTTACGATAGTAAGGTGCTTTCTTATGCGTCTCATTAATTCCACAATGCTTTTTTTTCTTTTCTTTATAAAGTTACTCGTGTTTCTATCCTTGTTCATTATTCAAATTTTGACAAGCAGTGCTTGTTGGAATTTGAGTGAGAAACATGCAGTCGCATCCCTGAGTTTAGTTTTGTTCAGAAGCATAAATAAAACTGTCGGTTGGAGATGAATAATGATATTTTACAAAAGATACTTAATTCGTAGAAATGAAATTTAAGGCGAGTATTTTCCTTTTCAATAAAACGTGTCGGGGGTGAGTGTACCTTTTGAAAGTAGATAATTCTTAGCCAATAGTATTGAAAGTTTTTTTTTTTTTTTTTGTATTTCAAGAAAAATGAGAATATAAAAGTATTTTCTGGGTTCGTATTGATATAGTGATTAATGACCTTGATATGAAAGGAAATATAAAACAAGATTAAATAAGAATTTGTTCAGAAATTTTGTTTAAAACAGCCTGGAGTATCGATTATTTGTTACATAGAATTAGGTATGATAAATTGTCCTAATTTTTTTTCTTTAAAAAAAAAAGAATTAAATCTAATTAATATAAAAAATATTTTTATTTGAAGTGGTTTTACTTGATCATAAATATAACTTTTTACATAATTATGCACACATACCAGTTATTGAAATTTTTATAAAAATATATGCTTTTAATTTAGAAGTTTATTTAAAGCTGTCGACTGAAAAACAAAACTTCTTATCTCTATAAAATTATTGTAAAAATATAGATTTTTATAATTTTAAATTTTTATATATTCATAATTTCGTATATTGATACAATTACAAAATTTTGTATATTTGCAAAAACTGATATTTTAAAAATATAACTTTTAGATAATGTTTCCATTTTTAATAAAATTTATACAGAAATTTTCCCTTTGAAGTACGGAAAAAGAATAATTTTGATAATTTTTAATATTTTATAAGTAGTAACTTTCATTTACATTTCTCAATAGCGATTAATTGTATATGTGACCTGGTATTTTTTCTGTTATGCCTATCAAGTTATATCTATGGAAAAATCTATGAAGAAGCGAAATTTCCATTTCTTCATTTTTTTTTTTTTCTTTTTTTTATTATTCTGCCATTTATATAAATTTACCACTTTTATTTATGAACAAGTATCAGCAATCTTATCTATTAATCGAAACTCATGTATGCTTGTCTATGTGTCCCTCTTCCCACATAGTTTTAGTACGTATTTACCACGAATTTAAATGATCTTTCTGTTTTCCTATACATGCCCAAAAAAACTTCGTCAATTAAAAAAAATCTGTCTGACACATTTATCCGCTTACTTATATATATCTTATATTTTTATGAAGTACTTTTCGACAATGAACTTAAACCATTAAATACATTACGTTTATTACGTTGCGTATAGTGTTTTCTTTTTTCTTTTGTTTTCTTTTTCCTTTTCTTTTCTCTCTCTCTGTTTTTTTTTTTTTTACTTCTACCTTTACTTTGTTTTCTTTTATTAGAAACGACAATTTTAGGTAAAAACGTTCAAGTTTTCAGAAAAAGAAAAACTGGAAGAATTGTTTAAATGAATAATATTTAACATTATCAACATTTTCACAAATATTCTAATACAGTTGAACCTCGTTAACGTGAATCTCAAGGGGGATAAAAAGTTTGTTCATGTCATCAGTAATTCATGCTATCAGTAACTAATCTTCATATAACTAAACTAATCTTCATTTTGACGGGGATTTGGGGAAACAGTTCCTGTTAAAAGTAATTCACGTTAACAGTGTTCACGTTAACGAGGTTCAACTGTATCGACTATACATTTTTGATCAAATGTCACTCATTTTAATGAATAATCACATGGTAATTTTGGTTTGTGTAATATTTAATGTTGGTAATTATCTGCGATGTCTACACACTGAGATACTGCAGAGTATTCTACATAAATAACTGTAATTTATTATTATTATTATTATTATTATTTTAATAAATATTGGTTTTTTAAAACTTATATACTTTTTAATAGTGTCTTTTTTTCTGTAATATTTTAGATCTATACAGATTGGGCCAATCACTACCTGGATAGGGGACGCTATAAAAGAAATATTCAAGACCTCCAGGTAGATGTTTGCGATGGAGTATTGTTGGCCGACGTTATAGAAGCTGTCAGTAAGTGTGCTTTACTTTTCATTTCTTTGTCATTAATAAGATTATTAAACATTTAAAAAACACAAATTTACTCAGTGAAGTTGTTTAGTACTATTATTAAGAAAAATTTATTATATAAAAGCGTATTATATATTCATAATACTCACAATATTAAGTATATTAAACTCGCATATTAGTATTGACATACTAGGCGAGACGTATTAAATCCTCGACGATAGGTTCAATGCCCCAACCCTGCTCTCCCGCTCTTTTTCTCGTCAATTTTGTCCTTTTATTTCTTCCGGTGTTAGCTTTTTTTTCACACTTAATATTGTGAGTTTCTTTTCGTTTTCATCCCATGTTTTTCTATGGAATTTTAGTTTTTTATCCCCCGTTTTTTACATTCTAAAGTGCGGTGGTTCCTAATCTGTAAATTGATGCTGCAGTTTTCAACATAGGTTTATTAAAACTATTTGATAAAGCTCTTTCTCTCTCTATTTTTTTTTTTTTTTTTTTTTTTACATTGTACTTGAATGGTAGCGACTGTATGTAATACGAAAATTACATTTATATTACCTTATATTTATTTGCCTCTGGAGAAGTTGATAAAACACATTTTATTTGCAAATTTTGTTTATATATTTTTAGATTATTTTGTTTAAAAAAATGTGTATAACGCTAGTCATAATCATATTAAAAATTATATACAGTGTTAGCAAGAAATAAGTTGCCCACTTTAGAGGGCTCCAGAATCCATCCTATTGGTCCAAATGAGGTAAACTTTTAACTACAGATAATTCAAATGATGCGCTTGACATTTATTAAATAAAAAAAATTAATACAAAATTTCGTCGGTAGATGGCGCTATAACACAAATGGTACTTATTTGCATATATTCAAAATCAGAAACACCATTTGTGTTTCAGCGCATGCCTATTAGCATTATTATTTGGATAAAGGACAATATCTACCGTCAAAGACCATCAACTCTGCCTGATCTGAAAGACAGCATTCGGCGCCATGTTTTAGACATTCCGGCAGACTTACTCCGGTCAGCTGTTGAAAATATGATTATGCGATTACAGCACATTGTTGAACATAAAGAGTATTATATTGAGCAGTTTTATTAATGTCACTTTATTTTTCACGCATATTTTTAAAGCATATTAAATATGGCTATGTGTATTGCAGCGCCACCTACCGGTGGAATTTTGTACTATTTTTTTTTTTTTTTTTTTTTTTTTTTTTTTTTTTAATAAATGTCAAGCGCAACATTTGAATTATCTGTAGTTAAAATTTTATGTCATTTGAACCAATAGGACGGATTCTAGAGCCCTCTGAAGTGGGCAACTTATTTCTTGCTAACCCTTATATATTATTTGTATGTTTCTGTGAAATAAATTTTACCACAAACATTAATCTTCCATAAATCAGGTTGAATATGAGTTATTCTGGATATAATGCATGCACATTGTTAATTTATTTTTTAATATATAATTATAAATGTTAAACAACGATAAATGTATAACTTTTGCTTTATTTTAGACAGTTTGAACATCCGAATTAAAATGAGCACATACAAGAAAACCATCTTTGCACGAAACGACCATTATTTGCCCAAATTCTTGTGCTTCTATCTATCTATCTACACACACACACGCATATTATATACAGTCGGTAACAAAAGTGTCCGAACACTAGCAAAAATTCCTATGTAAAAAAAGTACACTTCATACGGTTCTGTTAAATAAATCCTTTTCGAATCATGTTCTTAGACTGACTAAGAAGAGGATTCGACAAGGACTTTTTTAACAAAACCGAATGAAGTGTTTTTTTTTTTTTTTTTACATAGGAATTTTTGTTAGTGTTCGGACACTTTTGTTACCGATTGTATATATATATATATATATATATATAGAGAGAGAGAGAGAGAGAGAGAGAGAGAGAGAGAGAATGATCGAATGTGCTGATCGTTATCAAACAGTCTAACCAATTAATAGCTTTTTATGTCATCCTGCTGTCACCTTAACATAATTTACCTTTCTATCGTAAAATAATTATTTTATAACGCGCAAAAATTTTTGTACTTCGGACGTTTATAAGTAATACACAGCATCAGTCAACTAATCAAGATAACATGATAGAGTGTAAATTATTATATTATCTTAAGGTGTTATCCAGAGAAAGTGTGTATAAAAACTTAAAGTAAGTATCATTTAAGGTTTTTAAAATAAATTCTTCATTTATACGGAAGTTATAAGATAATACACACAAGCAATACACATTTACAAGCATATACATTTCGACATTTCCAAACATGTCGCTCTCTTTTATGTCAGTCAATAAGTAATTTAGAAAACAAATTATATTATTTTAAGGAAATTCATTTTGAAAATACTTTTTTAACCTTCAGTATAGTTTTATTACTTTTGAAAAAGATGCAGAATATGGAAAAAAGAAAAAAAAAGACGCTTACTACTTTTAAGCTCAATAATTTTACATCTAAGATGTAAAAAGCTATTTCTCTCCTAATGCTCAAATAAAGGTTACATATGATTACAAAATAGTTTCTAGGATATACAGGGGCTCAGAAAGCCAACGCATGGGATTAAGTACTACTAGTTAGGTTATGGTTAAGAAAGATTTAATGGTCTTAGAAAACAGTTGTGGGGCCAAAACGAATATTGAATTTTGCATTCGATGCATCAGCTAAAATATTAAGACATTGGATCGTGAGGAATCATTTTACATTGCTGTTAAGGAAATAATTTATTTCTGTGAACAAATTAAAAAATAAAAAGATGTTAAGGATATATATATATATATATATATATATATATATATATATATATACCTTGTATGCTACATTTTGTTACGCTATATTTACTAAAAGTATATCTATGTAAAATATTTTGATTGAATCATAGAAATATTAAAATACATTAAAAAATATTCATATATCACTGTTTACTATATTCAAACTTTAAGAACTTAAAAGTAAAATAACTGAAAACTGTTCTTATAAAATCTTAAGTCTTTCTGCAAATATAAATTAGTGATCTTTTAACTGTAATGATTTCCTTTTTTATTTCAACAAAACTATACTAAATCACAAATTTAATTTCGTAAAATTGGCCCTATACTTCAATTTTTAAAATAAATCTCATTTAAAAATTTCAATTAAAAAATTATCTTTTTCTCATGAAGTTTTTTTTTCTAATAAATATTCATAATTTTCATAACTTTGTTTTCATTAGCGAAATATTTCATTTAACAATTCAAGCATCTCAAATATTTTCTTTCTAGAAAATTCTTAAAAAGTATACAAAATAAATATAACTTATCGAAAAAAAAAAAAAAAAAAAAAATTAATAATATATCCTTTTACTTATGTTTCATCTTCTATTAATAATTCTCATTTGATTTCGGGAAAGTTACGATACTACTAAATATTAAATCAGTAATTTATTTTTTCGTATGTATCATCGGAGGATTAAAATCTCTTCACAAAAATGTGAAAATGAATTTTTCATTTCAATTTAATTTGCACAAACAGGAAAAGAAAAAAAAATATATCATCGAAAGAAATGAAGCGATAAATTGAAATATTTTATGCACAAGAAGATCTGATTTCATTAAAAATTAAACACAGCATTGATCACGTTGTAAAAAAATTGTGATTAAAGAAAAATGACATATAATTCTTTCTCCACCAAATTCCTTATAGAAATTAAAAAATTTCAAGAATGTGCTGGTCTTTTTTTTTAATGTTTATTTAAGTTTAATGATATTTTTACACAGTGTATATTTTTGTGCCGCATACTTTAAAAAAAATTAAAAAGAATTAAAAGATAAGCGTAAAAAGAAATAGAGAAAAAATATTGACATATTGATTGCTACCAATTTTCTTCAAGATTTTGTAAAAAATTAACTTATTCTGAAATAATGTAAATACTTCATAATATGTGTGAGATTATTTATTCAATTTTATTATATTTGACACAAATAGTATGCTTATCAATAAGAAAGAGAAATATATATTATAAATCTATAATATCTTCAAATTAATAATTTGAGGAAAAAAAAATCTTTTTAGCAGCAAAACCTTTTTCATTAAACTGTACACTTCCAAAGATTTTTGAGCTGTTAAATTTTGTTGTTAAATATGAAAAATATAAAATTATACTAATTTAGTTTTTTACGTAAATAATACTTTGAAAGCTAATGTATATTTTATTCTGCCAATTTAAAGCTTGTCGATCCGGTAATCTTTAATCTTGATTTAAACTTATTTGAATCTATTAATTAAACTGAAGGGTTTCAATTCTCTCTTTATAATGAAAGATAACCCCCGAATAAATTGGATTTTTTTTTTTCTCATAAAATGAGATGAAAGAGATACGTTAAATGTATTACTTGAATTCTTGTTCATCATAAAAGAACTCGTATTACGTTTTCAAAGTAGAAATCCTTGATTTTCTAATGTTAATAAATACTTTCATTTTACATTTTACTCGTGAGTTATACGTTTAAATCATAAATAAATTTGTAAATACGGAATATTGGTATTTAGGAAAAACCTTTCTTGAGAATTTTTTTTTTTCTTTTTTTGTGAAATATTTTACTGCAAATAATACTTACAAGGAAACATTCAAAAAGTGTCGTCCTCAAAAAAATATTGAAAAAAAATGTATATATATATGTGATTCTACTCTTCATAAAACACCATAAAGTGAAAAAATTATCGGCTGAAATAAATTACAATGACCACAAAAAACTATCAAAATTAGGCATTTTTGGCGATAAGTTCGCCAGCACTGAGATTGCCGTGTACGAACAGAACCGTGTTTTACTTCTCCGCCAAGTATTCAAAATCAATCGCCTAATAGTGTGAAATCGCCAAATATGCTGAATTTTGATAATTTTTTATGGTCGCTGTAATTCATTTCAGCCGATAATTTTTTTCATTTTCTAGTGTTTTATGAAGAGTAGAATCACATATATTTTTTTCAATATTTTTTGAAGACGACACCTTTTGAATGTTTCCTTGTTAGATACAAAAATAAATACAAATACAGTAGAGCCTCGTTTATCCGAGATAATGTGGACCGAGGGTACCTCGGATAATCGAAAACTCGAATAACACGGACACTGTAGTAAATCGAGGGGGAAACATACAGTAAAATTTAAAACGAATTAAAACGTAGTTAATGAAGTAAAAACATCTGTTATTTATTTAAATGTAATACAATACATATATACATAAATTACTAAATACAGTACTGTATAACAAAAGTTATTAAAATTATCCACGCTATTTGTCAAAAACCGTGCCTCCACCTGTTCGGTACTACCTGGGTTAATTCGGAACTCGATTAGTCGGGGATAACTGCAGCTCTACGGTATTCCTATATTTCTTTATAATAATTTGTTGAAAAAAAAAAGAAAAAGAAAGAAAGAAATATTATTTTAGCAAAATTTCCAATCTTATTGTAATTTCCTTATTCCTTTCTTTCTTTCTTTCTTTCTTCTTCTTCTTATTATTATTAACAGGGATTAACAGGGAGGAGGGGCCGCTCACCACTCCAGGAGTGCTGTCGAGCGATTCTAGCTATGCTAGTCCTCTTCTCCGGAACTTTTATTTAAAAAACTTAAAAAAAAAAAATATATATATATATACAAGGGCCGCTGGAGACAGGTCTCCCACGCGACAAGCAGCGGCGGTAAAGAAGTCATATTTCAATTTAATACTGAACTCATTACGACAAGGGGCACCAATGCAGAGCAGAGATTGGTTAAGGTAGTGCCGGACATAACCCTTCGCGACAAGGGGCACTTGGTCAGGATGCTGTTGAACTGCAGGCAAAGATTTACTGAAACTGCTTATGGTAAAACTGTGATATGTGCATTGAGCCAGTAGTAATTGAAAATCAGTAGAGGAGTAGAAACATAAGCAGTATTTAATTAACTTAGTCTATTAAGTTTGAAGTTTCCATAAGAAGAGAAAAAATTTTGTTTAGCTTTTAAATTAAAGAGGGTCTTGTAATTATGTTCTCTAACCAGTTGGGAGGTTTAGTCTTAAGATTCTTCTTCTTCTTATTATTATTATTTTGCCTTTGCTTCTTTACTTAAAACATGTTTACGCGGATCAAAAATGTAAACATAATAAGAAACATACATGCCACAAAAATATATAAGCACGATTAATATAACAACCGGAATAGTCTTTAAATAATTATAAAAATTAATTTTATGAGATAGATAATGTATAGTGCATTAATGACCTAATGACCGATCTACATTAGTGACCTTAATTATGGATCATATGAAGTTCCGGGATTAAACTTTACGTCATTTCAATGTCAACTCAATAATAAATTGTATATGGATATTTAATTATAATAGATCAAAAATCCAATAACAATAAAAATTTGTATTAAGCATATAATGATTTAGTAAATCGGACAATATACATTTATATCAAGGTCATAGCCCCCCCCCCCCCCAAAAAAAAAAAAAAAAAAAAAAAAAAGCTTTAAACTAATTGTGTGAAGTGTTGAAAATGCTTTATAACTCAAAAATATTTGACAAATTTGCAAATTTCAGAAGGGTAGTTCAACCCCCTTCCCAAATATTTATTGACTACAGCCTCAATTTTGATATTGTTATAGCTTTCTGCATTTTGGGTTTGAATGTAATCTTATTTTTAGCTTATTCTTTATTATTAACTTATTATGATTGCGCTCTGATAAATTTATTCTGAACTTTACTTACAATAATGCATATCAAACTTTACTAAATTTATGAAATGTATTTGGAATGCAAAAGGAATTAAAGAGTCGATCGAAATTTAAAATAAAAATTTAATTATCATTCATTCTTCCGATTTAATGTACCATCCTCCATTTCAAAATTTTCAAACTAAATAGATACGAATAATAATTAAGGTAGGAGATCGTCGTTTAAGAAACGTTAAAACTGAACTGAAAATTAATTAAAATCTTTTCAATAAATTCGAGATGCAATAAATTAAATCCCAAATCAAATTCAATAATTTATCTATTTTTAGTTGGCAATTGAAAATAGTAAAGTTGAGAATTAAGTTTAAAATATTAAATATTTTCATGTACTTCGACTAATACTACTGTAACTGACGTAATTTAACTGATGATAGAAAGAACAACGTCGGTGATTGTACAGTCGGGGAAAAAAAAAATCGCAGCACTCACTGTAATTTCATTATTAATTGACGCAGAAAAATGTAATAGACACAATTCAACAGGAAATTAAATGCACATTTTGAAAATGCTGTCAAATTTTGAATTAGGGGTTATCTACATATTGAAATGAGCGCTAACTTTGATTTTTTTCAATAGCAACACCCAATTTTGACTTCATATTCGAATTTCTGAGAGTCTGGCAGTGCGGAAAAGTATCCTGTTTGTATACTTTATCTTTAGTATTTATAGAGTTAAAATTAAAAATGTGTTAGGGGGTTATCTGTAAATGTAGAAAAATAAAATTAAGATCCTATAAGAAAGAGATAAATTTTAATGTTTTACACCGGAAATCTTTCAGGAAAAAAAGAATTATAAAAATTAATAAGCATAATTGACCATTTTCCTGTTTTTTAATTATCCTGAATTCAGTTTGTTAGACTTGTATATACTTCAGTACTTTTTTAAATAATTTTAGGTCTATTTAAATACGTTACACTTGCGATTTATCCAGACTGTACTCTTTGGAAAAAGTGCAACATTTTTCAAGTAAAATTATCTATTATGGCTGTAGTGATCACCAATAAAGCTTGAATTTTCTTTCGTAGGTGTAACATAAAATATGACATGAAATATTATAGATATACATACAACAACGCATAAACTAAATCTTTTCGGATAAATTATTGTAAGGGTTTATGAAGTAAATATTAAACAATTTTAATCGCAATTACCAGTTTTGGGACAGTTGAACTCTTTGGAGCTGTACGATTCGTTTTATAATTTCTATGAAAATATAATTTCTTAATTAACCCTTTCGCGACTGCTGACGTAGATTCACGTCTTTTGAAAATCTGTAACTCTCTTAGTGGGCGTTTCTTTCGTAATTTGTGTGTTATTTATTTCTTAAGTGTGTAACCAGTGTTCATATTTTTGCAATAAAATATACTATGGATAGAAATATATTGATTAGAAAGAATATAATTATACTGTATATCCATTTGTAATATAAATGTGAATACAGAAAATTTGTTCTGAAGTACTGTATTTTGAGAGAATAACGCCCTTAGGCGGATTTTACTGTCAAAATTACAAAATCCTGCGGTTGCAAAAAGTGTTAAAATATATTTATAAAATGAAAAGTATATTTAAAAAATATATAAAATTAAAATATATTATTAAAATTTTAAAGTCTAAAGTATCTTTAAAATAATAATCCTCCCCCCCCCCCCTACAAAATAAATAAATAAGAAAAATTAAGCAATATATGAAGCAAATGATTAAGCCTTTAACTTAAGAAACGATTTTACAAGTCTGTCTTGCATTCCAATTCTATTCTTTTTTTTTTATTGACAATTTTTACATTTACCAAATTTTCTATTTAAAACAGTAAACCCCGCCTATTTAGTTATTTTTTTTTTCTTGTGGTGTTCGTCTAAAAGATTTAAAATTTATCACCAGTAATCGATGAAGTAAATATAACTTGTGCATATTTTTGTCAACATAAAATAAGGGGTTTAACACGAATACTCAATGTCACATTTACGTTTCTTTTTTTGTATTGTTTTGTTTTGAAGAACGATGAAGGCGGGGTTTGTCTTCTTTAGAAAACAGGAATTCTTGATGCTAACACTGATGTCTAAATATTATCATTTTATATTATTTCTTTGCGTTTGACGCTGTTGTTATATAATTTGGCTCGTAAATAATAATAATAAAAAAAAAACATATTTTGCTTAATTTTCCTTGTTATTTTTTAAGATTTGATTCGTTATCTCATGCAAAACTTTATAAGAGACGGCCCCCTAAACCACTCCAAAAGAAAGATTTATTTATATCTCGAAAACTAATAACTGGAATGAGCTGCAAATTTGCACACCCATATTTTTCAGCATTAGGATTCTTTTTATGTAAAAATTAATATAGGTCATAATTCATAATTTTTATGAATATGAATTCATTAATATTTTTCAAAATTAAAAATATTTTTCAGAATCAAAAGTAATGATGGATTATGTTTGGGTTTCTTCACTGTATCTCGCAAAAAAAGAATTATATCGATCAAGTTATTTTTTGTGAAGATATTAATAAAAGTTTGAAATATGAATTTAACATTAGCACCTTCAAACTTTGAACGCTTATAACTCCGTGAAAAAATAAGTAAAATATACAACCAATATACTTTTTCGCGTTGTCGCGATCCCAGGAATTCAAATATAAAATAAAAATGGGGCATTACCTTTGAAAAAAATCAAAGTTGGTGCGCGTTTTAATATGTAGACGACCCCCAATTCAAAATTTCACTTCATTTTCTGAAACTACTCATAATTCCTCGTCGAATGATACCTATTACATTTTTCTACATCTATTAGCAACGAAGTTACGTCGAGTGCTGCGTTTTTTATTTCCCCGACTGTACATTCATTAGAAAGTTATCTGAAGGTTGCTTTCTGAACTGATATGAAAACGTATATGTGTACGTCCTAATAATTAAAAAGGGAGATTTAATTAAACACACTGGTATGTCGTACTGCTTAATAATTTAATAACAAAATTAATGATTATGTTCACTGAGAAAAAATTCTGTAACTGACATCTAGAATCTAAATTGTGGCTCTAGAAAAAATAGTTCCATGTCATCCATATAAATTCTAGTCCCCTTGCAAAGCGAGTTCTAGAAGCCCCTATTAGAATTATAGAGCGTTTGACTATATTATCAGGGCAAAGTTATTAAAAAATTTCTGCAAATAAATGAGACTACAAGAGGCGGGTTTCAGCAGCTATAATCTTGATTTATTATCTAATTCTAGATAATACAGCAAGAATTTCTCGCAATACAAAAGATTCAGAATATTCGGATCATTGTTTTACCATCTAGAAATGTGTAAGCTAGAAATTCTCGATCATTTCGTCTATTCAGTTTATCGGCATGCCTTATGCGCATAGCTCCAAAATCTATTTTTACTCGTTAAGGGATTTAGAAATGGGCCACTAAATCATTCTAGAGAAAGGCGGTATATATATATTTTTTTTCTCAGTGTTATTGAAAAATATACTATTAAAATGTTTTGCAGTACAATATATGATTATAACAATAAAATATATAAATGTATTTCTTCTCTCTCTCCTTTTTAATAAATTGAGGTGTGTGGATATAATGCAAATTTGACAAAAAAATAAATAAATACTTATGATAAAACATTTTAATAGTGAGATAATATTCTGCATTGTAAGGAACCTTTATGTAGAAATGGTGACTTTTCTCAGTCACTTTTATTTATATACTTTAAAATTATTCTTGGGAGTAAACCTCCCAAGAATAATTTTAAAAATAACTTTTAATAATTAATTAAAATTTATTTAAAATAAAATAAATTTAAAAATAAATTTTAATAATTTTAAAAATAAATACTTTTAATTAAAACAAACAAAAAATAATAATAAGATAATTTCATTTAATTTTACAGAACATGATAGTTTTCTTTAATTTTCTCTTTAAGTTTTACGAAAAGTAAAATAAAAACGTCCTTTCCTAAATGTGTTTTCTAAAATGTAGTATAGGAAAAAACGCATATTACCTTAAAAGACAATAATTTCATGTTTAAATTCCACAAATAAAAACTATTTATGCATTTTTAAAAAAAAGTTTTAATGTTATTTTATAATAATATCGGCTTTTTGAGAGAAAATTTTAATATTTTACTGCATTTAAGTTTCGCTCGCTAGGTTATTTACTACTTTTGCACTTGGTGCATTCTTTAATGTTCATCTCTAACGATATTTTTGTTCGTAATTATTTCTGAGCCATATTTTCAAGTAATACAAAACACAGTATATCCATAATCCCTACATCTATTGAATACATAAACGAGTTTAATAGATTTTTTTTTTTTAATTTAATCAGGGAAAACTGTTAAAAAAATTCATAAAAAATTTCTGTTAAAGTCTTCCTGTAGCCAAAAAGCCTAAAAGTGGTCAATTATGTTTTCGTATTCTACCAACATATTTATTTTTCAATTTATAATTCCATTTCACATATTTAACATATAAGTAAATATATCTCAATTAATTTTTCATATCTCACATAAGTAATAATTTTAATATTAATCTTTGTATTAAATATATATATATATATATATATATTAAAAAATAGAACTATTAAAAAATAAACTAAGGTATATTTACAAACATAACAGCAAATAAACGATTATTAACACGTTGAGCGCCACGCAAATTCTTAAAATCCATTAAAATTCTATAATGATTCTCCCTGTAATAAATAAATATTAAGCAAATTTTTAAATAATTTTCAATCAGTAAATGTAATATTTTTAGTTTTATATCCTATTTTATATCCGCCACCGATGATTGACGCGGCTTTATATCATATATGACACTGTCAGCCACCGGACACTGTCAGCCACCGATGGCTGGCAGGGAGCTAAACGTTTTAATTTTTTATTGATACTGCTTTTACTTTCGGGGTAAAACTTTCACTGAAATGTTTGAAGTATAACATGTTCTCCACACTCCTAAAGTTTCAAGATGATTCCTTCAGTAATTAGAGATATATGACAAAATGTCTAGAATCTAGAATGGCTGACACGGCCTCAATGTTTTAAAAAAAATACCTCGCTTTTAGACAAAAATACCATAATAATGTATTATGTATGATTAATAAATACGGAAAACAAATTTCCTTAATTAGACTTGATACTTTTAAATAGCAGTACTAACATAAAGTAAAGAATAGCAAACGGAAGAAAATATACATTTCTCTACTAATAATTCAGAAATACAACCTAATGACAAAATTGAAACTTAAATTCATTTTTCTCTCACCATTAATTAAGCACCCATTCAATTTCCTGTTAAAGGTAATCTTGACATACGTGCATTAAATGAAGTGAATTAATTCATTTAACACGTTGTACTTGATTATACAGATGCAGCCATTTTATTACCGAAACAGGTAAGAGGAAATCATTGGGATGTTAATTAAGAGGCATAAAAAGTAATGGTATGATGAAAGCCGTATCAACTGTTTAATTAGTCATTTGCATCTTGTTTTAAGGAAGGGCTTTGTATCGATTGCTGCGAGCCAAAATATTTTCTAATTCAGTATTATTTTGGTTCTCGAGTATGTAACATATTTTTAAGAGAAATGCTTTTAACGATATACACCCTGCGACAAAAAGATAGGTACAAAGGGTTTTTTCTTTGATTTTTCATAAAATAGCATTATCTAAATTGTGCTTATCATTTATTATTATCATAAAATAACACTATTCCCGGACTCATTTTTGTTTTAAGACTCATTTAGAAAAGTTTTTAAGACTAATATTTTTCTAATTTAAGACTACTCTCCGTGACAAAAAGATAGCAACAAAGGGTTTTTGTAAATTTCTCATAAAATAACATTATCTAAATTGTGATGATCATTTATTATCATAACGAAATATTATCATATCAAAAACATATTAAATATTTGAATCATATTCAAATTAATCGTATTCAAAAATTTAAAAAAAAAAAAAAAAAAAAAAAAAAAAAAAAAAAACACTTTGTTTCTATCATATTGTTGCGGTGTGTAGTCTTAAATTAGAAAAAATTTTAGTCGTAAAATTTTTCTAAATTAGTCTTTAAAAAAAATTAGTCCGGGAATAGATAATTTTATGATAATAATATAAGCACAATTTAGATAATGTTATTTTATGAAAAATCAAAGAAAAAACCCTTTGTACCTATCTTTTTGTTGCGGGGTATATATACATTATATTGTACACACACACACACCACTAATTTTTCTTTAATTTGTTTAATTTCCTTTTATTCTCCTCCACGATAAATTAGGTAAATATGTTTTATTATAATAATATATTTAACGTTAAATCTCAAAGTGTGTTTTTCAAAAACAACTTTTTTTAATGATTATAAAGTTATTAATAATGTAGTAATATATTTACAAGTAAAAACATGAATGTATATTTATATAAGGTTGAACGCAAACAATTTTTACTGGTGTACAAAATTAAAGCAATAACTTGTTTTCTCGTTTTCTTCTTTTACGTGTAATTTTTAAACAAATGCACACAGAAACATAAAATTTGAATGGCTTCTCCGTTATCATATCATCAATCAAATTTTATATAACTTTTGCATAAGTAATAATTTTTAAACTAATAATTATTCAATTTTTCTGAAAAGTTAGATTTGGAAAAAATGGAAATTTTCAACAATTTTAGAAAAGAAAACTTAATGAAAAATAAACATAAGGATGCATTACAGACAGATGAATATGCATATACATGCATGTGTTAGAATAAAACCAGATTTTCTTCCTGTACAGTCGGTAACAAAAGTGTCCAAACACTAGCAAAGATTCCTATGTAAAAAAAAAAATACACTTCGTACGGTTTTGTTAAATAAATCCTTGTCGAATCCTGTTCTTAGTCAATGTAAGAACATGATTCGATAAGGATTTTTTTAACAAAAGCGTATGAAGTGTACTTTTTTTACATAGGAATTTTTGCTAGTGTTCGGGCACTTTTGTTACCGACTGTAGTCACTTTTCTGTTTCTTCTTTTCCCTTCTTTTTTTGTGAATAACTTTTTAAAAATTTATAAAATTATTTATTGTAATTTTTATCATCATGATGAAACTCATAGTTTATAAATTAGTAATTATATTTTTTTCAAAAAATATGTTATAAAAGTTTTAAAAAAAAGTGAATACAGAAAGAAAAATCGGGATTTTTAGTTTTAAAGGTATATGCGTCTTCACCTATCTGTAATGCATCCTTACCACCATTTTTCCTTAAGTTTTCTTTTCTAAAATTGTTGAATTTTTTTTATTTTTTCTAAAGCTTACTTTAGAGAAAAATTGAATAATCATTAGTTTAAAAATTATTGCTTATGCTGAACTTATATAAAATTCAATGAATAATATAACAAACATGACATCCAAATTTTATGTTCATGTGTTTATTTGTTCAAAAGTTATGTGCAAAAGAAGAAAATGGGAAAGGAAGTTGTTTCTTTAAATTTGAACGCCAGTATATATTGGGAAAATGTAAATACAAATATTTTTCGATAAATAAGCAGTATATATTTTGTATGAAATAGTACAATACTATTAATATAATGGCAATAATATGGTATAATATTAAAACCCGAATAAACTACTACGTCAGAAACGCCAAAGAAAAATGTTTGAGATGCATACAGCTGTTTCGGTAGCCTGAAGCGTACCGTCTTCAGTGCAAAAAGAATTCTGAAACTGGAGAAGTTCTCGTATATATAGGAGAGGGACCGAATTTAGTTCAATCAATAGGATTACGGAAAAGGTTCTACTGTTTACACAGCTAACATTCCTAAATTCCTATTCACCACACTCCCCACCTTTCCCGTAATCCTATTGGCTGAACTAAATTCGGTCCCTCTCCTATATATACGAGCACTTCTCCAGTTTCAGAATTCTTTTTGCACTGAAGACGGTACGCTTAAGGCTATCGAAACAGCTGTATGCATATCAAACATTTTTCTTTGGCGTTTCTGACGTAGTTGTTTATTCGGGTTTTAATATTCCAACGCCAAGTCTCCTGCTATTATATGGTATAATATTGTTAATATAAAAATACAACTATGTAAAAAAAAAAAAAAAAATACTTATGAATATGTCTTGTATTTTTAGTTTTAATTCAATTCTATTTAAGGTAAACATTTTTTTGTATGTATTTTAATATTCATTTCTGTTCAAATTTGATGCACATCTTTTTTTTTTCGCAGAGTAATAATTTTAATTAAGAATCTAAGCACTTTTCAAGCTCTTCTTCACGTTCTTCAATATTCAGTTAAAAGTGCAAGTTTTTTAAAAAGGCCTGTTTTGCCTCAGGGGCATATCTTTTTTAACACCTTAATAAAAAGGTTCTTTAAATAATTCCCTTTTTTTGTGAAGTATAAAATAAGAAGTAACAATTATCTAATTAATGATGTTTTAAGAATGAAAATTTCCATTCATCTTTTATTATTATCTATAATTTTATTTTATTTTTTTCGGCAGGGTATATTGCTTGAACTATAAAAAATAACTTAAAAAGAGAATATTTTTCAATTCAGTTTTAAATGCGTGGCACGTGACATTTAGCAAAGGATAGGGGGATCAACGTAGCTGAACAGTAATAGACTTTTTTGTTCCCTGTCTCTTATTTTCTACAACAACTTGTGTAACTTAAAAAAAGCTCCCAAACTCGATTACATTTTTTAGATGAAAAAATGCGAAAAATATTTAAGTTAAAAAAAAAAAAAAAAAAAAAAAAAAACAGAAAGAAAGAAAAAATATTTTTCATATTATGCTCAGAGTGAAATAAGTCTTGTTGTAACATCGGGATAATGAAGAATTTTTTTTTTCTTTTGTAAGTTTTATGTACATTTTTGTAAGTGACATTTTTTATTAAATTTTTTATTGTTTAAAAATAAGATGAGTTGGTTTTTACAAATTTGTTGTTTTAACAAGTTTTTTTTTTTTTTTTTTTTTTTTTTTTTAAGAAAAATTATTGCAATATTAAATTTATTTTCATAAAAAAAAATAAATAAATAAAAAATAAATAAACATTATTCATACGAACATTCTGTAATTGTTTGAAGAAAATTTATATTGAATCACATTTAATTATATAAAAAAATTGTTGAATCAGAAAACTTCTATTACTTTTTATTTAATTTATTATTAAAATTTACGTTATATAATACGTGAGATTTTTATCTACTTTTCCTTATTTTCTTTAAGAAATGTTTTATGTGTCAAATAATAAATATAAAACAATATTATTTCATATTGCTTTTTATTGACTAACCTTAACCTAAGATGACTAAATTTAAATCAGTGTTACTCTGTAACTAGCCATTCACTGAGAAAAAATTTGGTAACTGACATCTAGAATCTAAATTGTGGCTCTAAAAAAATAGTTCCATGTCATCCTTGTAAATTCTAGTCCCATTCGAAAGCGAGTTCTAGAAGCCCCTATTAGAATTCTAGAGCGTTTGCCTATATTCTCGAGGGCAAAATTATTTAAAACTCTCTGCAAATAAATGAGACTACAAGAGCCGGGTTTCTGCAACTATAATCTTGGTTTATTACCCAATTCTAGAAAATCAAGCGAGATTTTCTCGCAATACAAATGATTCAGAATATTTAGAGTATTCAGAATATTGTTTCACCATCTAGAAATGTGTACACTAGAAATTCTCGATCATTTCGTCTATTCAGTTTATTGGCGTGCCTTATGCGCATAGCTCGGAAATCTATATTTCTAGTTAAGGGATTTAGAAAATGGCTACTTATTCATTCTAGAGGAAGGCAGTACATACTTTTTCTCAGTTTCCGACTCACAGACTATGAATTAAAAACAAGTATATTTTTACATTTCCTTTATTTATTTCAAACAAATTAGCGTAACTTAAAAAAAAAAGTATTATAATATTTCAATTAAAAAAACAGAATAGTGGTAAAAATTATCCTTTGCACTCTTGGCAGATATTAAAAGTGTGCTCTTCACAAATAGCCTTGTTGCAGTAGTTGCATACACATTTTGTCATTCTGTGTTTCTTAGATGGAGAGAAAGTACAAATTCTGCATTTATTCGCCGCACTTTTAGTCGTGTCTTCTGTGAGCTTTTCAATAAATATCTTCAATATTTATTTTGATGAACACTAAACATTCGACTGTTAGACGACGATTACAGCAAATCTCGAAAAGTAACAAGTGTGCGCAGCCGTGCTTATCACCTTCGGATAACTCATTTTACTAGTTATAAAGATACTGTGAGTGAGGTGGTGTGAGCGCAACGGGAGCATATCGAATTCGCAAAATTGGCAAGGGTCGGTAGTCTATTAGACGAATGTTTAGTTATCTAGGGTTAAACTTTTCGAAAAGAAATTAAATACGTAATATTAATAGAATAAGTTATACAACTTTTGCTCAGAATAAACCGATCCATTTCATGTTGTTTCTTTTATCAAAAATTTCATATATTCTCCATGTCGTGATGTAAGTTTTACAAGTGGTTACTATATTTTTTTCTAATTTTCTTTCTGGTTTCCTTGATTATTTGATTTTAATATTTTATTTCATTTCTCATTCAAAATGGTTTGGCTGCTCAATCGGGGCTCGAACAATGTATTATTTGCTATGTTTAGCTATATTGTTTTATGAAATCGTTGCAGCTTTTACAGCTTTCTGAAGTACTTGCCCCCTGAAGAGCTAATACTTCTAATTTTAAGCATTTATTCTTCCAAAAATTAATCCATATCTTATTCCAATAATTTTTTCTTTGGTCCTTTATTTACTTTCTCCGTATTTAAGTATAATGGTTCTTTTTTTTTACTCAAGTGGGCGTAAGTAATTTCAACTGTTTTTGTCTTTTACTAGATCTTAACATGTATCGAAACATTTTAGTGCTTGTTTATGCAATTTAAAATCAGTTTTATTTTTGTTGTGTTGGTATTGGCATGTATCTATTAAGTGCTAAATTTTAAGTTTAAATTTTATTTAGTTATCTATCATTTATACATATGATATATATATATATATATATATATGTGTGTGTGTGTGTGTGTGTGCGTGTATTTGGTTGTTGTTATTACGTGCTTAAAATTTAAAGTCAGGATAAATTTGAATGTGATAGAAAAATATCTTAACTACTCGCGGACAAATATAATGTAATATTTTAGTTTTTAGGACCTTTGAAAAGCTATAAATAGCTATTCTGTTACATAAATATCAGAATTTATTATATTGTTTACGTCCAGCTTTTCTTGGGCATTCTTTTATTTTCCAGAATACTATGCCTTTTTGACGTGAATTTATATTGTTTATTTGTTGATATTACGTATACTAAGCTTTATAATTTTTTGCGTATGTATATCAGCCATTTCCTTTCACCTATTTTAATACATCTGTAAGGGGGAAAAAACATACACATACACATACGCACGCATGTACGTATATTTGTGTGTGTGTATGTGTGTTCATAAGAAAGAGAGTATTTTACTTTTAAAAACTTTTTTACTATTTTAGGAAAAAGGGTAAATTTTATATAATATTGAAACCACTACTTTATAATTAATATCCATTTCCCCCCTTAAAGAAAATAAAATCTTAAAGTATTCTGACATTTGTTTGCTATATAACATATTGCTATACAACATGTTACTAAATAACATTTAACAATTATAAAGATATATGAAATTAGATAGTAATAAATTTAAACCTTAAACATTTATTTTCATTCTTTAAAATCAATTCTTTAATATTCCTTAATATATAACGGAATAATTTGGTAATTATTATGACTTTAACTGAATATCACAGATAAACCTTTTTATCGTCGATTAGCTGTTAATGTAACTAATAATAACCTCACACATTAATAAGTACAAATTATAGTTATTTATATACATATATACAGGGTAATCAATTTAAAAGAGGACCCGTTGTTTTTTCTTATTACCCTTAAATATGACGAATGTGGCAACTATCCTAACACTGAAGTATAATTGTTTGAACCTTGTTTAAGTGTGGAAGACAATTTCCAACACTGTTGGACTGTTACAACTTTATTTGTGAGGTAAAACAGAAATGGAGACGCACAGTGTTACTTAATCCTGCGATAATTTTATTAAAAAAAAAAAAAAAAAAAAATTAATTCAACTTTTTTACATTATCATTCCTACATTACACTTACATTATCATTATCATTTTTACATTATCATTTCATAGGCTTTTCCAGAGAAGTCCTGCAAACATCGATGAATTAAAACAGATCACATCTGAAGAAATCTCGTCAATAACACCAACAATGCTGCGAAGCGTGTCAAAAACCTGGTTCGACGTGTTCATGTTTGCATTCAAAATGGTGGAGAACATATTCTGTAAGGAATGATAATGTAAAAAATGTGAATTAAATTATGTTTTTCAAAAATAAATTTATCACAGGATTAAATAACACTGTGCGTCTCCATTTCTGTTTTACCTCACAAATAAAGCTGTAATAGTCCAACAGTGTTAGAATGCGTTTCCCACACTTAAACAAGGTTCAAACAATTATACTTCAGTGTTAAAATAGTTTCCACATCCGTCAGTTTTAAGGGTAATAAATAAAACCAACAGGTACTCTTTTAAACTGATCACCCTTCATATGTAATAAGTAGTAAGAATCTAAATCAGTATTATTTGAAGAGAAAATCAATAGTTAAGCACCAATCATAACAGAAAATATGATTCTCTGAACATATTCGTGGAAACGAAAACATGCTATTTTGAATACATCGCACTCATTTGAAAAAGGGAACTTTATGAAAGCTAATTCAAAGTATGGAAACATGCGTTAATTATACGAGTTATTATAAAGCCTTATCGAAACGCAATGCTGTTCTGAAATGACTTACCCCACTTCACCAGCTGCAGCCCCTTTAAACGAACATTGAATGTGTTACGCTTCTCTCACGTACAACGTTGTTTCAATTAGATTTTAACGACAGATAAGGAAACAAAATTACGCGCCAAGCTTATTTACATGTGACATTATCAATTTTATGTCTCCCTGAGATATTTTAGTCAATGCCTAAAGTTAGTTCGATTATCTTGTAAATGATTTTGCATTGCAGGAGGTCATTACGAAATTCATTTGAAGGAAATATTAGAAAAATATCGAAAACTTTTATTTGCTAGTTTTCTATATATGATTTTAATTTTGTATTAATGTTAATTATGTTTCTAAGACTAAATTTAATAGTATACATCACTTAATAAATTTTCATAAGTACTTTTTTTTTAATCTTTCATTTATATATGCCCTGAAAAAGTACTTATATTTTAACAGTAATATATATATATATATATATATATATATATATATATATATATATATGTATATTATTTGAAAAAAAAGTTTTCAAATATAATTTTTTAACCATGTTTTTAACCTCTTTTTAACCTCTTGTTTGTAAAACTGACATATGTGAGAGAAATTAAGAATATTTTTTAGTTTAAGTTTTTCAATGCACTTTAAAAGTTACAATAAAAGTTGCAGTAATTCAATTCCAATTAGTTACATTAGTTTCAATGTCTACCTTCTATTTTTAAAAGTTCTGAAGCACTAATTTTTGTATACTTTTATTTAACGTGGTCGCACTATCTGTCTGGATCGATATTTAACTCATTTCTACAGTAATCCATTTTCTTTAAAGTTCGCATACGACTTAATAGATGATGACAATACTGCCTTTAATAAGAGTAATTTTCAAAGGCAAAATTCTGTCTATCCGTAAAAAATCTTGCTATTCATTTTGAATACTTTCTACCAAATCCCTTTTGATGAAATATTGCACATGAGTCCATAATCAGTGATATATAATACAGTGACAGTGACACTAGGTCATGCCCGAAGCTCCTGCATTTTTGGATTTTTACCATGGCCTGTCGATGGCTGTCCACTTTCAGTTCATAATCTTATTTATCTGTTGAATTCATTTTAATCTTACCTGTTGAATTCCTTTTAATGTGTTCACTTGATTGCATTGATCTAATTACGTTTAACATCTAAATTACAATGCATTATATCGTATTGTAAGACCCTGTTTGTTCCATCTGTCTTATACGACTTATTTACTTTCATAAATATAATAGAAAATTAACAATACATCTAGGAATCTATAACCAAGGACAGGTTCTAGGTATAAAAATCTGCTTGTGTCAGATCTTGCGTTTAATTTTTAACGCACTTCTGCCGGTTCGATTTTAACACAAATTTTTGATAGGCAATAGTCTTGTATTTTTTTTGGGCAGAGGCCAGGTCAAAGGGCAAAAAAATTGTCTAAAAATCTGCTGTTATTATTCATTTCTAATCCTTTCTGTCATATCGATTTTACTCTAATTTTGCACGCGAGTCTATATTCAGTGACAATACAATACACAAACATTTTCAGTAATCTGTGTCTCCAGAGGCAGTTTCTAAGGGAGAAATCTTACCTGTATTAAGTAATGCGATTCTTTTTTTTTATTCGCTTCTATTCAATCGGAGTATTTAATACGTTTTGAAATAAAAGCGTGCTTTTGCTTTATTTTATTTCATTTCATTTCATTTCATTTCGTTTTATTTTATTTATTTATTTTTTATTTATTTTTTTTTGGGGGGGGGGGGCAAATTTGTGGCCTTTTAAGTACCGTTTTGTATCAATGTACTTAAAAGGTGTTTGTTTTCATTTGAAAAAAAAAAAAACTCAGTTTTTAAAAGATTAGAAATTTTTTCGAGGTAAAACTATACTGACCAAACGTCCCCATTTTCTGGGGACAAATGGGGACGCCCTTTTTTTTGAAGGCATTTTTCTAAGTTTTAAAAAATTGTAGAAACTAAATTATTAATGAATAACACTTTATTTTTAGTCCTTTTTTATTAGGAATGAAAAATACGTGCATAATTTGATAATTGAAGCAATTTTTAATGCTTCTCTACTATAAAGGTACTTTGATCTGGTCAGCCTAGGTAAAACTGATGGAAATTTAGAAAGAATTTTTAGGATTCTTTATTATTATTATTTATAAGGTATACATATATATATATATATATAATAAACGTACCTAAGTTCAGTTGTTCGTGTTTCAATTCTATTCTCCGATTACCTTTCCGATTATCTTATTCGATTATCTTTTTAATCACTTTGTGTATAATATTTGAAAGGAAGATTTTAATATTTCATTTTTTACACAATACTCTTTTAAGTTAGTCTGTTTATAAGTGAATTCCACTCAGTCAAAAATCGTGTATTAATATGTAATATACAACTTCTACAACATTTTATTTAAAGTTTTAAGACATGGTTTGTCATGAAAAATAATTTCGAAAAATCCTTAATTTTAGTATCAAAATAGTGGTAATACTGAGTGTTTGTCATCATACATATATGGCACGCAGAGTCCTCATATATACACTCCTGCTCAAAAGTTTAGCAAGATTTGCAAACAGTTTTTTTTTTTTTTTTTTTTCGATTTAAAAACTGTATCGTTAAGTGAACGAAATGAACAGTAACTGTAGGATATGTTAATACAGAAGTAGTGCAATTTGTGGATGAATTTGTGTGACGATAGCATATTAGAAAATGGAGATATAAACATTTATTTAAAAAAAAAAAAAAAAAAAAAAAAAATCTTTTTTATTTATAATAACGAGAGTTTTTAACGAAAATTATTCCTACTTTCAGATAAGTTGGAAAAAAAAACTTTTAAAACAATATACTGCAATTTGAATACAAATATCTCATGAAATATGAACATTTTTATGAAAAATGTTTTTACTGCGCATGTGCGAAAGATAAAAAATGTTTTACTGCATAGTTTAAAACTGAAAGCTAGATATATTGGGCAACTTTTTTCAAAAGCGCATTTGAATAGACTGAAAATTAAGCAAATTATACGAAAAAGAACGAGCTAGATTTTAGATATTTTCCAAGAGTTGAAATTTCTCAAGGGATTTTTTTTTTCTTTCATGCCGCGTAATTAATTTAAAGATCCAATTATTTTGACCACTTAGCAAAAGTTCTTTTTTGTGAAAAATCCCTTATCATTTCACAAATCTTAGTAAATAAACAAAAACATGTTGGAGTTACAAGCTTATAAGGGGTTTTACACAAAAAAGAACTTTTGCTAAGTGGTTAAAATAATTGTGGATCTTTAAAATAAATACGTTACATGTGAACATTTATAACACTCTTAAGAAATTTCAACTCTAGAAAAATATCTCAAATTTAGCACGTTCTTTTTCGTAACATTTGCTTAATTTTTACTCTATTCAAATGAACTTTTGACAAAAGTTCCCCAGTATATCTAGCTTTTAACCTAAGCAATATGTATATCTTTCGCATATGCGCAGTGAAAACGTTTTTCATAAAAATGTTTTTCATCAGATGTTTGAGGTATTTGTATTCTGATTGTATATTGTTTTAAAAGTGTTTTTGAATAATTTTCGTTAAGAACTCTCTGTATTATAAATATAAAACATGTTGATTTCTTTTTTTCTTTTTTCTTTCTTTCTTTCTTTTTTTTTTTTTTTTTTTTTTTTTTTTTTTTTTAGTTTTAAAATATATGCTTATATCTCCGTTATTTGATATGCTATCGTCACACAAATTCATCCATAAATTGAACTGGGTCTGTATTAACATATCCTGAAGTTACAGATCATTTCGATCACTTAACGATACAGGGTGATCTCAAACATTATTGATTTTGCTCAATTTGTTACCGGTCCTCTAAATGTTGTCTTAAACCAATTTTCACTGAAAAACATGAAGAGTTTAAATGCCCCATGTTTGAAAGCATTTCACCGGGAGATAAGTTTTTAAATTGAAAAAAGAAATACTGATCATTTGCAAATCTTGCTAAACTTTTGAGTAGGAGTGTATATGATACAAATTTTCTCATAAATATAGTATAAAAGATTTACGGTATATTTCTGAGGAAATGTGAAAGTCATTTGTATAAAAATGTGTAATATTAAACAACATTTAACGACTACGAATAATTTTTAGTTTTACTGTTTTATCACTACAGTTGTTCATTTTTTTAATAATTAAATTTAAACATTTCAACGTTTATATAAAGGAAATAGATTTCAGATGAAACTTTAGTACTGGGGTGTGAGAGAAGAAATCAAGAAGTAGCGTTGAGCTTGTATTTTTCTTTCATTATGCTTTCCAGTAATATTACGTAATTTATAAAATGTAGCACATAAACACTTATATTTATTTCAATCATAGATATTTTTCTTTGAAAGTATTTTAATTTTGTGAATGTATAGATTGATTTTTAAGATTTGTCGATGTTAAGTAGCGTTATTGTTGAAATTTTTAAGTATATTGTTTTTACAAATTGTTAGAGTTTCACTGAAATGCACAAAATAATTTAAGGCCTGTATTGAGAATTATAATAATCTTAAACGATCTAATGATAATGACTTTCGTATAAAGAAAGGTGTTAAATCAACTGAATGCCTTGTTTAAATTTTTATCTTTGTAAATAAATATATATATATATATATATATATATATATAGTTATATGTATATATATATATATATATATATATAATTATATACATATATATATTCTTATATATATATACTAGCAGACCCGGCCACGCGTTGCTGTGACTAAGTTATACGTTGAATTATACGGCTGTAAACTATTTAGTACAGTCAAATTATTATTTACGAACAAAGACGAAAACGTTGTAGCCGATGTAAAAACCCACAGGGTTGAGATTTGAAACTTAGGTCAAAATTTGGAAGCGATTGATAAAAATTTTCGTAGTGTTGATATTAAGCACAAATTAATTTTATTGTAGGGTCCTATAAATTTTAATGGAGAAGTGATATATATTATTTCTAATGCTACTTTGGATAAAATTGCTAAAATGACTGATATATAAATTAAATTCTATTAAAATTCTATTAAAATAAAAGTATAAAAGAAACAGACGATTTTAAAATAAATTTTTATGGAGGAGTGAAATATAATATATGCTATAATGGATAATTTTACTATAAAATGACCTCATCATTTTAAATATTTTAAAGAGGGCAACAGCTGTAGTTATAAAAAGGAAAACAATAAGGCTAAACCAGAAAAATAAGTAAATTTGATAAATATTTTAAAACTTTAAAATTGGAAATCTTATGAAATATTGGAAATTTAAAGTAAATACATGTATCATTTTAAATAGAAAAAGATTTTGGAAAAGTTTAGTGTATTTTAACGAAGTGATGAGAAAATTTTGAGTATGTTAAAATTTTAATAGTAAATTCAAGTTAATAAAGATGGGAAACATTGAGGATTAAGATAAGAATAATTATAAGATAAAAAAAAAAAAAAAAAAACTTTTCATATACCATGCTTTTAAATTTTAATATACTAATAATATACTAATTAAAAGGAAAATGATAAATATTCTATCATAGTTTGAAGTCAAATTTGTTTTCAAATGTCTAAATAAAATATCTGATGTAAGATGCTAATATTTTGCAGCGGAATAGATTTCATTTCTGTCATCCTTGGCGAAAAAAAAAGAATATCGCCAAATTATCTGGCGAAAATATTTAATTCCTTTCAAAAATCATGGTTATTTTAACAACTTATATGAAAAGAGTGATGAATAATATGAAACAATATTTCGTAGAATACATATTACATGTCATACATACGTACAATGAATAATACATATTACATTTCGTACAATGCATACATCTGGCATGTATATTTTCGTGTTACGCTTTGATCTCCAAATAATAATAATAATAATAATAAAAGCCAAGGGCGACAGAGTTTTGTAATTTAAAATTAAAATTTTGTCAATTTGACATCAAAATAATTCAATCTAACACCCGCGATAACTAATACATATCTATACCCAAATATAAGGATTAAAATCGGGAAAAAAATTTCCTCGATTTTTAATAATTTCTTACAAAAAATCCAGTGACCAATTAACATAGGAAACCTTTTTCTTGGCTGCACAGACGGTCAGTGAGTCACACTTCGCTTGCGTATAGAACTCATAGATATAGTATAGCATATTTAGAATAGAGTGATCATTGGGGAAAAAAAAGTTATTCTTTTTCATTTGGGAAAAGACGACGTTTTTACCAAAATATGGCCGTCTTTCCCCGAGTGAATACACACGGGAATACATACTAATATTTTAGCAAATAAAATTTATGAATAATTTATTTGCTAAAGGGGAATGGAAGACTCCAGATACAGTTTCAAATTCATATTTCTTTCTTTCTTTTCTTTTTCTTTTCTTTTTTTTTTTTTTTTTTTCAATACCACTTAATGGCTGTTTCTAAAGCTTTTTTTTTTTTTTTTTTTCGGCATCAAAAATCTTTGTACGATAACATGGGGATAAGAGATCTATATATATTACTATATCTATGATAGAACTACATTAGCACTTTATCAATGTGTTAATGTCTTTAAATTGATTATGACGTCAATTTTCATGAGATGCATAATTTAACTTTTTATAATTTTTTAACGTTCACGTTTGATTAAATGTATTTATTTTTATGCCGAAAGAAAATGAACTCTTTTTTTTTTTTTTTTTTTTTTTGGCAACAATTAAATTAATGGAACTCGCATATATTTTGGAGCAACTTTAATAAAGGTCTATAATTAACAAATAATTGCAATAAAACAATATTGGGACAATAAATTGAGATAAAAACTATCCTATCTCTCAAGTTGGACCAAACTGCACACAGTGTGCAAAATTTCATTAAAATCGGTTCCTTAGTTTAGGAGTTTACCCCGGACAAACATCGTGACACGTAATTTATATATATATATACAGATGTACTCCTTCTCATATTTATAAGGACACTTTATATTTTGAAATAACTAATGTAAAAATAATTGTAAACAAGATTATACTAAGAGCATTTAATATATCTAGTATTCTAAAAACCAAAACTGTTATAATTTTTTTAATATAAAACAAAATTAATAAAAAATAATGCAAAATGTGTTTTTCTCCACGTTTTTAGATGTTCATAATTATAGGGACAATCAAGATTTTTTCTTTTTATTTAACTTACTAGCGGATAAATTACAGTTGACATGCAAATTTGTTAACTACTGGGCTAGCTTAATTCATATATATGCCTTCAATTTTTCTTGGACGGACATTACTGATAATTCCTCGAAAAAAAGAATGTTCAAGTAGTGAAGTATGATAAATGTGTTTTTTAAGTGGAAGGATAATTTCAATCCGCCGAATTTCTAATAAAATTCGAAAGTCTAAAATTGCTGAAGGAAATGTGATCAAACGTTGAACTGCTGGTTCGATAGGAGGGAGATCTGATGCAAAATCAGAGTTGTTTTACAGAGATCAATGACTCATAATTCCTCTTACTGGTCTACTCATAATGACTGCTGCTGAATTTGCTCGTAATTTTTAACGAAAGGTTAGGGTCCACATTTATGCATGTTTAAAATAATTAATAATATGTTAAAATGAATTAAAAACCTGTAATAATCAATCAGCATTTAATGGGGGAAAGAACGTCTGTGTTAAAATTGAATAAAGACAATATTAAATGGTAAAATGTTGCATTTTCGGATGAAAAACATTTTATTCTTGATTAACCAAATGGTTTTAACAGTTACTGGCACGATCTGAAGATAGCAAAAGACAGACCAGATTTTTTAAAGGCAGATATGAATAGGGCATTTTAAAGGTGGATCTATGGTGCTCTGGGGAGCTGCTTCTACTGAAGGCAGAATGAATTTAGAAATTTTTCCTATTATTACGAACATCAAGAGAATATCCGCAAATTTTAAACGTGGAATTATCAGATTTTTGTTAGATTTTGGGGGGTAATAATATTTTTTTCAACAAGACTTACATTTTTGCTCTACTTTCACAGCAACAGGAAATAGTTTGAAGAAATAAACTTCTGTATTATTGCCTTTCTCATGGCCTAAAAGTTGAAAAAACCTTAACTTATGATATTAGAAAAGTGCATGCAAGTGGAAAGCAATTTTAAATATTAGGGGGACCGGAAAATAATGTCATTTTGAATTAAAATACTGACATCGGAAATTTATCCTGGATAAAATTTAAGGTATTCTTAGGTAACTTATAAGATGGTTATTTGTAAAGTACCATGTAAACACTGTTAAACAAAAATTTCCGGTTTCATTTTATTAATTCAAAACGACATTATTTTCCGGTCTCCCTAATAGTTTTAATATATTAAGAATATCATATATGCTATACAAAATGGTATTGAAACTGAATATTAAAAAGAAATGTATATATATATACCAGAGAGAATGTCTGACTGTTTTAAACCCTAAAAAGAGACCCCATTAAATATTAATTTAAAGAATAACTGAAAATAAAATTACTCCTTATAATTGTGAACACCTGAAAAAACATCTTTTTACCATATTTAAAGTTTTTTAATATAGAAAAACGATAAAACTTTTTAAATATAGTCTATTAATGAAATTCAAATTAATAAAAAATATATTTGTTTAAATAATAGTGTTCAGTGTTTAATTAATATAGAAAAACGGGTGTCCTTATAATTATGAGAAGGAGTGTATATATATATATTATTAAAAAAAAAAAAAAAAAGCTTGGTTTCTTTCCTCTCAAGTTACCTTATTTAAACAGTTAAATTTTTATTGAAAAGATAATTTGTTTCTCATTTCGATATAAAAATTATTTATATAATTTTTGTTCTTTTTTTTTTTTTTTAACTATATTTTTAAAAATGTATATGCCCTCTAAGTGGAAAAAAGAAGGAAAGGAAAAAAAAATGTTTAATAAACAACATCAATTTTAAAAAGCATACTTACGTGTCAACGTTAAATTACGTAGAACAATTTAAACTTAAAATATTTGGCAATAACTAATATTTCATAAAAGTACTTTTTCTAATAAATTTTTCTATAAATAACGTAAATATTTACCTATTGTAATGTGCTAAATTATAAATAAATTACGATAAGCTTAGCAAAGTTTAATGATATTCACTTTAACAATAACAACAAAAGAGATATAAAATCAATGACTTATGTTTACTTATGTTTTTCAACTTTTCTAAAAGATTCCTTTTGATTAATAATGTATAGTTCCTAGAAAATATCTGGAATCTTTAAGAAACTACCATATTTGTTTCCAGCTACACTCTTTACTTCATCTTTTAAACTTTATTGAAGAAGTAAACTGCTTCCAAAACTAATTTACTGTTATATTGAGATTCTATATTCCAGAAAGCTTGTACTTAGTTTTTGGTCTCTACATTATAATTGCATTATAGAAATTTACAACCACTCGTTTTTATGCATAGAAATTTATCGACGTCCCTTTTTCTTCCAAATAAATTATTTTATCTTACACAGAGTATAAATTTAACATCGTTTACATATGTTTTAAAACAGATTTAACGTATATCAACTGCATGTTAGAAGTACGGAAAAATATTTCGTAAGATTGTTAAAGGAAAGTAAAAGATTTAGAAGTTATAAACGTAAATGTAAAAATAAATAAAGAGCACAGAAAAGAATAATTAATAGTTTTACTATCACTAGAGTTTGTTGTCAAATTCGAAAATTGTTCTCGATTCAGCCTTTTTAAATTAAATTTTTCTTTTTTAATACAATCTGAAAGCTTTGAAATTTAGCTGGTGTTTTGTCTTTTACCAATATCTCAAAAGAAATTACACAAGGCGAAGAAAAAAAATTATAATGCAAAATCCAGAATTGTTTTTTCGCAAAATATATATGGGATAGAATTTTAGTAGATCAGACTAGTGTTAGATCAGACTAGAGTAGTTCAGACTAGAGTTAGATCAGACTTTAATTTATAAATCTTTATTATCTTAAATTTATAAAAAAAAAAAAAAATAGTCATTGTTCTCTATTTAGTTTATGACGATTAATTCTGTAAAAAAAGAAAAAAAAAATTATTAAAAGGCGTAATTGAAATAATTGGATCTTCAAATTAATGGTGCAGTATGGGAAAACCCCCTTATGAAATTTCAACTCTTGGATAAATACCTAAAATACAGCTCGTTCTTTTGCCGACAATTTGCTTAATATTTACTCTATTCAAATGAACTTTTGACAAAAAATGCCAATATGTCTATCTCTCAACCTATGTAATAAAAAAATTTTACGAATGTGCAGTAAAATAATATTTACTATAAATGTTCATATCTTAGTAAATAATAGCAGAAAGTCCAAACTCGGTATTCTAAATCTGTATCATATAGATACGCTACACTAAACATTTCGTTGAGATTTAGTGGAAATGGTTCGTGTACAGGGATATCCAAGAGACGTTGCATCTATGGGGGAAATTGCAAGTAAGTCGAGTTTTACGTCTATAGACTGCAGTAAACCAAATGAAACATTTTTTATAGACATAAAAGTATGTTTTATGTAGAATTTGGTATGAAAAACATTCACCGTTCATTTACAGGGCTACACAAAGGAACCAGGATATAGTGAAATGATACTTGGAAATTGATGAAAGTGTATTTCAGACTGTGATATATGTTATTAATATACGATTATATTTTCGTGCACAATGTGGTTTGTACATAATCTTTAGAATATGTACAAGACTGCTAGTAGTAAATCAAAAACATTCCTTTTTATTATATGTAATTAGTGGAAATACTTTGCTATAATATTTTACCATGTTTAGAAAAACTGCTCAGAAATTAAATTTAATTCCTCGTAACCATGTGGTAAATAAAGTATTTTTAAAACTAAATATTTAGCTTTGCTTTTTTATATATTGATACATTCTGAGGTTCCCTAAATATTGAAGTCATGTTTTTAACGTTTAATCTTTGTCTATGATTTTTATCAGAATAACTTAAAAAACAAATGATTTCACTCAATTCAAATGTTGCATTATGAAGTTAATATAATGTTGTTGTTTTATCAAAATTCATAAGTTTCCAAGAATGGTGCGGGTGAAATTGTCCGGATTAAAAATAAAATATATTTTAAAGTATCACCACGGATCTGAAATACGTCGAAAAAAAAAAAAAAAAAAGAAAGAGAGAAAGAAAACTAAAGAAAACAAAAGTAATGGGTAAGCAAAGTTGTAGAAGGATTTTCTCATTTACTCAAACTGCAGGCATTTTCATTCATTTTTATTCAAAAAACAAAAGAAAGAAAAAAAAAAAAAAAAAAGGACTTCTGTAGAAACATATCTCGTAAGATTTCTTAATTTTTTCTGTCTCTCTCCCTCCCGCCCCCATCCCCTAAATAAGTGTTTATCGTAGTTGAAATGCCATATTAATCTCAATTCTTCATTTATAATGCTTTGCTGCATATAAATTTTTATTTCTATTCATAACTGAATCAAAATTTAATTCTAAAAACTTCTGCTGTACCAAGACTCTCATATATTTTTTTTCTTGGTCACGCACGAATTGTTTTTCCTGCAACATTGCATAATAAGAAGCCTTCTTGATTTTCATACCTTTTTAAATGCTTTTGCTTTTAGCACAGACTTTTTTTTATTATCATTATTAAGTTTCAGAGGAAAGATGGAGGATAAAAGAAACAAGTAAAAAAATATAAACTAGAATTTTTTTTAAACCATTTTTTCCTTCTTTTTTATTTTAAGGATCTTTAATTTTAGTACGTTTTTTCATAGTTATAAGTGTTTAGAAAATAAATTAAAAGAATGAAATAAGAAGACAATTGATGTATTTTCCACCCGAGATAAAAAAAAAAAAAAAAAAAAAGAAGATTCGTCTTATTTTGTAACAGTTTTTTGTTTTTTATGTAGGAAATGTAATATTAAATTCATATTACTTGCAATACTTAAATAAACTAATAAAATAGAGCATTTCATCGTAATTGGTAAAAGTAAAGATTTAAATTTTTACTCTCTTAGAATTTATTTAAAATATAATTAAGAAATTAAGAGGTTTTTAAGGAAAAGCTATTTTCCAATGTTTTTACTTATTTTAAAGAATTTAAACAAATATGAAGCAAATAAAAATTGTATTGCACAGTAACGTAATTTGTGCTGGCTCTAATTCTTGAAACAGGTTTAATGTATTCATATTATTATGTAATATATGTTAATTTTTGATGATCATATAACAAAAACAAATACCAAATATAAAATATTTATGTCTCAACTGTTAAAAATCTAAAAAGGGAGCTTCATGTTTCTATAGAAATCTTTATAAACATTAAAACATAATATAAATTGAAGTATACTAAGCTTTTTAGTAAAAACTAACGTGAATGAAAGATTTATTCTTAAAAAAAAAAAAAAAAAAAAAAAGGTTACACTGAAAAGAAAGAAAGAATGAATTGTTTTATTTATTTTTAAAGACCAGTTTTTAAAGACCCCTTTATACTTCCATGAATATAGGCGCCACCATCGTATAAATGAATACGGATAGTAAAAAAAAAAAGCCTCATAATGACATGCTACAGCCAGAACGCATTTTAAGCTTTGGTATTTACAGGGTGATCCCAAACGTTTTGTTTTTTCTTTAATTTTTTACTGGTTCTCTTTTCGATTTCGGGTCAAAACTTTGCTGAAATATATGCGGTATAACACGTTCTTTACACGCCCAAAGTTTCAGGATAATTCGTCATAATTTTTTCTAGATATTTGAAAAAACGTCTGCAATCGACCATTTATGATAAGGCCGTGTATTTTACATATCTAAAAGATGAATATAATGTTGTTATTATTATTATTATTATCTCTTTACTAATAAAAAGCTGATATCTAAGCTAGATAAACATTTTGATGCGTCTGTGAGAAAGTGGGAGAGAGAGAGAGATTTTTATTCTGTATTTTTTTCAGTGTAAAAGGACTAATTAAAAAAAAATTATAGTTTAAACATATTAAAATATTTCTTCAAACATGTTGTTGTCAGTCATTGCTTCTCTTTGTAACAGAACAGAAAACATTTCATCGTAAATATATATTTTTTAAATAGAATTTTCATAGAGTACTTTCATTCTAGATAGTGTATGGTTATAATTAAACTTTCAGTATAAACAACACCTTGTCGCTAAAACGAAGGAGGTTATTTTCACCAAATTTGGTACGTTGATGATTTATGATATAGGGTCAATAATAAGCTCTAAAAGTTTCTAATAAGTTGCTAGAAATGATGTGTAAATTATATAGATAATTTTATTTAATATGCGTAATGAATATGTCAATCCTCCTCAGAAAATGCTTGGTGAAAAAATATATATATATAATAATTTTCTTCTTCTTCATCTTTGTTTATTTATATTTATTTATCTAAACTATTTATCTTTATATCTACTTAACACTAAAAACAGTTAATATAAGGAATTCTTTCGCATAAACTTCAATTAGAAATTCAGGTTTCCTATATCGGTCTCTGAGCTTAATAATAGCTCTATTATAATTATCCAAAGTCACTGGGAAGAAATTGTCAATAAATTCCTTAGCACGCGATCCCTGCTTAAACTAAATAAGAAAATTTGCCGCTGTTTATGTAAATTAAGAACATGATGAATTTCTTGAACATTTGACCTAAAGGGATGTCAATTGATTCTCCATAGAATTTCCTTAATTCAATTTTCGCAAGCTTTTAAGACTGTAACATGGTATATGCTATTTTTCTTCTCTGATCTCCTGTCAATGGTTAAATTACTCATAATATTTAATATTTATCTAACTCTAAGAATAAAAATAATAAGATCATCAGAATATATACAGTGGGCATAAAATAGGGCCCTAACATGTATTGCACTGGAGAAAATGTAACAAAATCTGTAGCACCTGCACAGTGCAATATTGTTTCAATATATATATATATATTTATATATACTAGCAGGCTTTGCCTGCTTCGCTGGTCACTACATTTAAAGAAAACTCTTTTCTATATAGCTTTATGAAAAAAAAAAAAAAAAGTACTGAAATTGCTCAAAGCTCGCTTTGGTTTCCTGCTGCCTTCGGCATCGACTTGTTCGTCCTCGCAGTTTCCGGTGCCTGTCCTTATTGCCTGCGACAATGGCTTACCCGTGGGCTTCCATTTCTGTGCTTATCATATATGACAGTTTCGATACGGTTTTTAAATATGTTTAAAAAAATAAAAAAATCTTGTTAATCCCGTTTTTGTACGATGCTTGGAAATTACTCATATAACTTCGATTTTCGTTTAATTTTGATATTATTAAGGTGTTTATAGTTTTCTATATTTTTTAATCTTATTTATTTTCTTCTTTCATTTGATAATTCTGATCACACCATCATTTATATTTACATTCGTCTTTATATTTTTTTGCTCTTCACTTAAAATGGTTATGTGCGTCGCCTCTTTGATTGCAGCACTCGTGCCTACTTTATTCGTCTGACGAAGGATCGTGTGTTTTATCGACCCGAAACAATTGCTATGAGTTTATGCATTTCATGGTGTTTATTCAAAGTTTTGTACTTATTACTTTAAAAGACCAGTTCTGTGGTACTTTCTAATTATTTTTATGGGTAGTTCCCGAGTCCAAAATTAATGCAAGCTCGACCTGCACTTAACCCGCAAAATAGGTATTCCGTAGGAAACAGATACGATTTAGAATTCTGCTTCAGTTTATCATGAATCAGTAAGAGAAACGTAAGAGAAAGATCTTGTTTAAATAATGAAGTACCAAAATGTGTGCTCCATTTAGTATAAAGAAGCTTTTTTTCCCAGTTAAAATAATAATAAATCGAAAAAACCTTAAAAAAATGTATTGATCGTAAAGGACAATTTTCAGAAAAATAACACACCATATTTCCCCCACCCCCCCTAAGTGGTACATTTATATTTTATCCACTCCCGTACATAAAACGCACAAAATAATTTTCGATGTAACTAGCTCCAATCAGAGCTCCTAAATCCGGATTTTAGGAAAAGTAGCCTAATATATGTTGCATAATCCCTCACTTATTGTAGGCATTTAGTCCTACCAATCCGTAAATGGTTCTCTCCCCTCTCTTAGATAATCTTACAGAATACGGAAATTGGAGCTGCCCCTTAAATGTATGTTAAATGTCTTTAATATCTTTATTGAACGAGTAATTTAATCTCGGAAAGATATTAGTATGCTATGTTTTGCACTGTATTGAGAATTTTAACAATTTAAAAACTTTAGCGGGAAAAATACATTCGTTAATTAATTATATTCGTTACGTTGTATGTTAATAGTAAAAGAAGAAAAAAAAGTTAATTAATTTATTTTTTATTGTAATTTTAACAAGATTTTCTTGGTAAGTTTAATTTTGTAAATACGTATATTTTTAAACAGCTTAATTTACTCGAAATGTCACTAATAAAAGTCTGTTTTTTTCGTTTACAGGAACATACGCATACTTTTAAGTATACGCCCTTCGACAAAAAGATAAATACAAAGGGTTTTTTCTTTGATTTTTCATAAAATAACATTATCTAAATTGTGCTTATCACTCATTATTATCATAAAATAACAGACTCATTTTTGTTTTAAGACTAATTTAGAAAAGTTTTAAGACTAAAATTTTTCTAATTAAGACTACACTCCGCGACAAAAAGATAGGAAAGATAGGTTTTTTTAATTTTTTTATAAAATAACATTATCTAAATTGTGCGATCATTTATTATCATAACAAAATATTATCATAATCAAAAACATATTAAATATTTGAATCATATTCAAAATATTCATATTCAAAATAATCATATTCAAAAAAAAAAAAAAAAAAACTTTGTTTCTATCTTTTTGTCGCGGTGTGTAGTCTTAAATTAGAAAAATTTTAGTCTTAAAATTTTTGTAAATTAGTCTTAAAACAAAAATGAGTCCGGGAATAGCGTTATTTTATGATAATGATAAATGATAAGCACAATTTAGATAATGTTATTTTATGAAAAATCAAAGAAAAAACCCTTTGTACCTATCTTTTTGTCGCGGGGTGTAGATAAACGTATATGTAAGGTATATATACAAGTATAAGCTATCTTCGTTAAATAATATAAGGAAATATTGAATAGATATTTCCTTACTTTTTATATATACATTTCGAAGCACATACGTATCAAATTCAGACATTTTTTTCAGTAAATTCAACTCAAACAATTTCGTTCTAGTTTCTCTCCGGAATTAATAGATAGGCATATTTTTTTTTTTTTTTTTTTTTTTTTTTTATCTAACTTGTTTATACAAAAATATTGTCAAGTAGATTAAGCTTATATAACTGTTTGTGGAGAAACACTGGAGCGAAATAACACATAAAGCTCAACTCGAGAGTTTATTTTTTTTATAACTCATATAATTTTACATCAGCTTATACACAGTTGATGAATTTTCCAGGACAACATTTACTAGAATTCGAAAAGTCTTTACCTAACATTGACTGAATAATTAGCATAAACACAATTAACATAATTAATAAATAAGCAATAAACAATTTAGAATTAAACAAAAACCATTTTTAAACAATTACCCTTGAATGGGATTCGAACTCGCGACCTTTGAATTTTTAACCCGGCGCTTTCCCTCACAACCATGGCGTTCACCAGCGGTAATTCTTTATCGTATAGCTTAATCACAGATGAAACGACACTATCATTGAAAAATCTACCTTTAATTTCTTTTGAAACTGAGTGAATTTATGTCACTAACTAGATCGCGTTTATTTTCTTTGGTACACGCGTATAAAATCTTTTTTTTTTTTTAAATCAAAAAATATCCTTAGTCGAATCTCACTTTTATTCCTCATCAGCATTTACAGGAATGCATGCATGTTTTAAAGGCCATTGCTTGGATGAAATGTTATTCTTAAAATCTGCTTCATTTCTCCCTATAAATGTACAATAACCCGCCCTTACAAAAATCTACCTTTAATTTCTTTTGAAACTGAGTGAATTTATGTCACTAACTAGATCGCGTTTATTTTCTTTGGTACACGCGTATAAAATCTTTTTTTTTTTTTAAATCAAAAAATATCCTTAGTCGAATCTCACTTTTATTCCTCATCAGCATTTACAGGAATGCATGCATGTTTTAAAGGCCATTGCTTGGATGAAATGTTATTCTTAAAATCTGCTTCATTTCTCCCTATAAATGTACAATAACCCGCCCTTACAAAAATGCAGGTTTTTTTTTAAATTAATATTTAATACTATTCTTCGCAAATTTTTATAAAAATGCAGTTTTTATATTTACCATTTGTCGTCAAGTTAACTATGAAAAGTTTGAGATATTTTTGAAGTCACATCACTTCTTTAAGAATTCTGCAATATTTATTAAGTCGTGACCTTTACTTTAAAATCGTTGCAGTTTTTATTAAGTCGTGAACTTTGCTTTAAAATCGCTGCAGTTTTTATTAAGTTGTGAACTTCACTTTAAAAACTCTGCAGTTTTTATTAAGTTGTGAACTTCACTTTAAAAACTCTGCAGTTTTTATTAAGTTGTGAACTTCACTTTAAAAACTCTGCAGTTTTTATTACGTCGTGAACTTTACTTTATAAATTCTGCAGTTTTTTTAAAGTTAAAAGCACATTATTTGAAATACTGCAGAAGTTTTACAGTTTTGGGGTTTAGCTGCGGAAAAACTGTAGAATATTTTAGCTGGGATAGTAAGCATGTACTCTAACTTTCCATAAATGACACTTTCGATTTCAGACGTTTTTTGAAATATCTCAAAAATTACTCGACAAATCATCTTCAAACTTCAGAAGTGTGAAGAATATATTATACCTCATATTTTTCAGTAAAAGTTTTGCCCCGGAAGTGAAAGCGGGACCAGTAATAAATTAAAGAAAACTGAAGTGTTTGGCATCACCCTGTAAAAAGTAATGCTTGAAATGCGATCTGGTTGTAGTGTGTGATTGTGAGGCGTCTCCTTATAATATGTGTCAATTTTTATGTCTCTACCACATGTAATCAGGAAGATATAACAGTTCTTTAAAAATTTTAAGAAATATCGTCACTTTTTTTACACGCAAGTTGTTAAACCCAGTGCCAAGCCATTTTAATTTATATATCAGCTGAATCCTCTAAATAAGGAATGGTAACTATTTCCATAAGAATTCACTTTCTATGTTTCAATAATTTCATTAACTTTTAATAAAGTCTTTGGAGCTAAAATGTACAAATTAAAATCAATACCAATACCCCCATGTCGCCTTCAGTGATCAGCATTAGACTTTCTAATATCCTCTTTTAGAAACCTTTTCGCACCGCACGATCCTTGAAAGGAACCCCGCTTCTCCCCTGTAGAGATCTCCTAATATTATGAAAGCTCTAAACAGATGCTAATGGTCCGTAATTCCCGGTCGTTTTCCTAAAGTTGAAACAGTGACTCAATCTACACACATATAGCGAAGACGAAGAACAGCATTGTGTACAGTTCACTTTATGCAGGAGGGAACCCAGACACATTATGCCAATATATAAGAATTGGAGATTTATCAGAATCGATTAACCTGTTTGTTTTATGCACTCGGATAAGTACCAGGTAATTTTTAAAGTGGTAAAAGAGTAAAACCACACACATTTTTTCATATAAAATAACTCTATGTATATAATACACAAAATATAGGTATACATCTTGTATAATACAGGGTTATTAAAACACGAATAAACTACTACGTCAGAAACGCCAAAGAAAAATATTTGAGATGCATACAGCTGTTTCGGTAGCATTAAGCGTACCGTCTTCAGTGCAAAAAGAATTCTGAATCTGGAGAAGTGCTCATATCAGTAGGAGAGGGAAGGCGACGAGCACTTCTCCAGATTCAGAATTATTTTTGCACTGTAGACGGTACGCTTAATGCTACCGAAACAGCTGTATGCATCTCAAATATTTTTCTTTGGCGTTTCTGACGTAGTAGTTTATTCGGGTTTTAATATTCCAACTCCAAATCTCCTGTTATTATAATACAGGGTTAGTTAATTAATTTTATATAATTATATTTATTGTAGAATGCATTTTATGTTATTATATTTTAATTACATTAAAAATCGAGACAATATAATATAAAATATACAATTAAAATATTAAATACACACAACATAAATTTAAAAGTTTCGAGCCTTATTTTAGGCTCCTCATCAGTAAAAATCATCAAAAGTAAACGGTGAGATGAACAATAGATTTTACTCTACGAAAGTACAGCGTATTCGGCAGGGGCTGCGCATGCCTCACTAAGAGGTGAAAAATGCTGTTTCGAATACCAGCCCTCAAGGAAAATTCTAGAATGATAATTTAAACAGTTACATAAAATTATTTTAGTATTGTCAAAATCAGGTAGATGGTCGGTTTCAATGGCATGCTGGACTATTTTAGAACGAATACCGCGATTTTTTTATCAACAGTTCAATTTATCCTTCTAGAATTTTCCTTGAGGGCTGATATTCGAAACAGCATTTTTCACCTCTTAAGAGGGGACAATACCTAATTTCGCCGGCAGCCTTCGCCCATGTTATTCTATGGGAAAATTTGTTGCTACAATTACACATTACCTAATGAATATTTTTAAATTCTGTTTTCGCAGTCCAAAAATTCATAACCGTTAAATGAGCACTCATTTTGAAAAATTCATTTTTTTTAATTTTTACATTTTAATTTTGAGTTCAAAAATGCGATTTTTCACAAAATGCATTTTTCTCATTTTCTAATTGCAAAATGAAATACTAAAATTTTAAAAAATCAATTTTTGGAAAACAAGTACTAATTTAACGCTTATGAATTTTCTAAATGTGAAAACAGAATTGAAAAATATTCATTAGGTAATGAGTAATTATGTAAACAAATTTTCCCATAGAATAACATGGGCGAAGGCTGCAGGCGAGATTAGGTATTGTCCGCTCTTAATGAGGCATGCGCAGTCCCTGCCGAATACGCGGTACTTTCGTAGAGTAAATCTATTGTTCATCTCAGCGTTTACTTTTGATGTCGGAACGTTTAAATTTATGCTGTGTGTATTTTAGTATTTTAATTGTATATTTTAATTTATACTGTCTCGATTTTTAATGTAATTAAAATATAATATAATTGTACGAGACGTAATGATTTTTAAATATTTTAAACATTTTACGTTACGTTTAATATAATTTTGCATATGGGTCATTGTCTCTAAACGATGATTTTATTATTATTATTTTATCCTCTACTGTCATTTTCTTTGAATTCTTCCTTTAAAGAATTTAAAATTCAATTTTTTAATTCTTTACATAAAAAAATGCTGACCATATTGTAAGGTTCAGAAAGATAATATAAGTACGACAGAATCGCTTTTTTAAGCGCCTTAAAAAAACTAATCCGTATTTTTTATTTTATTTATTTTTTTATGTTAAAATTATTCTGTTTAGAGATAATGATCATTAATGCCAAACAAATGACGAGAAAAAAAAAAAAAAAAAAAAAAGATTTATTTTAAGGGCAAAGTAAATCATATATATATATATATATAATTTTTTTTTTTTTTTTTTCCAATTATTAATTTTTGAATTTCATCTGATTTTAATGTTTTTTAATCATTTAAACCACATTTATAACAAATATATAATTTTTAACTTCACTTCTGGAAACTAGATTTGTCTAACAATAGAGGTAAGACGCATATATTAGTAAAGGGATATTTCTTCAACAAAGTCTAAAAAGCGCATATTTATCTATATTAATAAAATCAGACTTTTGTCTGTAAATTTGTCGGAATCAAAAAAAATTGGGATATCTTCACGTTTTACACCCCATGAAAGCCGAAAATGATTTCAGAAAATGTTGCCTGTGTGTGTGTGTGTGTGTGTGTGTGTGTGTGTGTCATCGTGTCCGAATGTCGCTTTTTTTGTCCGGGCATCACTTGAGAACGGCTGGACGGAATTCAACGGCGCTTGGCAGGAATTTAGGTCTTCACCCAACTTAAAATTATATCTATCAACTTTTCAGAAATTCCCCCCCGTTCCCCCCTAGGGGGTAAAAGACTAAAACACGTTTGTCCGGGCATCACTCGAGAACGGCTGGACGGAATTTAACGGCGCTTGGCAGAAACTTAGTTCTTCACCCAACTTGAAATTATATCTATAAAAATTTTCAAAATTATGATTAGTGTTTAAATTATGGGTAAAAAACGCCTGAGCATGCGCCATAAATATTTTTTCACTAAAATGCTTTGAATGAAAAAAAAAAAATAATAATAATAATAATTTTTTAAGTTAAAGACTTTTGTATTCGCGTGATTCCCACTACAAATTATGAAAAGATTGAAATGAAGTGTTGCCATCTAAGTATCATACTTTAGTTAATTTTAAAAAATCTAATTGTCGTATCGAAAAACTGTTTACACCCCAGGATTCAGAAAAATCACCTCTTTCATTTGGTACTGAATTTGTAATGATAGGTCTGATATTTCTAATTTATTTTTCCCTTTATCCGTTTTTCCGTTGCCACTTAAATTTCACACTTTAGTTATTTTTTAAAAATCTAATTGTCGCATCGAAAAACTGTTTGCACCCCTGGATTCAGCAAAATCGCCCCTTTCATTCGGTATCAAATTTATAAATATAGGTCTGATATTTCTAATTTATTTTACCCTTTTTCCGTTTTCAACCCAGATTCGATATGGAACAGCTTTAGTATTGGATCCCTTTGGCAAAATTTGAAATTCGGCACCGAAGTAGCTCGGACGTTTCTCGCCAAGATCTTTAATTGCACAATTGAGATAGCCAATTCAGTTCATCGCAAAAATGGCTTAAAATATTTAAAGTCACCAAAGGGTTCCGATACTTAAGCTGTGCTTTTTGTATTTATTTATTTATAATACTGTCTGTTAAAGACTTCTGTGGTCACGAAATTTGGTGCGTAAATTGTTTGTATGCATCCGGCACTTATTGTAACTGCATTTCACGAAATTCGAAATACCCCCCCCCCTTCTTGGAATCGGAGGGCAATAAACATGTGTAAAAACATGTTTTTCCGTTTGAATTCGCTTTGAATTATCTTAGAATGGCGAATTTTGGTGTGTGGATATTGATTAAGTAAACGCATTATGTACATTAGTGGTATTTTGCAAAACTTCGAGCTCACCCGCTGAGGGTGGGGAAGTAAGAAGTGGGTAAGTTGTGCCGAAGACAGTGGGGACCCAGACTCCTCACATTGGGAGCGAGAAAACCTCTACCAATCACAGCGAGAACTTAGGTTATTAATAAAGATCATTTTGACAACTCATTTAAGTTTAATGTCCAGCGAAGCGGGCAAAGCCTGCTAGTAATATATATATATTTACTTTCTCTTACCCATAGGGTCGAGAAAGTATTGTTTTAGGGTCAAATTTTCGAACGTGAATTTTTGTTATATTTACATGTTCTGAGGTCCCCTGAATACGAAAATCATGTTTTTTGCGAATGGTCTGTGCGTCTGTCTGTCTGTGTGTCTGTTATCAGTATATCTCAAGAATAAATAGTAGCAGAAATTCCAAACTCGGTATTCTAAATGTGTATCATATAGGGATGCTACACTAAGCTTTTCGTTGAGATGAAGCAAATGGTTCGTGTACAGAGACACTAAATGTATTCAAATACATTAGGTCTATGGGGGAAATTGCAGGTAAGTAGAGTTTAACATCTATAGACTGCACTAAACCAAATGAAACGAATCTATATTTTTTGTAATGGAGATAGTCAAATGGGAAAAAAATTGTGTATGTAAGAGGAAGTCCCCCCTCGAGGGGAGTGATTTTTCATGATGGGTATCTTCAAAAGAGCTCGCCAATACCTTTAAAACGAATGGTTGAACCATCGATCTGCTATAATTTAAAATAAGGTTATCGATTTTTTTCTTAAAAAAAAAAAAAAAAAAAAAAAAAAAAAAATTAATGTAATATTGAGAATAAATTCAACTGTTTTCAATATATATATTTAGTTTTATACTACTTCTCTAATATGGAAATCGTCTACATTATCATAAAAGATAATTTTTTTTAAATACTAATTTTAATAAATTATTTTTTAAAAACAGAATTATTTTTTAATCACCGAATTAAATTCTATATAAATGTAGGTGCATTAATGAAACGGGAGGATGAGGGGGCTGTAGCCCCCCCCCCCCCTCCAGACAGAACTAATTATCATATAAAACTCTTCCGAAGCCTAATTTGAATTGTTTAACACAGGTTTACATAACAGTACTCGTTATCTTACCTGTTAATCTGCAAATTGTATTTATAGTATTAAATTTCAGGGTAAGAGAAAGTCGTGTGAGTGACACACCAGATTATTTTAATCCACTATATAAACAACGGGATATGTTATTGAAAACTTCTATGATTTGTTTCAATTTTATAGAAGTAAATAACAATAATAAAATACTTAATTAAAACAAATTTAACAAGGAATAATTTCAAAATAGTAATAGAGATTAAAAGATTCTAATGTATTCTGTATATTATCAAATTTTTAATACATTTGTAATGCTAAAGTTTCAATTATAAATTTATAATTATTTTAACATTTTTTATAAGAAAAAAATACCCAAGACGGTTACGGATAGGTTTTAAGTATACGAAACACAAAATTCTACAAATACAGTCGAACCTCGTTAACGTGAATCTCAAGGGGGATAAAGTATTTGTTCATGTTATCAGTAGTTCATGCTATCAGTAAATTCATATAACTAAACTAATCTTCATTTTGACGGGGATTGTTAAAGCAGTTCATGTTAAAAGTAATTCATGTTAACAGTGTTCACGTTAACGAAGTTTGACTGTATAAACGTTATGTGCAAGCATGGAAATGATTTTAAATTAACATATCCTGAAAGAAAACTTTTCTCCTTTTCTCTAATATTTCTAGAAAAATTTAATTATGAGGAGAAAAGTATGATTATGTTAATCAGCTAATGCAATTGAAAAATTTAGTTATATATATTTTGAGATAATATTAATATGATTATCCTTTACACCTTTGGATTTTTTTCTTAAACAAAACTTCTTATAAACGTGGAATAATGTCACAAAAAGAAATTCAAAAATCTTTTTTTGATTTTGGGGATTTGATTATATTTATGTTTATTCAATTATCTAAAATAAATATTTTATTTATTCAAATTTTTTCTCCAGAAATATTTATATTTATGTTCTTGCTTTTAAAGAATTTACTGCATGGTCTCGTTTTTCAATAATTCTTATCGTTCTAATTATACACAATGTATATTATCTGTGACCTACTCAGTGATGCCAGATGGTCGAGAACTATTTCCCCAAACAGGTTTTCAAATTTCCCCAAATCAGGTTTTTTTTTTTTTTTTTTTTGAACAATTCCCCCAACTTGATTTCTACTAAAAAGGAAAAAAAAAATTTAAAAAAAAAAAAAAAATCTAGCAGATTTTTCTATGATTTAAGCTCAGATTTTCCCCAAATGAAGACAACTTTTGAAAAAAATCCCTAAATAAAAATAAAGCTATTGCAAGTCTCTAATCGTTGCCAACATTGACAGAAAGTTGAAGAACTCCCCAGATTTGTCCCCAAAAATTTTAGAAATCCCCTAAAAAGTCCCCACAAACATTTAGTCCCCAAAATTGTCTCCAGATGCCTCAAAAATCCCCAAAATGGGGACAGAATCCCTAATCTGGCATCACTGGACTTACTTAGCAGCTTGATAATTCCCCTCGTGAATTCTATTTGATGTGCGAATTTTATTATTTTTGTATAATAATGCGAATATGAAAAATATAAATTAATAAAAAATAAATCTCTAAAGCATATTTAATAGCGAGTAAATATTGAATTAAGTATAGAATTAAATATCGAGTCTTTGTTTTATTATATACATTGGTAACAGACATTAGTGAAAAATAATAATTATTCCTTTTTTTTTTTTTTTTTTTAAGCAGAATTCATTTATTTTACTTATGATTGTTAGAATTGCTTCCACAAAGCAAATTAATTATGATGAAAATTTTCGTAATATTATTATTGCTATTTTGAAGTTACAAATATCAAAATTTCATTCATCGTAATTCAAATTTTTAACAGCGTACGTTGATACTGAGTTATTACTGTTATTTTTCTTTATTTTTTTTTTTCTTTATTTATTTTGTGTGTGTGTGTTTCAGTATTAATAAAAACATTTAATTACGTTAAATGGATTCATTTATATCAATTTTCAACAAAATGAATAATATTGTATGCCAAATTTCTTTCTTTCTTTCTTTCTTTTTTTCGGAGATATTTTAAATAAAATAGAATTTTCTAAAATCAGCTCGGATTTTATCCGACTAGAAATACATGACTTCGAATTTAGCTATTTCAAGTTTTAGTGCATTAAATATAAATTTTAATTTTAAAGTGCAAAGGATTCAAATTCATACAAATTAATAGTTCTATGTAATTAACACGTTTTTCTTACGTCTTGTCTTAAATGTATTAATTTTTTTTAGCATTAAATATGGAGTTTGTTTTACCTTGCTTAATATTTTCTTTTGTGTAGCGTTCGGGATAATGATATTGTTTTTCTTCTTCTAGTTGGTTCGAAAGTACCTGGTATTGTGCGGAAGCCAAAAAACGCTAATCAAATGGTAAGTGAATTTTAATTATCAAATATCTTCAGCGGAGTCTTCAGTCAAATATCTTCAGAAGACTTCTATTTCCCCCACCCCCACCCCACCCCCTTTCTTTATTAGAAAAACTTTCTGGTAAATGAATATATATTAGAGTGTGTTTTTAACCTTTTTTTTTTTTTTTTTTAGCATTAATTTAGAAAATTTCTTCTTCAGAAAATTATGCATAAAATAATTACTCTTTCTCTTCATTCACGTTTACTGGTGGCGAAATGTTCAGTGCTCTGGCGTTCGATTCCCAGATGCCGGTTTCGAACCTTAATTCAGACTTGAATGTTCATAGGGTGTAGGAATCGTTTTTAGTCGTTTCTAGTCGAATTAACCCCCATATGCAAATAATTACCGTAGAGCTGAACCCCAAACACTTCATTTCTAAAATGTTATAGCGTTCACAAAGTGACTTCTTCAGTATATAATGAAATTGTAAATTAAAAAAATTTTACATCTGTATTCACATAAATCATATGAATAACTGATTTATTTTATTTTATTTTTTCTCTTGAGTCAAATTCTGTTTCTGTATTTTGTTTAAAAGAACAGAGAACATTACTTTAGATAAAGAAAAGAAGTACCTAATTTGTTGAAGTAACTTTTTCATTAAGATATATATATGTATATATATATATATATATATATATATATATATATATATATTTTACGTGGGGCCATTAAAATGAAGATATAGGTTTTCAAATTAATCCAAATAAGTTTTATTAATTTAATAGCTTATGCTTAAACTCCAATTCAATTTTTTTCCCTTTCATTTTGTTAAATTTTTAATTATTTTAAATACTGATATAATTATATGATGCTTTTGTTTTCGTCAGAAATGCATAGCTAAAAATTATCATGCTTTAGTTTTCTCTTACTTTATTTTGTATGAATTATTATAAAGCATAAAATTAGAAGATTTAACTACATATAATAAGTCGTATAAGTTATTCTACATTAACTAACATTATTAACGTAAAATTAAGTTTTTAAACTTCAAACAGAAGTCATTTATTTTAATATATCTACATATATATTTTCCCGTGACTGGCATGGTAATCACATTACCCTAAAAAAAAAAAAAAAAAAACTTCCATGTGAAATTCTTTATTACAGTAAAGTTAGTCATTTTCTGAAATCCAAATCTTCTGTGATCAACAACTCAACTTGCGAAGGTACAATAAAATTACGATGATTTTTCAAAAATCTTAAAATCACTGGAGCGGGACGGAAAAAAAAGTAGATGAAATTACTATGGTTTCTATGACAGCCATATTCAGACAGTTTCAGAAATTCGGATTTGCTGAACTAACAAAGTTGTTACAAATTTATATCATTATAGTCAAAAATGGGAATTTTTTTTTTCTTTAACGGGAGAGGGGGCGAGTATACGAAGTTATTGGATATTAAATTCTTTATCATGGCAAAAATTGTTATCTGCTACAATTAGAATCCTCTTAGCACGACAACTTACGGTAATTCTACAAAACTATGTAAAGATGGTATTTTTTAAAATCTCAATGTCATAAAGAAAAGAAAAATATGTGAAGTTACTCCACATAGAGTTCTTTATCATAGGAAAGTGTATTATATATGTTCAGTAAAGGAAAAAAAAAACTTATTTTTTTATTTAATCCAAAAATAGTGACATTTCACACGTTCCTCGCTACCCCGGTTTCCTTTTTAAATGTGCCATAAAAATAAATTTGCTGGCGAAACAATAATTCACAAAGCTTATATGACAAAGCATATCTATGCCTCCCTTCTTTTCTGCTATTGGGGAATTACCGAGCCCTAAGCTGGGATTTGAGGTTAAAAAAGAGACAGTAAAATAATAAAAAAAAATATATATATATAAAAAGGCTGTTGAAGCACCCCCGCATACTGGCAAACGATTACAAAGCGCAAACACCCCTCTTCTGGAATGCATCGTTAATCCCTCTGGTCCCTTGCTTGACATATTGCTGGTGGTGAAGAGGCAGCAGTACTTTGAATAAAATGGTTGGCGAGAAATACTTGGCGATTTAATTGGCAATATTTAAAATCTTTCTTCATTTATTAATAATTATTTTTAATATGCTATTTAATGGTAAAAATCGAAGCTTTTCAATGACAGACTAAGATAACTTATTCTAAACAGTTTTCTTACTTAAAAACATTTTTTGTTATGCATAAATGCTATCTTTGATGAAATTGTGACCTAAAATAAATTTAATGTGGAAGGACTATTCGTGATATAAAAATTATACTGAAAAATGTACCCGTTTATGGAAGGAAAAAAAGAAACTGCCTGCGCCACCTATAATATTTCTTGATATAGTAATAAATCTAAATTTTAATTATCACATCAAAAAATAGCTTTTTAATGTTAACAAATACTGTTTATTCTGATTTTATTGCAATGCGTACTGTATTGCTTCGAGGGGGGGGGGGTAATTATGGTATTCTTAAATTACAGCAATAATTATAATAAACAAGGCTCGTGAAATGCGGTCGCCTGGTCGCTATTGGCGACCAATATATTTTAACTGGCGACTATGGTTTTCAAAGGCAACTCAGCATTTTTTTTTAATTTTTATTTTGGTGAAAAAGTTGGGCCTAGAATCCCTAACAGCACAACTTCACCATAAGATATCCACATGATATCCTATGAATGAAAATTCATCCTAGGGACATCCTCAGGATGTATTACGGACAAGTGTGCTGTTAGGGATAGGATAGCCAAACCTATGCTAAACCGTAGTGTAGTTCATACCAATTCCTATAAAAGACAAGTAGAAGGAAAACAGCCACTCACGGTTATCTGCGTGTTTTTCATAAACTGCCGTGTTTAATGGAGACAGTATTGAATCAATACGCCAATAGAAAATTTCATTTATACCGCGTTTAACCGTGCATGTTTCACAACTCAGTGTTGAATCGATGCAGTTCACACCACTCTTCACACATGCTTTGCAACCCGGTGCTGAATCGTTGTGCTAGTGTAATGATGTGTCGATGCCAAGCGGTGTATCAGTTTAGAGGGAAAAAAATAAAACCAGTTTGAGAGTGTTAGATTTAAATAGGTGTATCCTAATGTATAATCCAGTCCTAGTTAGTATTTGACTTTTATACACAAAATTTTAATTTCTGTATTCAAATAAATTTCAAAATAATAATAATAATAATAATAATAATTAATTAAGGGGGTGTTATTTTCTATTGGCTACCAAAAATTTCTGTTGACGACCAGTTTTTTTTTTTTTTTTTTTTTTTTTCTTTCTTTTTTTTTAATTTCTGGAGCCCTGATAATAAACATACTTCTTTTCATTCAAGTCCACTTAATTTTTGAAATCCTTTTAAAAATTATCTTACTTAGGCATTTTATATATGTTTACTGCATGAAAATATACTGTATAAATAACATAAACGTTTCGATTCTATACTAAAAATAAAATAAAATAAGTAAACTTGCAAAATGGGAAAGTCAATTTCTTTTTTTATTGAATAACATATACAGCCAAATATATCAACCCCACATTGAAAAAAAAGATTTAATGTGCGGTAACGTTCCATCAGAAAGAGCGGGAGCAAGCGAGCTTGCTCCATCCAGATGAATCATGGAATTCACCCCTCTAAAAATTCGCGCGCGTGCCGTTACAGTTGGGATTCGGCCAAGAGCAGCACATGGTCCCGTTAGAGATCGGTAAGTTGTTTAACTTGAATGTTTTTGCTTTCTCGCTCCAGTTGTGAACAGTTGCAAAGTCGGCGTCTTTTTCATGTTCTGCCTCAAAACATGAAATATTCCGAAGTTTGAGAATAGTTTTACTCCTTTTTTTTCGCTCCTCTTTTTTTCTCTCTTGACATCCCTAGAAACCATGTGGATAAATTACTATAATAGAAACTTCTTTTTCAAGGATGTCGTGTAGTGAAAATGCATTGAAAAAACGCGTTTGAGTGTAGTGACCGAATTTGCGCACATGCTTTGAAGATTTCTTGATTCTTTTAAAGAAACACAGATGGCAGCACTGTAAACTTTTTATCATTGAAACTTTATGTAAACAAAAACAAATAGGAGTGCGCTATCGCAAATCATAACGTAAACATTGTAAAAATAATTTGGATTTAAATAAGTTGCTTAAGTTTGTCTACTTCTGCACCCTTCGTTCAATTACATTTAATTTTTAAATTGTCAGCATTTTTTTAATTTAATGAAAAACTTGATGATTATGGAATAATATTTTATTTTACTTAAGAAAAAAAAAACTTATTAAACAGTATATATATATATATATATATACTAGATGAAAAATACTTCAACTGGAAAACTTGCTGGATTTAAGTGGAAAAAGTATTTTATTTACTTTATTGCTATCTTGTGTATAAAACTATTCATGTCTTACAAAAATCGTAATATGAAGGAAAAAAAAAAAAAAAAAAAAAAGAAAGAAATATCATCTGCTTGTAAACAATCTTCATTAATTTAAATATACTGGAAATAAATTACATTAATCTGGATTATCAGGATTTTTTTTTTTTTTTTTTTAAATCTAAATCATGAATGAATAATTTTTATATAAAAGTAGCTTTCAATGGAAATAAAGAGGAAATTTCTGGAAAATACAGCAAAAAAATGAAAAAAAAAGTAATTCTAGAATTTTAAGCTCGGCGAATTTAAGGGCTTTACAGGAAATTTAATTTAATTGAAATAAATACATATGCCAATATAAGCTACACATGCACATATATCTGTTCCAGGATTTATCAAAACTCTTAGGACAATAGGAAATCATAAGATTTTTTTTTCTTACTTTATATACTTATATCAACGTATTGTGAATTTTCTTTCTTTCTTTCTTTTTTACCATGTTATTAAACTTAATGTATTTTAAATTTTTTATCTCTACAAATAATATTTTTAAATAAAAAAAAAATAAAATAATAATAATAATAATAATAAAATCTTTCTAAAAAATATAATTTTTTTCGTTGACTGTCTTTAGATTTTCTCATATATATATATATATATATATATATATATATATATATATATATATATATATATATATAATAAATATTTAGATTACAAACAAATAGCAAATAAATGCATTTCAAAACATATATGATTATATAAATTACAGGAAAAGAAAACCGCGGTAAAATATCTTCGTTTTAATAATCGACCCATTACTGAAGTGTAGATTTTAATTACACTTTAGTCAGTTACACTTTAGAATTTATTTTAACAAAAATTAAATTGTAAATAAATTTATAAATCCGATTCTCTGTTCGCCAATAAAAATTAAATACTTTTTTTTTTTAGTATAAAAAAAGAACGTTTATTTCTACGCGAAAAAAAAAAAAAAAAAAGGAAAGAAAGAAATTGAAATGTCAATCCAGTATCATCAAATATTCCTAATAAAACTGATCTCATAATAGCTTTAAAATTATTAAATGAAGTTGCGAATGGTAAGTGAAAAAATGAAAAATGTACATTTCTCATTTCAAATATTTTATTTGGATTTTTTTAGCAATTTCAGTTAATCAAATGGTCTATGTCTTTTTCTTGATTTTATCATCTGAAAACTAATGTGAATAAATATTTAATTTACTTAAAATTAATCGTATTTCTCTCTAATCTATATGATGGATGTTAAGGAAATAAATATTATTTGCATTCCATCAACGGCTGTATATCACGGTATTTCGTCATAGTTTTAATTTGGCGAAAATAGTTGACAATCGAAATATTTATTTAAATGTTTCAATTCTTCTTCTTATTTTTTAAATTAATTTAAATATAGTGTGACTAGTGAAGCGTGCAAAGCTTAGTAGTATATAATATAATGGAATTTATATAACAAGTTCGATTGAATATTTGTATTATTATTTCGTAAATTTGAAAAATAAGAGTTTTTATTGAAAACTATCCATTATTTAGAAAGAAAAAACTTCGATAAAAATGATATATTACAAAGGAAGAAATTTTTTTAATAATCATAATTCGACATTTGTTGAATTAATTCAGAAATTGGATGATTTAAAGGAGATCAAACTATAATACTAAAACTAATTTTCGATATAATTTCCAATTCTTATAAACTCTCTCTCTCTCTCTCTCTCTTTTTTTTTTTTTTTTTTTCTTTTTTTAAGTTTTAAACAATTTTAGCAAAAACATCGAAAATGTCAAACTTCGTTCAATTACATTTATTGTTTAAAATTTCTAATTTTCAGCATTTTTTAAATTTAATGAAAAATTTGATGATTATGGAATAATATTTTAATTTACTTAAGAAAAAAAAACTTATTAAACAGTATACATACATATATATATATATATATATACTAGATGAAAAATACTTCAACTGGAAAACTTGCTGGATTTAAGTGAAAAAAGTATTTTATTTACTTTATTGCTATCTTGTGTATAAAACTATTCATGTCTTATGTGTATTACCCAGGAATTAAATTTTCTAATATATAATGTTTATTTTATAAATATTTTTTTTAAAGATTATTATACAAAAATCGTAATATGAAGGAAAAAAAAAAAAAAAAGAAAGAAATATCATCTGCTTGTAAACAATCTTCATTAATTTAAATATACTGGAAATAAATTACACTAATCTGGATTATCAGGATTTTTTTTTTTTTTTTAATCTAAATCATGAATGAATAATTTTTATATAAAAGTAGCTTTCAATGAAAATAAAGAGGAAATTTCTGAAAAATACAGAAAAAAAAAAAAAAAAAAAGTAATTCTAGAATTTTAAGCACGGCGAATTTAAGGGCTTTACAGGAAATTTAATTTAATTGAAATAAATACATATGCCAATATAAGCTACACATGCACATATATATGTTCCAGGATTTATCAAAACTCTTAGGATAATAGGAAATCATAAGATTTTTTTTTTCTTACTTTATATACTTATATCAACGTATTGTGAATTTTTTTTCTTTCTTTCTTTTTTACCATGTTATTAAACTTAATGTATTTTAAACTTTACAACTCTACAAATAATATTTTTAAATTAAAAAATAAATAAATAAATAAATAAATAATAATAAAATCTTTCTAAAAAATATAATTTTTTTCGTTGACTGTCTTTAGATTTTCTGATATATATATGTATATATATATATATATATATATATATATAATAAATATTTAGATTACAAACAAATAGCAAATAAATGCATTTCAAAACATATATGATTATATGAATTACAGGAAAAGAAAACCGCGGTAAAATATCTAGTAATTCGACATTTGTTGAATTAATTCAGAAATTGGTTGATTTAAAGGAGATCAAACTATAATACTAAAACTAATTTTCGATATAATTTCCAATTCTTATAAACTCTCTCTCTCTCTCTCTCTCTCTTTTTTTTTTTTTTCTTTTTTTAAGTTTTAAACAATTTTAGCAAAAACATCGAAAATGTTTTTGGCACGCATTACTTTGTCTTGCCAACTTATGAAAAGCAAATTTATTGATGATGCAATTATGCTATTATGTTAAAACCCCCTACCCCCCCTAAAAAGACAGAATCAAAATTTTGAATGCCTGATGGAACAGGGGAGGGAGGAGGGAAGAAATTCTTCCACTGCTACCCTTTATGGATACCTCTATAGGGAGCTATAAAAACAGAAACATCAGATGAAGCATTCCACGGTATATAGCATCCATCAGTATGCGGATTAGAGGGGAGCCGAAGCATAAAAATGACCAATACGCCTCTGCGTCATCTCTTTCCTTGTTTCCATTTCGGTGCGCACGCGTCAGGAGCAAGATGCGAGGCATCTAGTGAATGAATTCGGAAAACTACGAGAACATGAATGAGAAATGAAACCTGTTGACCAGCTTGAGTCCCAACTAAATTTCGTTATCCACGTTATTTATCTAATTAAGATGGTCAGGTTTATCAAACTGCATTCTGTGAATGATTTTTTTTTAACAGGAAGTAATTAATATACATATACATACACCGTGGTATTTTTACAGTTATTGTCTTTTTGAACAGGTCTGATTATTTGAATCTGTTTCTAATTATTCATGCCAATGTTTCAATAATTATTATTAATATATTTTACCATTGTTGTTGTTATAAGTAAACACGCATTAAAATATGTCTTCTTTAAATTTCTTATAAGGTAAAGCTAGGAGAGATTGCGCGGTAGGAAAGACTGCGCACATAGGGGATTGGCAGGAAGGAGTGCAATGGGCGCTCTGAAACTGCAAATAGTTCTACAATATCGATAGCGGAGTGCCCACTTAAATGGGCATGTTCATTGCTTGAACAGTCTAAGATTAAACGTGGTTTTCTTGTCTTGTTTTCAAAAATGTTTGCTTAAATTTTCAAAACACTTTCTAGTAATTCTTATAGAATGGTAGTATTACAAAATATTTTTTAATTAAACGATTTCCCATGGACTCGTTTATAAATTTTACTTGTGGCAGGTGGTTGCATGAAAGTTGCATCATTTATAACAACGAGTGCAACGATTATAGACAACGGCAGATTAGGCCAAGAAACAAGAAACCATTCAAACTGAAAAGGAGCTTTATTAATTTTAAGTTAAACATATTATCTAGTAACAAAAATGTTACTTTTTATAATCTAGTCTTTTTTTTTTTTTTTTATCTGCTTCTTTAGTTTATTTTCTTTAAATAAAAATTTTTAATCCTTTTTAATTTTTAATTTTATTTATTTAATTTAATTTAATTTTTATTTTCTAGGTTTTTTTTTTTATTTATTTTTTAATTAAATTGAAATACCTACATTGTTAACAATTTAATTGTAGTTAAAATTAAGCGCAATCTCTATTTTGCGCAATCTCTCCCACCCTATAAGGAGAGATTGCGCAAAATAGCTCTCTTGGTTTTATTACAGCTGTTGCTTTAAATCATAGTATAACAACAAATTAGTAATGGAAATCCGTAGAAGAAGGTACACTTCAAAGCTGTGCACAAACAGTTTAGCAAAAGAATAAAATTTAGTTTTTTTTATAACGTTTTGTTAAATTATCGCAAACTCTCCTAGCTTTACCTTAAACCCACAATATGTACTTTTATGCTCTATGCTGAATGAATCACTATGAAAAGTGTAAAGGATAAGAAATACATTTATTTCATTTTAATCTATAAATTTCTGAATAGTATTCATTAGATATATATCTTCTTTTCATATTGTTTTTACCTTTACAAATTTCGAATATTCATTAATCCAAATAAGTCCATTAAATAAGCTGAACAATGCTTGAAATTAACAGATTATAATCAACACATTGTTTTGTGAGTTACATAGAGACGTCCTCATAGAACTATATCCGATACAAATACGATCTTTGGAATACTGTGCATAGAGTATATTTTTGTTAAGATTAGTCATTTTGACCAAATCCCTACAAACAAATTCTGTATGGCTCAATGTTGTGACAACTGTTGTTTCGTTGGGCTGTTTGTTGGCAATGACTATAAATGGCCATCGTCTTGAATAATGGTCCAAATGTTAGTTAACCATTCCATACAGCGTCGTTTTACATTGATGTTTTTATTTTAGTAATAGCTGGCTTTACCCGCTTCACTGGTCACTGTATTTAAATGATTATTATTATTATTTTAATTGCATAATTATATCGTACAATTTAATTCGGTTTTTGCATAATATTTTATAAAGAAATTCGAAGTTAAAAATGAATTCTCGATACATAATAGAAAAAAAAAAATAATAATAATAAAGAGAAAAAGAAAAAAGAAAACAGAATGAATGAATGAATATTGACTAAATATGTTGTTATGGAAATTATTAAGTTATATTTTGTAAAGCTGGCTAATTTTCTTTTTAACACTTTCCAGCAAAGTTGAAAAGTGTTTATGACTTCGGTTTGTCTGTCTGTCCGTGCTCTAACTGTCGTAAATATGAATGGAATTTCTTGAAACTGATATATGTTATTCAAGTTCGCTATCGGATGATCCCTGTTGGAAATGAAGTAATTATGCCTGATAGTTTCGGTACAGGGGCATTCGAAAGTACTCTAAAGGCAAGGGGGCCAACCCACGGCTCCCCGTGTAGTTTTTTGCAGCCTGTGCGGAGACTACCGATATTTAAATTTTGACAATTTTGGTTAACACATTAAAAAAGTAATAAACTCTTTCTGACTTTCCAAAGTGAAAAATACTTTCGACGATTATGTCAACTAAGGAATCACACTATTGCAATAAAATATATCTATATCATTCTTTTTATTATACTTAATGTATAAGTCATAGTTTTTTTTAATGATTATATTGTTAATTTAAGAGTAAAAATTAATTTAAATTAACCCTACAAGGCTCATTTTTTTTTTTTTTTTTTTTGTGTGTGTGTGCGCGACAAAAATATATAGGTTGTAATGAGTGATCAGAAGATAAGGAAAACTTATAAAAATAAAAATAAAACCATATTTTACGGAAAAATCAACTTTTTAGCTCAACGTACCGTATGTGGAACATACATAAAAATATGATTTACTAATACGTTTACTATTGTAATATTAAAAAAAAAAAAAAAAAAAAAAAAAACTTACCTCTGCAAAATATACACTTCGTTATAACACACAGTATTTTTTTTTTTTTTTTTTTTTTTTTTTTTTTTGAGTCAAAACTGTTCAATAACTATTCTTTTTTATTTTTGAATTCAGACAAACGTCTAACGTATCACTTTCATTCAAATTTCACACCGAGTGCACTATAACAAAAACACGAATGACATCTTTAGGTAAAGATTCGTATGACTACATTGCTAAATGTCAGTAGCTTCTATCAAGATGCCAAGAGATGTCACTACTAATAGTTTTATAGCTATAGGAACGATTAAAGTTGGTGTTCCACGTATGGAACTGGGTGCCTTGTAGGGTTAATGTATTCTGCTTCGAATCTTCCCCCTGGTTATTCCCGCAAACAGCATATACATATATAATTTAAACAATCATAAACATATTACACATACATATATACGCATGCGGTGCGGCCCACCTGAATAAAATAGATTTCTTATGCAGCCCACCAAGAGTTTTGGGTTGGATAGATCTGTTCTAAACCCTTGCGTTCTATGAGAGGTAATTCTATAAACCATATTTTAATGCTCTTACTTTGCACAAACCTTAATAAAATTGAAATATGTTAATTATGTTCTCTTTCGAATGTGCCTTAAGGAAAATGTAGTAAATATCATATTGTGTTAATAATCATTCCGTACCGTATGATTTTTCATTCTTGTTATAATTTACAAATACTTTCATTAAATCAAAAAATCAGTTTTTGGATTTGCATGTAACGGGGCTAATTTTCTGATGTTGCATTTAATTATTTAAATTTTATTTCTTTTGTCAAAAAAATAACTTTTCCTTTCCCTACCCCCCCCCCCCCTTTTTTTTTCGTTTTTTATTTTATTTTTTTCTCCGATCACACCTGATTGATTCATTCTCATGCCATCAGTGTTGGGGTTTCAACGCCACTGATGGCACTTTTTGGGTTCCAGCAGTGTCTTTCAGCATCCACACCTTCTGCTCTTCTAATTCCAGCAAACTTCCACTTAGGGAAATTCCCCATCAAGCCGAGTGACTAAACTCATTTCCATGGCTGACTAGGCCGACCCTGCATGACATCACACGACCACCCCCGCAGGTGATTACCGGGCCATTTCTATCGGCCCGTTAGGCTTATTGGCTAATCTGTGCGGGTGACGTCAGTATTGCCTCTTCCATCATTTAGGACGACGGCCTACCCTCAGTAAATCCAATTTTTGGACTGGCAAAAAGTCGTCTGAAAGGTCCCCCATTCTCAGTTTTGCGTAAATGAGTAAGGTGCAAGGAAGCACTTATAGAGAAGTAATAGAGGTGGCTGGAGGAATTTCGTATCAAACATTTTAACACAGCACCAAAGAAGTTACTGCATGTACAGCAGAATTTGCAATGAAGTATTACATGTAAATCTGTCTTTAGGCGCTACAGATGACTGTCTAAAAATATTAAAAATCGTGATATATAGTCGAGTAATAATCGTGTATAACATAAACTAATTTTTAATTTAATATTAAAATTTGCCAAGTTGCAATTTTTTATATATATGTATAATATGTTATAATGTGCAATAATGAACTATATGTAATCAATTACATTTGGTAATGGATTGATGAAGGGCTTTAATTATTTTAACTAATAAATAAAATGAATGATTGCCATCAGATTGGTATTCCTACAAAAATATGTAATTATACTCGAAAACATAAACAAATAATAAATCAAATAATGATTAATTTAAAATGAAAATAATCGTAAGAAAAATATACTAAAATTCCTATAATTTTAATACTCATTGTCATTTTAACAAATAATATATTCGCTACTTGTCCTTTTGTACTAATTTTTGACGGGAAAAAATAAAATAAATGGAGATGAATTGGTTATTTTTAACTATTAACTTACAAAAAAGGTAGCCATTTAATTGCTATTTTCACAAATATATGTAATATGTATAAAAACATAAAGAAATATATATCAAATTAAAATAACTTTGGATTAGAGTCCTGCCCGAGTTGAGTAAACTTGACCTGCACCCGACTTACAGGAAGATATTTGACCCGTGACCCTCAAAAAAGTATTATTCAATTTGATTTATAAAGATATCGAATTAAAAATATATTTTACGAAATACAGTTATATTATTGAACAAATCTTCCAGAGAATTATTACATAAATGTTACAAGTACATAATTATATTAAAACTCGTGTATAAGTAAAATTATATTAAACTAGTTCGCATAGGTTGACTCTGCTCAGTTCCCCATCATATTTATGTTCTCATAAATTTCTAGTGCGAGACATATTATAATCATGTTAAAAGAAATGAATTTGACCAAAGCTTGATACAGTGACAGAATGAAATCCCCGTCTAATAGGCTATCCACCGTTCACTTCGATATATTTATCTTATTCTAATCTATTTATTTATTTTATCAGGGTCGATTCCGTTGTTTAGTTTTCATGCTACTATTTCCAATGCAATAATCCTCAAAATTCATATTTATATGAAAAATTTACAATTTCGCTATGTTGATAAAATCGTAAATTACGAATAATTTACGAAATTTTCCTATTAGAGTATTTGTATTCAATCATGTTCAAACAAATATCATAAATGTAATTTTGAAGTTGTCTAATGTATTTATGATCCTCTAAATGGAAGTTTATGCTCAATTTTGCCTTATTCTGACATGTTAAGTAAATCGTAAATTCCAAATAACTTACGGAATTTTCATATTGGAAAATTCATAGTCATTTATATTCATGCCAGTGTCCTAAATAATATTTCAAAAGTAGCCTGACATCTTTACGATGAAAATATCTCTCAAAATTGACGTTTATGTGAAATTTTACCCTATATACTGCCATGTTAAGAAATTCGTAAATTTCCAATAACTTGCGAAATTTTCAAAGTAGCATATTTATAGTTACTGATATTCATTCCGGCATCAAAACTGATATTTTTAAACTGGTCTGACATTTTTACAGTAAAAAAGTTTCCATTTAATGCACGTTTAAGTGAATTTTTGTCCTATTCTCCCATGTTAAGAAAATCGTAAATTTCTAATAACTTACGAAGTTTTTTAATTCGAATTTTGCAAATGAACAGGGTTCTTGCCAGTATCGAAAGTAATATTTTAAAACTGATCTGACCTCTCTGCGTTCATTTGTTCGTGAGATATCGCGTAAACAGACTAACAAACTAACGGACTAACACACTAACAGACATCCTACAGACAGACACCATACAGATTTTGTCATTTTCGGATTCCTCACACCTGAAAACGTGTAAAAAAGTCGAAAAATCGAGGTCGAAAATTTTCACGATTACCTAAGTTCCCCATACCTATAGTATGATGGGGAACTAAAATAACTAGTCTAAATATAAACAAAACTTCTATGTAATATAAAAAAATTTCTTGCGTATTACACTTATTATTAAAAAAATCCAGTGCTTTAAATATTTACAGTATATAAAAAATATAAAATAAGGAGCAAATACACGTTGGAAGGCAAACAATTTTCTCATATAACATTTTAGACGTTAAGTATTAATATTTATGCATTTCATCTTTACTAATTAAACTCATGTTATGAGTCGGGTTGTTTTAAACTGCTATGAAAGAAGAGAATATCATCCAGTCTCTGAATTCAAAAGATTATGTTCGTAAAAAAAGCAACATAAAAAATTCTTTGAAGAAAAATATTTTGCATACCCGCGGGTCAAAAATTAATGCTAACTCGACTCGTATCGGACCCGATCCAGGACTCTACTTTGGATTGAAAACTATGCCAGAAAGATATAACATAAAAAATATTGTACTATTTGTGAACAGAATATACAAAAATAATTTTTAATTTAAAGAAAAACGTATATTTTAGTTTGATGTACAAATGTGAGTAATCCAGAGAAATATGCAGGCACCATCACATAAAACTTCAATAGATAAATAAATAAAATTAAATAAAACTTTCAATAAATTAATCATATAAATAAAAAAAATGACAATTAAAAAAGTGTACCTGGTAAAGAATTTTTTTCCCTCAAAGATTTTTTTTTTTTTTTTTAATGATGATATTTCAAACTTTTAATAAAATTAATATTGTTTTCATATGTATATTCATTAGGAGACTACCTTTAAAATAACATTATATGCATGAAGATATCTAATAATTTACTTTTATAAAAATATGTAGGGGAGAACCGTGTATTATGGACCCCCTAAGCAAGAATGCTCATAAAACTTAAATTATTAAAATAAAAAGATTTAATTTGGTGGCTGCTCATTACAATTGCATAGTTACATATTTTAAACTTAGTAAAGTACTCTGGGAACTATTAATAATTGCAGAAAATAATTATTTTATTTACATTTCGGTGGTCCACATTACACGAACGTATGTGTAATATGGACCAAGTGGTCCATAGTGGTCCTTCCCGTTCCCCAACAGTTGACACAATTGGAATTGGGAAACGAACTGTCCAGCATGTTCCCTCACACACTTGTACATCTTTTGTAGAAATGGACGAAAAAAAAAAAAAAGGGGGAGGTCTAAAGGTTATATCCAATGGGTTAGTGTGCGAAAGAAGTGATAATTTGATTACCTCTGCTTCCCTGGCCTATTCTATAGCCTCAAGATTTTGAGTATGCGACATATGTACATCGAGCATTAACAAAATCGCTCTGTTTTTATTACGAACCACTGGTCCATATTACACAACACAGCATGGTTCATATTACACGCGTAAACAGAGCAACGTGGTTTCCAATCAAAAATCGCTATGCAAATTGATGCCCATGAAACGCATGTCTAAATTGTTCATAAAATAAGTACATTTGATACTATTAACGTGAAAATTATATTACAATTACCTAACAGTAGAAAGTAATACTTTCATTTTAACATACTTGTTACAACAGTGATCCTATAAACCGAAAACTCAATTTCATAATCGTCCAAATACAGGTACGCACGTACAAGTCACTTCCTGCTTTAGATAACAATAACATTCACTAAACGCAGTGAGATGGTTTCACCATCTAGTGTTGAACATACAAATTTCCTCATGGTCCGTATTACACGATGGTCCATAATACACGGTTCTCCTCTATTGCTATGTTAAACTTCTGTGCAAAACAGATTTTAATTTGACGTAAAAGTTATCTTAAACAATTTTTCTATTAAAAGATAAGATCGTGAATATTAAACACTGTATGAAATCGACAACTGCTCCCATTTCTTGGCAGTAGAATTTAATGCTTTCAATTTTTAATAGAATACGTTTTCTTTAGTCTAACCAAATAATTTTGTAATTTGTAATTTATTTTTGCATAAATGAAATAATCTGGTATTTATCTACCCTCTCCAAATGAAAGAATCTTAAATTTTGTAATATACCTTTTCAACTTTTAAAATTTGACTAATTTTTTTTCCTTAATTTTGTAATGCTGATTTTGAAGTAGTACTTAAAATTAATAGTTAAAAACAATTTAATTTAAAATAATTTGTATTAAATAACTACACGAGGATACATATTTAAACATTGATACATTTTTAAATAAGGCATAAATTAATTCACTTTAAATGCAACTGAACTTTATATACCACCCTCTCTTTCATATATACTTTGCTTAATGATAAATCATTCCTCTTATATCGTTATGACTCTAAGGCATTATCGTAACGTTTGATAGCGGTTAGTTTATGGAATTAATCACTTACATATATTATCGTAATATTACTAATCTGCGGCTGGGGATTAATTTCGTCTTCCATTGATTTATTCTCTATTCGCGTTCGTTAATTATTATTACGCTATCATTTGAATCCGTAGTTTCGTCTTATGGAAAAATTAATTAAAAATTAATTAAACTCAGGACTTAGTAGACTTTTCGTCATTTTAAAATGCAAGCCTAATAAAATAACGGTTGAACATACGTTTTAAACGCAAATAATTCGAATTTTTGCAAAATAGTAATTATGTTTTAAATGTATTCCAATATTAGTAACATAAAATTGTATTAACAGTCAATATCTGTATTTTTCCAAACTTCAGACTATATAGAATTAACTTTTGTAGACTAAGCGGCTTCAAAAGAAATGCGTTCATTTTGACAAATCCATTTCTTCTTTAAACTAAAAACTTTAACATACACTGTTAAAAATTTTTGTAAATTTAATGTAAATATTTACCCAGAGTCTCGGTAAATTTACAGTAATTCATAGTTAAAACTGAATAACCGAGATTCTCAATCTTTATTCTGTATTTTTACGTAATTTTATTATTTATTTTTTTAATTAAAATTAAAAATGACTGTTTCTACTTTAGAAAAAGCCTTCCAAGTCCGAAATATTTTTTCAACAATAATTAATTAAATTAATATTAGTTATTAAAATGAATGTATAAAAAAAGTTTTTTAACATCTCCGTTTATTTTTCTCTGTAAGTTTACGTAAGACTTAAGATAATAATTTACACAGAGTTTTCTGTTGAATTTTTTAACAGTGTACCAATTTAATAAAGAAGCATCACAAAACTGGCGTTGTAAAAATTATTACTTACAAACTTTGAATAAACACCATAAAATGCAATAAACTCGCAACAATTGTTTCGGGTCGAAAAAACCACGACCCTTCATCAGGCGAACAAAGTAAGCACGAGTGCTGCAATCAAAGCGGCAACGCATACCAATACTTTATTTATGGGACAACGGATTAAAAATGTGTATATGTTTTCAATTTTCTATAAAAATGTTTTTTTCTAAATTAAATATAACATGATAAAATATAATACGCAAATAAAACATGAGGTGTGATTTGTGTTATAAATTTATTACTAAATAACTTTACAAATTAAAAATTTTAAATAAAATTTTCAATTCAATGATTTATACTAAAGTAAAGTTTGAATAAATTATAGTATACAACACGATGTAAAATTTGTTATTCTGAATTCGTAAACGTTTAATTTCTCTGTGCAAAAACACATTTAATTTTATTTAGTGAATCTAAATTTTCCGTGACATAAACATAAATTTTATCGACTTTTTTCTTTATATACTTTCCCTACGCCTTCTCTTAGTTTGTGATACTCACCCTAGTTTGTGATACCCTCCTAGTTTGTGATACTTTGTATTATTTGTTACATGAGGTTTTCATATGTAATTTTAGACAGCAACTCGTCGTATTATTTTAATAATTACAAGATAAAAGGAACTTTTTATGTACCATGTTTTTAAATGATCTGTTGAATCATATAAACGCTACCGAAGGCAGCGAGAACCCGAAACAATTGGCTAAAAGTATTAAAAAATTGCATTGTCACCGTGTTCTGAGCTATTCTAAAAGTTTCAAATGTTTAACTAGTCGCGAAGTTATATGACTGTTGGATCATATAAATTCTACCAAAGGTAGCGGGGACCCGAAACAAATGGCTAAATGTACTTAAAATAATGCACGGCCATCGTGTTCTGAGCTATTGTAAAAGTTTCAAATGTCTAGCTAGTCGGGAAGTTATATGATTTTTAAATCCTATAAACGCTATCGAAGGCATTGAAGGCATCGGAGACCCGAAACAATTAGCTAAAAGTATTTAAAAAATGCATTATCATCGTGTTCTGAGCTATTGTAAAAGTTTCAAATGTCTAGCTAGTCGGGAAGTTAGTTAACTAAATTTTCTGTTGAATGATATAAACGCTACCAAAGGTAGCGATGACCCGAAGCAATTGACTAAAAGTATTAAAAAAAAAATGCATTGTCATCATGTTCAGAACCATTCTAAAAGTTTAAAATGTCTAGCTAGTCGGGAAGTTAGTTAAAAGTCGATTGCAAGATTTGTACCAAACAAACAAGAAACCGAGTTAATAAAAACTTAGTAATAAATACAATGAGCTGCTTGCTTTCTTGTATATTATCTTCTCTATTCATGTTTCAATTTATCTTTCAGTTTTTTTTTTCTTTCAAAGGTTAACATAGTTACTAATTGGTCTCATACCATATTCAAAAATAATTTTCAGATAGGTATAAAACTTTACATTTTCTATATTAACAACAAAAAAATAAAATAATTAAAATCAATAAGAGTCAATGGTCTGATCAGACTTCGAGTAAATTATATTATCAGTGATTGACACGCACTCTATTTTCTGTTCGATTAAGTCAAAGGTCCAAACATGTTTTTCTTCTGAAATGAATCAAATCTCCACCTCTGATAAATAACAATTCAACCACCCACCCACGCTATCTGCCGACCTCTGAACTCAATTCAACCGCCCTCTCACTTAAAACGCTTTTGTACAGTCACCCCCTTCATTTTGCCTTTGTCTCAAACCCCCTATATGTGAACGCAATCACATTTCTTCCAAAATTTTATCAGTATTTTGAAAGTGGTTTTATGACTATAGTGTTAGCCATTCTGATTTGGTGGAGATGATTTTGGTCTTTTATACAGTAGCTAGTAGCAGATGAGTCAACTGTACCTCCTGTTTCTCCAGAAGTGTTTCCAGGCAATATTTCAAAAGCATAAAATTTTTATTGCTCTTTTATTGCAGTTGTATTGTTTTGAAATGCAAAGAATCAAAATTGGAAATGCAAAGAATGAAGTCATAAAATCAGTAAATTTTATTTACAATATAAATTTCAAGATGTTGCTTGTATCCATATCAGCAATTTCACTATATTTTTTCTTCTGATTTATAATACAGTCGAACCTCGTTAACGTGAACACTCTTAACGTGAATTACTTTTAACATGAACTGTTTCCACAATCCCCATCAAAATGAAGATTAGTTTCTGAGTTACTGATAACATGAATTGCTGATAAAATGCACAATTATTTTATTCCCCTTGAGATTCAAAATAACGAGGTTCGACTGTATTTCTATATAATTAATTTACATGATAAATCAAAACTGCCTGAAAGGTTTTGTCTGTATATTTGGGCTAATATATTAAAACAATTCAACAAATTTTTAATACACCGTTACGTAGACGTTTCTTGGGAGAAAAGTATGTGATATCGAAAATCACATATTCTAAATTATATATTAGATTTAAAAATTTAATTCTTTTCCAATTCATTTTCTATCTTTATAAAAAAGCGAGCTAATGTATGCGGTTTATCTCCTTGCAAAGGATCAAAGTAAGTATCTCCCTATTTCTTTCAATAAATAAAAAATAAAAATAAGAGATGTGGTTTGCTCGCATAATGTTCTAGGGAGGGCAAATCTTTTCATCTCAGAAAAATAAAATAGAATAAAATATTTCCTGATGTGTCATTTTGAACATAGAACAGAACTTGCATCCGCTTTTTAAATAGAAATAATGTATTACTTTGTATCGGCTAAACACTGAGAATAGGGATGTAACCGTAAATTTTTTTGGTTGAGTGTTAACGTACTTTTCCAATCTTCTCACGAATTGATAACGGTTTTTTGACTAAGAAAAGAATCGCCAATATATTTTTAAAAGATATACTGATTTATTCGCAACTCAAAAAAGTGGGTGTTGTTCTTTTTCTCTGTCAAAATGAAGTTGGCGACATATTTTGTGATTTTGATCTGAAGTCAAGCAGCCAAACTTTGATCACTTTTTCCGCTGCTCTTGGATTAGAAGGAATCTAAATACTCTCTAATACTCTAATTCCTCTAATACTCCCCGTGTCCATTCATCCATTTATTCGTTATATAAAACTTTTATCTTCATGTTTTCGAGAAAATATTTGTACTGTGAATTAATTCAGAATTTCTTTGTTATTGAATATGCAAGAAAAACGATGATATTGGACTCCAATAAATAATTTAATCATAGATTTCGTACTCCTGAGTTATTTGCTGGTCATAACGCCTCTTGTATTCTTCTTCACGGCTGTTACAAGAAATCAATACACACTACCAACTAAAAAATCTAACACATATCATATATAGATTTCATAAGCTCAATGAAAAAATAATCATGTAGTTTTACAACTTAGGTTTTTAGTATTTCTTTTCTATCCAAAACGTTTTTAATTTATTTTAAGTAAATCCTTTTAACTTTTAAAGATGTATTTACATTTATATAAAGAAATATTTATTCTTAGATTTCGCCATATTAATGTCAAATTCTTTGCATTGGTGGAGGTTCTTAGTTTTCTTATATAATAAGTAGAAGTATTCTGCACCTCTTGTTTTTCCATAAACGTTTCAATGTAATTTTTCAAAAGCAACATTTTTTTTATTGCAGTAGTATTATTTAATGTTATTTTATAAACTAAAATAATAATAATAATAATAATTTGTACGATTAATAATATCATAAAATTAGTGACCTTCACGCAGAGTATAAATTTAAGCATTTTACTTTCAATAGTAATGAAAATATTAGAAATATTTGTTGTTCAGTCTTCTTTTTGTTTCTATTTATCAGTATTTCGGACATCCTGCATCAAGAACTGTGGATGTAAATATGTCTTGATACCATCCTTGATATCATTTTTACATGAAAAGGGAAAAATACTATTGGGTTGTTCGATAAATAATGTCGTTTTTTAAAACCTTCGCTTCTAAAAACCAAGGCTTCTTCGAACGTGGAATTTTTCAACTTACCGAAAGATGGCAAAAGGTCATCCAACAAAATGGTCACTATATCATTGATTAATGTTTGTTGCGTTCATATAAATAAATTCACTTTGAAAAACATGAAAAAAAACGACATTATTTATCGAACAACCCAATATATATCGATGTATTAGTATAATATTTTTCTTTATTAACACTTTCGCGACCGCTGACGTTAATTCACGTCATTTGAAAATCTGTAACCCCGCCAGTTGGCGTTTCTTTAGGTTACATACGATACATTATTTCTTAACTATGTACCCAATATTTATATTTGTGCAATTAATGCACTATGGATACAAATACTTTGATTAGAAAGAGTATGATTGTAACGAATATTCATTTATATTATAAATTTGAATACAGAAATTATTCATTTAAACTAATGTAATGTAAAAGGATAACGCCCACAGGCGGAGCTTACTCTCAAAAAGGCAAAAGCATGCCGTCGCGAAAGTGTTAAAACTTGAATATGAATCTTTTTATTTCATCATTTGTGTAGTTCTAAATCTGCAAAGTAAAAGCACATTTTTATATTTAAATATTTTTAATTATTTTACTTATTTATTTATTTATTTCAATATTATTATTCATTTTATTCGGATTTTATAAGTATTTCGAATTTTTTCTTGGCTGTATTATCTCATGTAAGGTTTTTTTTTTTTTTTTTTTTTTTTTTAAAATGGTTTACTTACGTTTTCTTTCTTTCGTAAATAAAAATGTTGGTATATATTATTCCAATTAATGTATAGTGGTTTTCTAAATTGTATTCCTCAACAATGAAATAAACGCTTTAACAGTTTAGTTGGTATAAAAAGTTTAATTTTTTTTTTCTTTTTACATATTTTTACTAACTCAGGAAAAAAAAAATGTTATTAGGTGAATATTAGTGTATGCCATCGTTAAACAAAAAACACACTGGCTGCAAGTAATTTTTTTAGGCCTCACATTCCCGCTAATGTTTATCTCTGAAAATATTATTTTTCTAAAAGCTTCGGAAAGAAAAGTGATGGTATTTAGAAACGAGACCTTTTGTTTTTTTAACCTATGCCTTTAACTTTGTGAGCTAAAAGCTTCTCGAGTTTATGGAGCCAATAAATTAGCGCCTTGGGTTTTATGCGCGATAACGCAGTTTTTAGGGCTGACCGGTATATAGGAGATGAAGCTATGTGAAGCTTAACGTATATGCACGCACGCGATGTTTTTATGGCTACCGTAGATTTTTAGTAGCATTAAATATTTTCAAAGTGAAACGAGGTCGAATATTTACAGCAGATTTATCTGTTATAATGGATATAAGGAATAGTTATTTCGTAATTTATCAGCAATAGTACTTAACGTTTGAGATATGATTATTCATTGAAAAATTTAAACTTTCTGTATAATTTCATCGTCCCTAATTTTAATAAATATTGACTAATCATTATAAATTTTTTATGACTAAACATTTTACATAATTCTGATTTAATAAATTGTCTGAAGATTTAAAGTGAAATTTTTTTTGTAATATGTTTTATATTCCATTCATTTTAGTAATATCTCAGAAAAATGTTTTCTTAAATGATTTTAATAAGAATACAAATGTTTCCCTTATAATTGGACATACTTTATATGATAAATCCGACAGTCCTTCAACGTTGCAGAATAATAATAATAATAATAAACATGCAGAAAATTGAAAACCATGTAATAATAATTATTTTGAGAGTAATTGCTTTTATATCGTCTATGAATATTTCGTGTGGGATCTAAGAATAAACTGACTATCTGTTGCACTACTCAGTGTTTTATTTTTATTTTTTATTTTTTATTTTTTTCAATAACTGCAGTAAGTAAAAATAATAGATGAAATTAATCAGTTCTCAAGTTAAAAATGTTAAATAAGCATAAATATCATGCAAGTATTTCGTTTGTTCCGCTATCATAAAATGCATTAAATTTGATTTTTATAACCCTTTTTTTTAAGGGCAAGATTTTTATTGGATTTTTTTTTCCACTCGTATGAAGTTAAAATAAACTATTTATAACTGGTTAGAAAAAGAAAAACTTACGAAATGTAGTTTATATTTTTTTATTCAAAATTGATTTCTATTTAAGACAGAATTTTAATTATTATATTTTTAAATGTGTAATATATATACATATATTCTTATTAAAAATGTATTAATAATGTTAAGAAATGTAAAATCTTTGGTTATATAATGTTATTAAAAAAAAAAAATAATGTTGCTTAGCTATTATTATCCAAATCTGAAACTGGGATTATTACTTCATTTACACAAAAGGAAAATGGCTCGTAATTACGTTTAATTTAAATATTATTATTGATTTATCAATGTATTTATTTAAAATTCTGGATAGAAATAAGTAAATAAATAAGCAAGTTATTCTATACGAACATTTAAAGAAAAAAAAAATGTGTCACTATTTTGCCGAAGCCTACCTTGAATAAAGCAAAACGGAAATATCAGTAAAAAAAAAAAACACTCGTCCAAGTTTAAAGTCTGCTTAGCGCATAATTTTAATGCATAAATTATTCGAGAGAATGCGTATAAGTCGCCAAAGTATGTATCATAAAAATATATACGGGCAAAACTGAGATTAAATTCAAAATCAATTAATGTGTGACTATGCATATATATATATATCGGGAATTTTAATTAGAGTTTTGCATGTCCTATTTTTATTTTCGTTTACATTTATAAGAAAATAGAATTAAATTTATAGTTAAATCTTTTGTCAACCTCTTAAAATATTTATGTCGTAATCTATGCAACAAATTATATTTATAAATTGTTTTGTTCATTTAGAATCACTATTTCTTCTAAACACACCTTAATTATTCATTTTCTTTTGTTGTCGATAATATGTAATGTGACAAGTGTTGTGTAAGTTTGTGAAAAAGGCACTTTTAAAAACACGTAAAAATTTTAAAAATATATTTAATTAAAAGAGACATTTATAATAAAATACATTTCAATTCTTTTTGCCCTGATCATCAGGGCACCATCAGGAAATTAACATTATTTAGTTTCACATAATGTGCAGCTACGCGTTCAGTTATATATATTACAATATCAGGCAACAAATACAGTTAAGCTTGATAAAACATCAGTTTAGTTCAAAAATTCTGGAGACGGTCAGTTGGAGCTGTTTTAGATTTACAAGGAAGTAACATTTGATATCCGGAACTATTAAGGAACTTGCTTGAAAAAGGTCAGTGGATGGTAACTGGAAAAGCTGGACTGGACTTGTGTAAGTTATTTCTAATAAAATTAGACAAATCATTATTAATATATATAAATATATATTCTAAATAAATAAATAAATATTAATAATAAAGTAAAAACTCTGTCAAAGACAGAATTTAGTTTAGTTCTTAGGACTATTAATTTCAATCTGTAAAATTTTTATTTTTTATTTTTTATCTCATTTTTTGACCGTGAAACTGTGTCACGTACTTTTTAAAATGACTGAAACGAATTAAAATGAAGTGTTGCCACCTCAATTTAATACTTTAGTTAATTTTAAAAAATCTAATAGTCGTGTCCCCTGTATTAGGAAAAATCACCTCTTTCATTTGGTATAAAATTTGTAAGGTTAGAACTGATATTTCTAATTTATTTTGCTGTTACACAAAACTGGTCTAGAGAAACTTGTGATGACGTTTCTACCCAGATTGAAACTAATAGTCCTCCTAGTCCTAAAAATAATCTAACTTTTGTCATGTAATTACATTTATTATAAGAATCCAAAATAGTAGACAGTGCCTTTTAGATGAAATTTTAAAACATTTTTGAGCGCATTTCTTTCTGGAAATTTTGCCATTTATTTTTGCCATTTCTTCTGGTATCATTTTCAATTAATTTTGAATTGCTTCAACGATAGTTGAGAGGTTTTGTTCTTGAAGCTGACAAACTGGAAGTACTGATTTCGAACCCAGTTTAAGATGGGGGCTCTAACCGTCTGGAATTTCTGTGTTTTTCCCCCTAAACTTGAATAAATGTGTCCTTGGATCCCTACACTGAGAAAAAAAATATACCGCCTTCATCTAGAATGATTAAGTGGTCATTTTCTAAATCCCTTAACTAGAAATATAGATTTCCGAGCTATGCGCATAAGGTACGCCAATAAACTGAATAGACGTAATGGTCGAAAATTTTTAGTCTACACATTTCTAGATGATAAAACAATATTTTGAATATTCTGAATATTTTGTATTGCGAGAATTTCTCGCTTGATTTTCTAGAATTGGGTTATAAACCAAGATTATAGTTGCTGAAACCCACCTCTTGTATTCGCATTTATCAGCAGAGATTTTTAAATAACTTTGCCCTCGAGAATATAGACAAACGCTCTAGAATTCTAATAGGGGTTTCTAGAACTCGCTTTCAAAGGGGACTACAATTTATAAGGATGACATGGAACTATTTTTTCTAGAGCCACAGTTTAGATTCTAGATGTCAGTTACAGAATTTTTTTTCAGTGTAGGAAAACCCCCATACCCTATTCATATCTACGATTCTATCGTTGTCGCTCGGTCTTAAGCAATCAACTAAAAAACACCTTATTTTATTTACAATATATCTTACACGTAGTGAAATTAATAAATAGTGAGAATAATTTGTATAAATGTCATTGAAAATTTTACGATAAGAAATTTTTTTCTGATCCTCCCTAGGAAATTGCAAATACTTGTCGTCACCTTTTACTTCAACAGACATTTTATAAAATAAATATTTTTAATCTTTTTTCTTACAGAAAATAAAAATGCTTTAAATAAATTACTAATTTTTGAATACCAACATTTTCCAAAATTAAGCAATAACTTGGATATAATTCAAGCTAATTAAAAGGACGTAAAAAAAATAAATAAATAAAATAAAATAAAGATAAATAAATAAATAAATTCGTAGAAAATTCTAAAATTCTGTACTCTGTGAATCATGCCAATCGAAAAAGAATATATGCACAACACTAGATCAAAGAAAATAAATCAAGGTCAAGTTAAAAAGTAAATAAGTCACATTACGGTTTGAATTTCGACGGGATTTTGTTTGTTTTTTATTTTCATTGTTTAAAGAAAATTACAGCAGAAATTTTCTTTTCCTTGGCTTAATGTGTGCCCGTATGATCTAGCTAAACGCATTTGCTATTTGTTTTTAAGAATGATACGAGAAATGAAACAATTTTCTACCTAAATATAAATTTCGAAATATTTCTGATAATTTTTGAAATAATCAGTTATAAAATAATTTTTAATAAACTGTCACCATAAAATATTTTCGTAAACTGGGTATTTAAGAATCATTTTTAGCATACGTGATATACTATTTAACAAACGATGAGTGCTAAATTAAGAAATGCTACAGATCTGAATAAAAGCAACAGTAGATTTTTTTTTCTACATGCATAAGTAGAGATTGTAAAATTCTGGAAATGTTTTGACTCCCAGTCGGTAGAGTTATATGTTTTGAGATTACCTGAACAGGATTTTTACATTTAAAAAATTTATCTGTTTATTTGTTACAAAAGTTTTCTGGTCACTGTATCTCCACAAAATTCAACATAATCTCCTACTTGATTGAACCTTGACTTAAATAGGAGCTAATTAGATTTTGGTACGTATCTCCCAAATTATGGCGATGCTACGCTGCAGTTATATATCATATTCTATAGCCTATAAATACATAAAATTTAAAATGTATAAGAGCAAAGATGTAAAGCTACATTAATTTAATTTCAGTGCTTATCGGCCGAATGGTGACGTTGAGATGCTGCAACTTTTCCAGTTTACAGGAAGGCTATGTCTCAGCTTCTATGACATATAAATGCATTAAATTTTGTATGCGAAATAGATATTATAAAACATTATTTTGATTTAATTTGGATGTATATGGGATGTCAGGTGCAGCTTCAATTATTCACTTTATGCGATGTTTCAGATGGTGTATCTTAACATCTATTTTATAAAATTGTACTAAACTGTTTATGTAAAATATATTTTTTTAATCGGAATCTAAGATGACCAAATTTATCTGCGCGTTAAGCAGTAGGCGGTACTATTACAAAAAAAAAAAGTTTTGTGATTTTAATTTCAAATTTACTGGTGAATTTTTATTTTCGCGTTTATACACCAAGTATTTTTAAATATTTAAATGTTTTTCCAATAAAGAAGATTATTATACCGATTTGTTTGCCATAATTTAACTTTATTTGCCTCACTTTTATAATTTTAAATGACACTGCATCTAAGTTTATACTTGAATGTACAGATAACTTTATATTTTTTTCTAAATAAATAATTTTTAAATATTTAATTTTCTTTGGTCCGAAAAACTTTCTTTTTTTTTTCCCCTGAAAATCTTTTCTTTAGATACATATTTTTATATTCTGAAAAATCTTTCCTTTAGATTTTACCTATTAAGCGGTTTTAATTTCAGTGTATTACAAGCAAATAAAGGAAAAACTTAAATTGTTTTGCATAGTAAAAGTATTTTTAAATTGTTAATTCTACATTTTGCAATAAAATGATATTTTTTACAGAGAAAATTTATCTGAGCTCCAGAAAAACTAAAGGTTTTTTTTTTTTTTTTTTACTAATACCATACAGTCTTTTAATTAAACAATGAGTTTTTTCGTTTTAAAATTACTAAGTTATTTTTTAGAAATTATTCAGAACATGGCATTTTGCTGCAAATATATTTTCTTGATATTCTCATTTTATTAAATTCAGTGTTAATTTAACAGATTTTAGATCGCACAGTATTATTTTAAAGTTGTTATTTATGTAAAATAAATCGTTTCTAAACAATAATGCTATTGTTTGATTTAATACAGTTATGTTAATAAGATAAACTGCAAGATATGTGCTTTTAAATTACATATATTTATATTTTGAATTCTGCATTTTTATTTAAGAAAGGTTAACAATTTCCCATTCTTTTGCGCAAAATAATAATTTTTAAGAGGAGAACGGTTTATTCTTGGAAAGATGACATTTTGTTTGGACTGTTCGTAACGTAACCTTAATATTACAAGGCAAAAATTTTACGCATTGAAATTATACAATTTTTGAATTGTATACGTCGCTCTTTCATTTCAAGTTCTTTGATTGTTGACTTTTTATTACCCATTGAATACGTGGCTTAGCGTGACAAGAACACTTATCTACAGAAAGCAACACTGCTCATTAATTTTATACTCACTCATTCATTGATTTCTTTTCATATAACTTTATGAATGAATGGCATGGAAAGGTAAGTACTCGCCACTAATGAGGAGAAACTGGGCAAAATGTAGTGTCATCGTCTGAATTAAATGAAGAGTGTCTCGCGGAAATTTAAACCGCAGTTAATGATGAATCGTACGCAAGTTCAATCTTAAAATGCATTCACTGCATCAAATCTGAAATTCTGAAGATCATAAACTATATTAGATGAGCAACTTTGATATATATATATACGGTTTTAGTTCACCAGTTTTACAGATTTAAAAGATCATAAAAGCGTATATTTGAGTGTGTAAGCAAACATCTCTCTAACGTTTTTGAAGTGCAAATTTAAAAATATGAAATTTTTGATTAGTGCGATAATGCTTTCAAAGTTTAAAAATGGCGAGTATATGATACTTGGAAACTAAACTTATGATATTTTGTATATCGTTTTACGTAGGCTCACGTGTAAAGAGAGTGTGAGAGAAAGAATTTGATAACTTTAGGAATATCATAATTTATTTTTAATTAATATTTCCTGACGAATAACTTTTTTTTTTTTTCTGGATGTGTGAGGAAAAGGAATCAAAACTAGTTGGTAGTAAATAAATAATAAAGCATTTTAAATATATAATGAGAAATATTATTTTCGACGAGAAAATTGGATATATTCCACTCATAAATCCGTTAAATTTATATTTTATCATATTAATAGTAAATAATAAAGAAAAATATAAACAAACTTTTTTTGCTGAAATTTGATTATGGCATTGTGCGTGCAATTAATGCTTTCAAATAACCAAAAAAATAATAATAAAACAGAGTATCATGAAACATTTTAATTTAATATACTTGATATTTATAGTTGAATAAATTGACATTTATTTATATTCAGAACAGAGAAATTTGCATTGACATAAGTAATTGATGCTCACATAATTTTCTGATATAATGCACAACTTAACGTCATTAATTTTTTTTTTTTTTTTTTTTTTTTTTTAGTCTAACACTTAAAATGCTTGCACATTTAACAGAGGTCGCATGGTTTCTATATTAAGTGAGTTTAAAAAGAAATTATTTAAAAAGAAATCTTTCTTGGACATTTTAATGCTGTAGCATAATTCAAAAAACTATTGTGATGAAACGGTTTTGACAAAATAATAAAACGCACGTAAAAGTATAGGAACGCTACGATCTCTGATTTAATTATAGCGTTTTTATTGAAAATAAAACACAGCACTGTCGTTGAAGCATTTTACAACTATTAAATGATAAAAGTGTTTGTAAAAATGTCCTTAAAATATTAAATTGTGAAAAATATGATTTCACAGTTTGAAAAACATTGAATTTCATATGCATTGCACATGATAATATGTTAATCACAAAGGTATAATATGTGAATCAGAAAGTTAATATAACCTAGATATTGTCTGAGTTGCTATTGCCTGTTATGGTATAACAGTTTCAATGCACTTAATTGACTGCAACAATGCATATATTGCAGTCAACTAATTGCATTGAAATAAGTTATACCATAGTAAACAACGCCGGTAATCAGACAATATCTAAGTTATATTACATATCATTTGCTAGCATATGGAAATCTCTTGTAAAATATTGAATTTTTTCCTCACAAAACTACTCCTTGAAGGCTAACCCACTAAAATTTACTTCACTTAAGTTGAAGGTACTTTGTTACAGAATATCCTACGGAATGCTGAAACTTGTTTTTATCTTCATAAACATATTAACAAACAAAATTGTCGCATATCGGACTAATTTTTCATTTAAAGTCGTGTAAAGTCATTTAAAGTCACGTGTAGTTTAGAAAGGGAACTCAAGTAATCTACCACTTCAAAGAATCATATAATTCTGAAAGTCTGATAAATTAACGCAAAACTGATCAATTTTGTAAGAGACATGGAATCCATATAATATTTTCACTTATGAGGTGTTGATTCATTGAACTACATGCATCATTGACATCAAAAAAGAGAGAGAGAAAAATATACTCGTTATAATAATTTTTCTAATTTTTCTCGTTAAATTGAATTGCCCAACTATATATACAACATCCAATGACAGTTAATGATAAAAATGTATTATTATTGTTATTATTATTATTTTTAAGAATTTAAATTATTTGGTCGATGTAATACGTAGACAAAATTTGGTTTCTTTTGGCTGAACAATTTTACAATTATATTCCAAACATCCCACGTTGTAATGTTTACCTTCCATAATTTTACGAATTATTTATGAAAATTGTAGCTGAAAACTGTTAAAAAAAAAAAAAATCCTTCAAAAATTTTTCAAAATGAATATAGCCCACTTATAAATGCTTAAGTTTCTCATTTACTTATTCTTCATTTCTGCGTATTTGTGCGTTATGCTTCCATATTTCTTATAGCATGAGGATTAAAAGCTTCATTTTTTCCAAACTTAACTTCTTGGCGCATTTGTTTTAACTTATGTATGTAGTTCTACAAATATAGAAACTAAATATTGAGTCATCTGTTTTCAACTAAGTCCTCGGCGGTTCTTTTGAAGTTTCACTGACTGCAGTGCTAAATCAGTTGCTCTGATGAATTAAATGAAAATGATTAGCTTTTGGTAACAAACGTAAGAATTATGTACACGGCGCTTTAAATTTATTTTTAATTTTTTTCCACCCTCTTTCACCCAAGAAAAATTATATTTGTATTTAATTTACGAATATATTTCTTCCTAATATACTTTTTGCATATTCTAATTCTGGTTTCATTTCTTATAACTGAGCTTTTTCATTTATTTTTTTCTATATTCATAAGAATAAAACTATTGAATTATTTCCACTCCTGGCTTTTCATGAATTTGACATATTTCATATGTCTGTAAATAAGATTTCAATATTTTTAAAATACAGTATAGGCAGCAAAATTATCGAATTGCTAGCAATAATTTGTATTTAAAAGTACTTAATACTGTTTTGTTAAGTAAATATTTGTCGAGTCATGATTTTAGTTTTTATGCTGTTTATAAAAAAATAAGTTGATGATAAAAATTAGTGATCAAACTTAAAAAAAAAAATGAAAAATGTGGCTCTGATGTGTGCTTCAATAATTTTGCTGCAGACTGTATGTCCGTGTTTAAATTTTGTGAGCATTTCTAGTTGAGAAAATGTACATTAAAATATCTCACCGAAATGTTAATTACTGGTAAAATAATGCACAAAAATTTCGGTTTGGTTTAGAGTTTAGATTACTACACTTTCAATATCTGAATGCATAAATAGGTTTGTTCCTAGTTTTCTGTGATATAATTGCAATACATGTTGGTTGTAAAGTTTTTATTTCTCCTTTAAAGATTATTCTGTTAGTTTAGAAACTTTCTGTATCCCATTTTTACTCTATCTGCTTTCACATACTAATTTCAGAAAATTTCGTCTGTTACATAACATTCCCTATCCTAAGGAGTTCAGTGACATTTTTATTCTCGCATATCATAAAATATTGCATTATCCGTCTTTCTTCTTCTTATGTGTCTCTTCCCCTTATAATATATTATATTCACGACTCATACAAAATGCTACATTTTCAACGAACAAGTTCTTGGCACGCGAAAAGAAAAAAAAAGGGGGGGAGGGGGATCTTAGTTTTTATCAAAGTCGAATCTTATTTTTTTAATTATTTTTTATTCAAGTGATTTCGTTTTCTCCGTAACGCGTGATCGGAGTGACTAAAATTCAGAAGACATTGTTTTGTGAAAGTAATCCTACACGCCTGCATCACTTTGACTTCAGTTCGAGTCACCGGATTTAAAATTCAGATCAGATAATGAGTTAGAGTAGAGAGTGTTATATAAAGAGCTGATGGTATTTAGAGTTGTCTGTAAGTATTCAGTCATTGTATTCAAGAATGTAATAAGGAAAGAAAATTTTCGCCGAAAATGAGTTTTTGTGCGTACGTATAGATTTACAATAGCTGTTTCATTTGAATATTCAATTATTTTGTTTACAGAGTGCTTAAAATAGAATTTAGCCTCCCTTACGTGACTAAGCTTGAGAAAATGAGGGAGAAAAATTGCTCCTGTTTTATTCACTGAATTTATTTTTGTTTTTATAGGTGATGATTTTCTTTTCACCACCGGAACGTAGTTGAGGTAATTGATATGTTTCGATCAGCAAGTTAAAAAAATAATAATATGAATAATATGAATAGATTCTCATCCATTATTTGTTGTACTGTGAAACTTATTAAAACATTTTTGAATTTTTAAAAGGTTTTCAGTTTTAGAATTGAAAAGGGACAGTAGATTTGGGGCACTACTGAAAAGAAGATGGCTTACAGAATTAATTGTAGCTATCTGTCTGTGATGTAGATTATTACATATTATGAAAATTGTTTTCTTTCTAAAAGATAGATAAATTTTCTAAATAAATAAATTTATAAATTAAATCTATTTAGCTTAAAAAAATTATTTTATATTTAGAGATGACTTTTTAACCCATAAATAATAAATTCTCATTTTTTTTCCTAAATTTTTATATGTTCCCTTTTCGTATTTTCTCAATGCAACTGAAACAAAATCTTTGATCCCCGTATTCACTGTGATATGATTCTAACGCAATGAAAATTCTTTTCGCTCTCGAAAGAATATATTTTGACTTAATACTTTCCCTTTGTTTTGTAAACGCAGATAGTATTAATCTTATAATCTTCTTTTAATCTTATATCGTAAATCTTATATCTTTTAATCTTATATCTACTCGGGTTCACTCTTGTCACCGAATTTCTATCCGAGAGCTAGACAAAATATTTGCTTAGCTAGTTATTTCTTAGGAACTAGAAACTTCGCGAAATTATGACAATACTCAGTAACAAGAGCCAATTCATTTCTGGTCACCATTTCAAAAAAAATACATAAAGATGTTCGTAACGAATACCACAGCCTTGCTCTTTCCATTACTTTGAACTTGGCGAATGTATAAAGTAAACGTCAAAAAAAGTTTCATTTTCGCTCTAGCTTTTATACTTCACTTGCCATCATGATGTAGCCCGATTAAGAATATTTCCTGGTACTGTACCCCCCACTCCATTTTGTTACATTGGTAAATTACATTGATTATGATCACGTCATCTATAATATCTTCTTTAGAATAGTTAATAAATTTATTTGAACTGCTTTACCAAAGTGTTGCATCATGAATTTGAACTTGGGAATACGGTATTTTTTCTATAATTATCTTTTAACTAGTCTTTAATTTCTAGCTCATCGATTACTACGAACACAACCATTTTATTCACGCTACAGCAAAACAAACCTTCTCCAGACTATCGTTTTATTAAAAACCATTATGAGGAAAGAAACTTTCAATAAAAAGAACATTTTTAGAATGCTTTTATAATCATTCGGTTTATTTGTCATCAATTTTCTTTAGTATGAATTTTGTGGGAATCTTCTTGGAACTTTCTAGAAATGTTTAGACACTGCATGGAATCTTCAAGAAACAGCATTGAAACGCCTAGAAACTTAATGGAATCTGCTAGAAACTTCATGGAAATATCTAGTAACTTCAAGGAAAACATCTAGAAATTTCATGAAAACTTCTAGAATCTTAATGGAATCTTTTGGAATTTTCATGGAATGTTTTAACTTCACGGAAACGTCTAAAATTCTGTAACTTTTATAAAAATTCTATAATATTTAAAAAAAAATTTCTCTGGTGGAGGTAGGCGACGGTCACGACCGTCGTAGGTACTCCTACAAGCCCCGTGATGATGATGATGATTTTAAAATATTCTGAAAGCTGTCTGTAAGCCACATTTTTCTAGAAGGTTCCATGAAGTTTATAGACGTTTTAACGACGTTTATAGAAATTTCTATGAAGTTTCTTGGTACCTTCTAGAAAATTATGCTCATTTTTCAAGTTTGAGAACCGGAATTCACACACACTCAATCAAACATTAGAATTTTCATTAGCTTTTTAGTTATGTAGAAAACACTAGTTTTTTACACTGTTAAAAATTTCAACAGAAAACTCTGTGTAATTTATTACCTTAAGTCTTATGAAAAATTACAGAGAAAAATAAACAGAGATGTTAAAAAACTTATTTTAAACATTCATTTTAATAAATAATATTAATTTAATTAATTATTGGTGAGACTATATTTCGGACATAGAATACTTTTTCTGAAGTAGAAACAGCCATTTTTAATTTTAATTAAAAAATTAAATAATAAAATTACGTAAAAATACAGAATAAAGATTGAGAATCTAGATAATCCACTTTTAACTAAGAATTACTGTATATTTACAGAGACTCTGTATAAATATTTACATTAAATTTGCAGAAATTTTCAATGGTGTAGTTAAATAGAAAAATCAGTTTTCGACATAACTAATGAGCTTAAAAAAAAAAAAAAAAAAAAACTAAAAAATTAAAATTGAATGCTTTTATAAAGGTGTGCTAGCGCCTTTACAAAAGCATTCTATTTTTTTTTTTTTTTTTTTTTTTAAATTCTTACTTTCCTTTTATTGTGAAATGAGAATATTATAACAACTTCTTGTTTTAATAAATCACGCTCCTTACATTGCAATCATACATATTTTCAATTGCCCTGTTTATTAAAAAAGAAAACATATTTTACATTAATACTAAATAAAAGAAAACTCCATTTTCTATACATGAATAAGCTATAACGCATATATATATATTCCTAAACTAGTGGATCTGCAGATCAGGAGCCTCAACGTCCTATTTGCATCAGACATTTTTCAATAGGTCATTTTTATTTATTCCTTATTATATAATAGTATATATTGATTCGATCGACTTATTACCATAATCAGATACATTCCTGAGGGGGGCTGCCGCCCCCCTCAACCCCCCGCTGTATCTCTCTTTGTATACCTATTTGTATAGCATATAAAGTGTTATGGAATTGTAAATAATTGCATTTATTTTTGTATAATTTTTTTCAGAGGCGTAGTAAGTCGATAAAATGCTAATTTTGTGCATTTCTAATCGTTTTAGCGTTAAAATAGCCTAATTTTCCTTTAAAAACCCATTGAAAAACTCCAATAAGGGAAGAAAAGGATTTGGCGACTGCTTCCCTCCTTGGCGATTTTTTTTGGCGACCTTGGCGAGAAAATTCTTATTAGGGATATACCAAATATGGAAGCTCTAATCTCATTGGCTGATGAGATACGAGAATTTTCCAGAACAGTCTGTGTTCGATAGAATAGTATAAAAGGAGCATTTTTTTAGCCAAGGCGGCCAATCTCAGATCTGTGTCAGTTTCGTCAAATGCTTGCTTTGCTCTGAGCCTCTTTGAATGAGACTTGCTTTATGTGTTATTGATAAACAGTTTGTACTGTTGTTTTGCTGTTAACGGCTGTTGTTTAAGCTATGTTTACTGGTTGAATTGAAGCTGATACTTGATTTATAGACCTGTATTTTTCTGGAATTTTCTATGAATAATTCACTGAATTTTTGTAAGTTTCGCCTTTCATTCTCGGACAACTTACGAACCCCCAAGTACGCAACAATATGTATTCTTAATAAACGACGGTCTTGTATTATTTCCCTGAAATTCATAAATACCAAATTTTATACAAAAAAACTTACATAGCATATCGGAAATATTTTGCATAACCTTTAAACTAATTATCAATTCTATGCCCACAATTTTCAACAGGAAAAGATGCTTTTAAAATTCTAATAAAATTTTATTATATTTGATGGGGTGTAACCATTAGGGTGGGCCGAAAAAATTATTTTTTGAAATTGATTTTGGTATAGTGCGGAAAAGTTGTGTAATGGGTCTGTAAGAAACCTCTAAAAATTTTATCAGTTTTGTTTAATATTTAACCGCGCCCCTTTGGCACTGAAAAACTGAAAAAAAGAAAAAAATTAGTATTTTTCAAAAAATTAAATTTCAAAAATTAATTTTGAATTTAGTTCTAGTATATTGCAGAAATGTTACCCAATGAATCAGTCAGAACGCTCAAAAACTTTCATCAATTTTGCCAAATATTTAGCCGCACCCCTCAGGCATAAAAAAATTGAGAAAAAGATGAAAAGCCGGGTTTTTTGAAAAAAGTATATTTAAAAAAATTTAAACTAGTTATACTATATAACTAAAGTATTACATAATACGTTACTACGGACCAATCCAAATAAAATTCAAATAATTTTACTCTACTTTTATTCGCTTATTTAAAAATAATAAGCATACATATGCACATAAGAAATTGAAGCTTATCTTTTAACCTATTTTCGTTTTTGTTTCTTTTCGTTCAGATTTCAAACGATAGATGGCATTCTACTGCTCCCATTGCTTCCAAAGTCAATTTAACTAATAGATAAGATTAAATATTGGATATCGTTTCATTCTACGTTTGTTTGTCAAATAAAACAGTTGTTATGGAGAAACGTGTAATTAAAAAAGTGACGCGAACAAACTCAAGTCGTCCGCTGTTTGGAACAGGGAAATCCCTTTTGATGCTGTTTATCTCCCAACTTATGAGGACATAATAAGATGTTATCAGTGTATCAGATTACAAATAAAGGGAGACAAAAGTCAAGAACCTTCTTCAAGAACTGTGGCCGCAGCGGTAGCAAAAAAAAAAAAAAATATTGATATATGGAAACGTGCTTAGATTCCTGTTGTATCATTAAAGCGAGTTACTGCCATGGTTTTATCTTACAACTGTAAATATAAGAACGTTGTAAAACCTGCTAAATCTAGGAATACGCCGTTTTTACAATCGAAATTGAAGAAATTTAAAGCAGATGCCGCAAAATTGTTCGACATTTGTGCTTGTAAATGCCAAGATTTATATTCTTGCAATTGCGAAAAAAAACTAAAAGTTCCTTAGAGAGAAAAAGAATATTTAATTCATCAAAGGACAGTTAGAATAATGACTATTGGAAATCTGGATATAGTAACAACCCACCAACTACAAAAACGAGTACGTCGAAAAACGTACCAGTGGATTTCAAAATAAAGAATCTCATAACATTTTGAAAGATAATGAATTAGAGATTGAGTCAGAAATGGATACAAAAAATGCAGATCAAGATTTCAAGTGGTCTTATCCTCTTTTAAGAAAACATAAACAAACTGAAACGCCATCACGATTGTCAGATCAAATGAGAATTTCTATGCCTCATACAGCATTGGCTGCAGATTTAACTGGTGCCTCAAGTAGAGCAGTGGCCAAAATTACTACTGCAGTTTTGGCTGATTTCAATTTAGTTTCGCCTGAGCAATAAACATATATAGTTGATAAAAACAAAGTGAGAAGAGAAATAGAGAAGAAAAGAAAAAAAGTAAGGGAAAATGATTTAAGGCTATTTGAAGAAAAACCTATTAAGAGTTTGTTTTTTGATGGGCGCAAAGATGAAACTATTCAACAAATACATGGTCATCGAAAATTAACATCAGAAGCGCATGTAGCATTAATAGAGGAACCAGATAGAAAATATATGGGTCATATATCGTTAACTGCTGGTGAATGTGCAAAAAGAATAGCCGAAGGTATTATAGAATTTACAAGAAAGAATAACATAAGTTTGCAGAACCTATTAGTTATCGGATGTGACGGAACAAATGTAAATACGGGATGGAAAGGTGGAGTAATACGTTTGCTTGAGACAAACATTGGAAGACCACTACAATGGAATGTATGTTTCCTTCATACCAATGAGTTGCCACTAAGATACCTTATTCAAGAAATAGACGGTTGCACAAGGGGACCATATTCATATTCTGGGCCTATTGGATTGCTTTTAAAAGACTGTGAGAAACATCCAGTGGTCAAATTTGATAAAATGGACTCTACACTTCAGCATTTGGATCCGCAAGATATTAGAAAGCTAAGTACAGATCAAAAATATTTGTATCGCATCTGTTAATCCATAAAAGATGGTACTATTTCTCCTATGTTGACTGACAGTAATCCAGGTAAACTTAGTCATGCACGATGGCTGACTACCGCAAACCGTTTGTTACGGTTATACATTAGCACACCAAGCTCATCAGAAAATCTTATAATACTTCTGAAATATGCTGGTTTATGCTCCAATGTGGTTTGAAATAAAAATGAAATCGCATTGCCAATATGGTTCCCAACATTTTTGGAAAATGATATCCCTTTCAAAGCAGCTTCCAGACACATCTAAGAAAATTATTTTTAAAGTTTTGTCCAACAATGCATATTATGCGCATCCCGAAAATTTATTTGTAGCAATGTTGCATGATTCCAGGAAACACATCCGGGAACTAGCAGTTAGGCGAATTCTAGGCGCTCGACAAATAAAAATGAAGAACTTGAATGGTTTACGAGTTTTCAAGCCTCCTCAAGTTAATTTCGAAGCAGACGACTACATTGATTTAATTGATTGGTCAAACTGTGTTGTAACAGAGCCACCTCTTACAATGCATTTAAAGGATAAAGACTTGAAATAAATGTGCAAAAAAGAAGATAATCAATTAATGACATTCGAAAAATTACCATGTCATACGCAGTCTGTTGAACGATGTGTTAAATTAGTATCTGAAGCTGCAATGAAAGTTTGTGGTGAGATTGCAAGGGATGGCTATATTCGTAGCAAACTTCAAGCAAGAAAAGAACTCCCAACGTTTGACAATAAAGGACAATATTATTTGAGTACCTAATATTCAATAAGCAACAGGTATTATTAAATCCAACATAAATTTGTATATTTTTGCTTTAATCTTTATTTTGTTACTATGTAAGATAAAATATGCTTATATACAAGAAAAAATATGTTTATATATTAACCAAGTAAAAAAATAATAAAGTAAAGTAATAGTTATAGTTATAGAATTTTTATTTATAATACTAATTAATTAATCAGTTATGTCAATACTAATTTAGAAAAATAATGAATAGTTTATCATAGTACAGGTTTTCAGAAAATCCGATATTTCTTTCATTTTTCTCCAATTTTTTATGTCAGAGGGACACGGTTAAATAATGAAAAAAAATTATAAAAAATTTTATGGGTTCTAATTGACATATTATCTAACATTTTTAATGAATGTCTTTAAAAATTTTGGATATTTTTTCAAAATATATTTTTTTCCAAAAAAAGCTTTTTCCGTTCTTTTTTTCCGTTTTTCAATGTCAGAGGGGCGCGGCTAAATATTGATTAATTTTGATAAAAATTCTTGTGAGTTCTAATTGGTCCATTACACAACTTTTTCTTTCTATACCAAAATCAATTTCGAAAAAAAACTTTTTCGGGCTTTTTCCAAAAAAAGCTTTTTTCCGTTCTTTTTTTCCGTTTTTCAATGTCAGAGGGGCGCGGCTAAATATTGATTAATTTTGATAAAAATTCTTGTGAGTTCTAATTGGTCCATTGCACAACTTTTTCATTCTATACCAAAATTAATTTCGAAAAAAAAAATTTTTCGGCCTTTTTCGGCCCACCCTAGTAACCATGTTAAAATACACTTTTAAGAAATACCGACTATAGACCGTAATAGTACGAAATTCCTTTATGTATGCCTGAAAAGTAGCCACAGTCATTATAAACGCTAATAATAAGAATAAACCTAATTAATTATAACTCATTAATTTTTCGAACTAATTTGACATCATTTGGATGATTACAGTACATACTCGGAATTATTTTGTGTGGTCCCATAAATTATTTAGTCTATACATAACCTTTTTTAAGAGTAAACAGGATTTTAAGCAACTTTATAATGTATGTTAACTTTATTAAGTTCAATTCAGCATAAACGCATTAAAGTGCGCGCTTAAATTAAAAATTTGTCTATAGGGTCTAATGTTACGAAATTCTTTCGTGTGTCTTTGTAAACGAACCATAAACATTGTATACACCAGTAAAAACTATTCAGCTTATTTTGCGTTTAAAATTAATAATTGTTCCAAATTTAACATCGTTTGGATGACTAAGTGACATTCTCAGAACACTTTTGTAAGGTCCTGTACATTAATTAGAAAGCTTAAGAGCACATATTTTCTTCAAACAACATAAGTTTAAGCATCTTACTCACGTACGCTAGTTTCATTTTCTTGATTGCAAAGTAATGGTATTAAAATACGTTTAAACGAAATTCACCCCATACGCCGTAATGTTAAGAATTTTTGCGTGTCCCTGTACACAGTTTATAAAAAATATATCAATAAAAATTATACAGCTACTTATATGCAAAGCTGGAACGTGTGCGCCAATTTGCAAGTCAATCGAAGGATTTTTTCGGTCGCTATTGCGGTACATACAAATTCTTCCCATAGGCCGTAAAGATAGGAAAAATTTTGGCGTGTCCCTGTACACGAACGACAAATGGAATACACACCTAACACTATACAGCTAATTCCGTTGGGCTCATGAATATGTGTACCAACTTGCAAGTCAATAGCGTTATTTTTGGGACCGCTATCGCGGTACATGCAAATTCTTCCCATAGGCCGTAATGATAAGAAAAACTTTGGCGTGTCCCTGTGTACGAAGTAGAAATGGAATACATACCAAAAACTATACAGCTGATTTCGTGGGGCACATGAACATGTGTACCAAATTGCAAGTCAATAGCGTGATTTTTGTGGCCGCTATCGCGATACATACAAATTCCTCCCATTGGCCGTAATGATAAGAAAAACTTTGGCGTGTCCCTGTATACGAAGTAGAAATGGAATACATACCAAAAACTATACAGCTGATTTCGTGGGGCTCATGAACATGTGTACCAAATTTCAAGTCAATAGCGCCATTTTTGCGGCCGCTATCGCGCGACAAACAGACAGACAGACACAGCCCAAAACCGTTTTGAGTCTCAACAGAGGGCCTCCACTGACGTTTCGGCAATTATTTATTTCTTGCAGCTTATAAGAGATAGAAAAAAAATTCTTAACTTGCAATGTAATCTTTGTTGCATTATACAAGCCATCAGTTGCCAATTGGTTCAGTCATGGATGTTTTTAGCAATTCGATTAGCCCTAGTCTAATTAGCCCTAGAGTGCAAACAAAATAACTATTGAGAAACAAAACTAAACCAAACCAAAGCTGATATCATAGAAAGTGTCCCTGCTCTCTATTTAAATTTTATTTACTTGTTTTTCTTGTTTAAAATAAATTAATAACTTTCTTATACTTCTATCTTATTTCAAAGAATTTTTTTTTTCACATATTTCTTTATTTATTGAACAAAAACTAACCTTTGCAAAACTAACGTACATCTATCGTATTTTTGACATATTCTGTGGAGTTTTATTTAGGCCATGCATGCATAACTTTAAAATCTCTTTACCCAATTTATTAAAGCACCCATCATGTAACTCCCATTCTCGTGCTACGAGCGTCAAAATGGTTACCACGCAAAGGACTAATTTTTGTGCTTGATAGTCACTGCTATCCTATTAATATGATGAAGAATGGGTCTCAGTTGGCAATTGTCAAAGGACGTTTTTGCCAATTTAGACGTTTATATTATGTTAACTGTTCACTGTACTCTCATTAAATATTAAAGCAGATTTTTTAAACAAGATCTCACAAGTCTTTCGGACATTTTTTTTTTTTTTTTTTCATAATGAATTGGATTTTTGCATGCAGCTAAAAGACATTTCCTATTTTTGAGACTTACTATAAAACTATTTCCTTATGTTAAAACTAAATTATGGATTTTTAATTTCTTATATAATGTCGTAAAATTTTACTTCCATTTCTTCTTTTTTTTATAATATTTAAAAATTTTATTTTTACTTTTAAAATATCATGGATTCAACATGAATAATATTAATTTGAAGGGAAAGTAAACTCGAAAAATAACGAACCAGTCACCTTACGCAATTTTAATAATTTAACATCATTAAAATTTCCTATTACATCTAATTTAATGTCAATTGCAGAAAAAATATACAAAGATCGAGTGACAAGTTAAATTCAAACTAAAGAATTTATTATATATAAAAAGAATTCTATTAAAAATATACAAAAAAAAAAAAAAAAATGTGTCGCTTTTATAAAGTTTTAAAGTTTGCAAAATAAAATTCAATATTTTTGTTTAAATTTATGCGTTCACATTTAATTGTGTACTTCCTCAAAACTGTTACAGGTTTGAGAGTTTAATCCTCAAGTCTTTCGGACATTTTTTTTTTTTTCCATAATGAATTGGACTTTTGCATGCAGCTAAAAGATAGTTCCTATTTTTCAGCCGTACTATAAAAACTAATGAATTATGACCAGTGTTGCCAGACAACGCGACTTTTTTATTCAACAGTTACCAATAATTTTGAGAAGTGATATTTAATGTACATAATCGACGATTCATCGTCTATAATGTATATCCAACATCACTTTTCAAAATTATTGGTGACTGTTGAATAAAAAAGTCGCGCAATCTGGTAACACTGGTTTAGTGCACTTTACTTAAATCAGAATTATTTTTAGTTAAATTATTAGAATTCACATGTTACAAGTCAAAATAGTTGTAAACTGGGATATATGCATCAGAATATAATAAGTTAATGTTTTCTTTAATATCATCTATTGTGCATTAAACATTATTTGTAGGAAAAATCTAACTGAATAATACACGCGATTTTATTTGTTTAAACAATAAATTAAATGGTACTTTTGTATTAACCGCATATCATAGGTTTAGGTTAACAAAGATCACCGTAAATACAGATTACGGTAGAATTAACATAGGTTGTTATGAACATTGATCGGTTGTTACAAAAATGTGTTCAAACTAATTCATTTGTCACTTCATTTGATTGAATACTGGTGTGGTGATTAATTACTGGCAAGCGGTTAATATGAAATTACCAGTCAAATTATTTCCAGTTGCGTCTGTTTTGTAAGAAAGTTGCTTTAATGATATGTTTTAGATAGCGTTTATAAAACAAAAGTGAACCCAACGTAAGATTATCAGGCACATGTCATACATGTCTTTTAATATGTGTCTTTCAATATAACTACGACAAACAGTCATAGACTATTTACATTTACATAACTATGAAAAACAGACATGTCTTTCAATATAACTATGACAGGCAGTTATCCTTTACCGTTTATCGCCATAATTTTATAGTAATTGCGTATAATCAAAATTTAATTTTGTTATACAAAATAGTAATGGATATTGTTATTAAAAAATCTTAAATAAATAGTTATCCTATTTGAAAGCAATTTGTTATTTTATCTTTTAATTAATAATTTAATCTTTATTGAATTATCCTGTCAAATTTACATTAGAATTCATGATTAGAGGTACATTATACAGCTTTTTCTTTTTAAATATCCAATTTTTAATTACGGTACTTCTAATTATGAATCATTTAATTATTTTTTAATCATAAGAAAACCGTATAACAATTTAATAATTTGCTTTACAAAGGATCTTTTGCAAACTTTCTTCAATAATGTTCTCCCTTCCTTACCTCATAAAAGTTTTTTTTGCTCTGGCAGTGCCAATTAATCTAGCACGCTTCAGAAGGTTCTTTGTAGCCGACACTTCCAAAAGGGTTCCTATATGAGTCGCTGAGGTCATTCATTATAAACGGATCGGCAACTTTTTTTTTTTTTTTTTTTTTTTTTTTTTTTATGTTACGCTTTTGATTTAGAAAACATTAATAATTGTTACACGCTGCTCTTCATTCTCATCTGAACTTCCTGAAAATGAAATAGTAGAGATCTTTTGTTGCGTATAAGTTATCAAGAAACACCCGTGCTTTTGTCGATCTGGGGACGGTTAATGTTTGAGACAACTATGAACTGATTTTGTTTTACAATGTCTCTATCTCAATCGTTTATTTCTGAACTATAGTTTTCTGTGTTTGTTGTCGAATTGTTGACTCTGATAAATATTGATAATAACAGGAGACTTGGCGTTGTAATGTTAAAACCCGAATAAACTACTACGTCAGAAGCGCCAAAGAAAAATATTTGAGATGCATACAGCTGCTTAGGTAGCCTTAAGCGTACCGTCTTCACTGCAAAAAGAATTCTGAAGTGCTCGTATATATAGGAGAGGGACCGAATTTAGTTCAACCAATAGGATTACGTGAAAGATGGGGAGTGTGGCCAATAGGAAATTAGGAATGTTAGCTGTGTAAACAGTAGAAAATTTAAGAAAATGTGGACTGAATGTTAAATTTCCAACAATCAGACAAATAGGGAACAGCGAAATCACAATTTACAAGGTTTTTAAAATTTTTATAAATATGAAAAGCTTCAAGGAAATCGAGTTCATGAATGGATTTAGGTCTGCAAATTATTTTAGCTGAATTAATTTTTAAATTATGATTTTCCTCCCAGCAATGTTTGGAAATAGCCGATTTATTGGTTTCTTGTTTGCGGACGTAATTCATATGTTCTTTTAGACGAAATATTGTACAGTTGATGTAAAAACAAAAGGTTGAAGATTTGCTGGTAACGATGAAAATAACTGTTATAATTTGAAGAAAAAAAAAAGAGAAAGAGAAAGTGTTGAAATGAAATAAAAGAAAAAATTTAAAACATATCATTTATAGACATGTTTTATAAAAGTCAAAGTCAACGTTTTCTTTTTCTTTTTGTTACGCGTTTGATTCAGAAAACATCAATACAGGTCTACAAAAATAACCGTGGCAAAATTTGATTTGATAATTTTAGCTGATACATATGTTTTTTTGATATGCTGAAGCCGAAAAATTTAGAGGGAACAATACTTAATCCCTCGGTCTGCCGTAGCCTATGGGAAAATTTGTTTCCACAATGACTCATTACCTAATGTATACTTTTTAATTCTCTTTTCACAGTTAGAAAATTCATAACCGTCAAATGAATACTCATTTTCGAAAAATTCATTGTTTTAAATTTTTACATTTTGAGTTCAAAAATGTGATTTTTCACAAAGTGCATTTTTTCCGTTTTCTAGTTGCAAAATGAAAGACTAAAAATTTAAAAAATCAGTTTTTAGAAAACAAGTACTAATTTAACACTTATTAATTTTCTAAATGTGAAAGCGGAATTAGAAAAAATACATTTGGTAATGAGTAATTATGGAAAGAAATTTTCCCATAGAATAACATGGGCCACGTAACATGGGCCAAAATGTGATTTTTCACAAAGTGCATTTTTTCCGTTTTCTAGTCGCAAAATGAAAGACTAAAAATTTAAAAAATCAGTTTTTAGAAAACAAGTACTAATTTAACACTTCTTAATTTTCTAAATGTGAAAGCGGAATTAGAAAAAATACATTTGGTAATGAGTAATTATGGAAAGAAATTTTCCCATAGAATAAGATGGGCCACGGATGTCGGCGAAATTAGATATTGTCTGCTCTTAAACCAGATTTTCTCTATCACTTATACATGTATACATTTTTCACTTATACGTGTATACATTTACACATTTTTTTTCATTTTCGATAGTTTATAGTGTTTGCCATTAAATTATAATTAATCATGGAAACTATAAAACTTACTATGTAATTATATTTGTGCACCCATTTTTGCCAGCGCATTCTATTATTAAATAGAATATAACTTACAACAGAAACATCTGTAAAACAGACTATCTTTACAGACAATAAGTACAAAACTTTGAATAAGCATCATGAAATCCAAGAAACTCGCAACAATTGTTTCGGGTCGAAAGAACACATGGCCCTTCGTCATGCGAATAAAGTAGGCAGGCGTGCTGCAATCAAGCGGCAATCACTGTTTTGGTTGCAGCACTCGCGCCTAATTTGTTCGCTTGACGAAGGGTCGTGTGTATTTTCGACCGAAAAAAATGTTGCGAGTTTCTTGCATTTTATGGAGTTTCTTCAAAGTTTTGTACTTCTAACTTTAAAACGCCAGTTCTGTGGTCCTTTCTTATTATTTTTACAGATGTGTCTGCTACAAATTACTTTATTTAACAACTGAATACACTGGCATCCATTTTTGTCAGCATATTCTACAGCAAAAAATACCGTAATTTTTTTACAGAGTAGAGAAGTCACTGACGAAATTGTGTTCGTAAACACCGTGTATTTCCAAAACTCTACATGATAGAGAAAACCGGCTTTAGTTTCTGTTCGAACACACGCACACACACACAAAAATAAATAAATAAATAAATAAATAAATAATAATAATAATAACCAGTCAAAAATTATCAAACCAAATTTTTAGATGTAGACCTATGTAATTGTTACACGCTGAGCTTCATTCTCATATGAATTTCCTGAAAATAAAATAGTAGAAGGTTTTTTTTGGTTATCAAGAAACACCCGTCCTTTTGTCGATCTGGGGACGATTAATGTTTGAGACAACTGTGAACTGACTTTGTTTTTCAATGTTTGGAACTCGACTGTTTATTTTGCAGAAATAGTTTTGTGTGTTCGCTATTGAATCGTCGACGCTGACAAATGTTGTACAGTTAAGGAAGAAACAAAAAGTGGGAGATGTGCAGATAATGACTAAAATAACTTAGGGGGAAAAAAAAAAAAAGAGTGTTGAGAAAAAAAAAAAAAGTTTAAAACTTAATATTTTCACATGTTTTGTCCATAGATATAGTAATAAGACATAGATTGATCAGCGAGAGGGAAAAAGTGATACCTTTTTTTTTGGGGGGGGGGGAAAGTCACTCTAATGGCTGCCTTCCCCCGAGCAAATCACACACAGGAATACACACGGATAATTTAGTAAATAAAATTTATGAATCATTTATTTTCTAAAGATGAATGAAAAACTCCAGATACAGTTTCAAATTCATTTTTCTTTTTATTCTTTTTTTCAATGCTCTCTAATGGCTGATTTTAGAACTTTTTTTCGTCATCAAAATTTTTTGCTTGATAACATGGGGTTGGTAGATCTATATATATTACTATATCTATGGTTTTGTCAAGGTGATTCGAATTTAAGGAATTTTATTTAAAGTAAATATAATAAAAATACAAATGGTTTGATTATCGATTTCCCACGAATAAATAATATAATACGTAATTATATAATGTGAGTTCAATGCTTTTTTTTTTTTTTTTTTTTTTTTTTTTTTAGCTATGAGTTTGAAATATGATTAAAAAGAAACTAATACACACACATATTTTCTTTATTTCTTAAAACGTTTTTGCATCTGATAGGCAAGTAAGCCGGTATGCTGATGAAAAATAAAATAAAATAAAATAAATACTTTTGACCATACAATTATATCTGCAATTACAATTTTGACAATTTCAACTTTTAAACCAAATTATAAAATTTAGTATTCATAATAAAAGTCTTTTAGAGCAAAAAATATATGCGTGTCGTATGTATTTTTAGTCACGTATCACATGTGTGGTAATCGTTTCAAAATTACGAAAAGAATAGATAAAGAGAAACTGCAGAATTTATAAATTTATATAAAATAAATGCAAAAATTGGAAAAATATCACATTACTTTCGTGGCTCAAAAGTTTACAAGATTTTAAATTAATTAAAAAATAAATAAATAAATAAAAGTAAAACTTTTTATAATAATAAAATAAACTTAACAAGCGTAACTAGCAAGAACTTTTCATTTAAATGTTTATAAAAGTCTCGTTTTATTTTTCTACGACAAGTATCAATTTCAGATCGTTCACGGGAGAATATAAATTTACCGCTTAAAGGGCTAAAAAAAAAAAAAAGAAACCTATTTTAATCAATTTTAATTTTACACGGCATTCCATTTATAACCCTACAAGGCACCCAGTTCCATATGAGGAACACCGACTTTAATCGTTCCTATAGCTATAAAACTATTAGTAGCGACGTCTCTTGACATCTTGATAGAAGCCACTGACATTTAGCAATGTAGTAATACGAATCTTTACCTAAAGATGTCGTTCGTGTTTTTGTTAGAGTGCACTCAGTGTGAAATTTGAATGAAAGTGATACGTTAGTCGTTTGTCTGAATTCAAAAATAAAAAAAAAAGAATAGTTATTGAACAGTTTTGATTCGGAAAAAAAATATATTGTGTGTTATAACGAAATGTATATTTTTCAGACGTAAGTTTTTTTTATATTATTATTACAATAGTAAACGTATTAGTAAATCATATTTTTATGTATGTTCCACATACGGTACGTTGAGCTAAAAAGATGATTTTTCCGTAAAATATGATTTTATTTTTATTTTTATAAGTTTTTCCTATCTTCTGATCACTCATTCCAACCAATATATTTTTGTCGCGCACTAAAAAAAAAAAAAAAAAAAAAAAAAAAAATTAAGCCTTGTAGGGTTAAATATTTCTAATTATTTTTTTTTTTCTTCAAATTCTCTAAAGGATAATAAAAACCACTTACTTTAGCATTAAGAACGGGGGATAAAGGTTAATAACGGTCAGGCCAATTTGCTAGTCAGGATTTGAAAGTAGCTGCGATAATAGTTGAACAAGTGAGGCGGAACGAAGAGTATTTAACCTTGCATTGTATTAATGGAATTGCGTGCATAAAAGAGAGTGTCTCAGACCCCAAAAGGAAGTTCAAATTGTTTATCACGTTTTTCGGAAGCTTTGAAAATGAAGGAGCGTTTACTTTAGAATTTGGAGAAATCGAGAAAAGAAATTTAATTTTTGCTTAAATGGCCGATGACTGATAAGCTGAGACTTTTTCAGCAGTCATGCTAAAATGATTAATCGTTTTTGCTTAGTAATTCATTTTTCAAACTTTTAAAAAATATAAGAGAAGCTTATTAAACTGTAGAATAATTATTTTCCACGCAGAGGATTATGTTTGTTTCTTAGTAAAAAGGAAAATGCAAATGTGAAATGTACTAATATGTTTTGCATGAAAAAGATAAGGTTAATGAAAGGACGATTTTGTTAAATAAATAAATAAAATAAAATAAAAATAATGACAATGAAAACCGTGACTTCTTGCAGCAAAAGTTTAGCAATAATGTTAATCCGAAGTCCGGGAACATTGCCGTCTGAATTAGGTGTTTATTTTACCCGATATATATTGTGCATGAGGCATGCATACAGCTACATTTTTTAAAGTTGAAATGTTTAAAAAAAAAAAAAAAAACTTATTTAGAATTTTTAGCATTAGTTTTATTCACTGGTAACGCTTGGCTTTTCTGAGAGGGTATTTTCGACAATTACAACGTATATATCTGGAATGAATGCTATCACCATGTCACTAATTCTCTTATATACCAGTAGACATTTTCTGTAATACAGTAGGTATTCCCTAGAAATTCGAAAATTTCTCAAGAGAAAGTGTTTACTCCAATTGAATTACGAATATTTTATAGTCTTCAGAACCCTTAAAAATAGCAGAAAAATAAAGTTAGTGGAAAATATACGTCACAGTGTTGATAAAAAAAAATATTTATTGAAATGGTGCGTTTACGCATCTTCGGCTGAAAATGGGTTAAACTACAAATGAGAAATTTCCCCCATAAACAGATTGTATCTGAATACTTTCGTATGTCCCTGAACACGAATAATTTGTTCGGTAAAGGCAAATTTCTAAAACTATTCTCATATGATACAAATTTAGGATACTGAGTTTAATGTTGTGTGTGTGTTACGTGGAGTTAAGTCCATGGTCTACATGTAAGGCCTAAGCCTAAGGGAGCAGCCCTGCGTAGGGGGGGAGGGGTCTTTCTAAGAGTGTTCTAGCCCGTATTTATACGATACCGAGTTTAGACTTCCTGCCGATACTAGTTTTTAAGTTATGTTCATAACACACTCACAGACAGACACGCGGACGCACACACAGACACGCAGCACACACATAGATACACACAGATCAACGGATGTTTTTTGCATATAAAATATATATTATGTCCATTTATTTGGTGCTGTCTAAATGCATTAAAATGTACCTACATGAAATTTGCTCATAGAACCTAACGTACTTGATTCTTCTGTATGTCCTGTCCTTGTACATGAAGGAGTAGTTCTATCTCAAAGTCAGGAGTGGCGCCAGCTAGGGTGCCAGAGGGGCACAGCCCCCCCCCCCCTCCCCCATCGGGGAGTCTGTGTCGATACTCCTAAAACCTATCGGGGAAACAAATACAAAATTTTCAGTCTTTCTACTTTTAGCAGCATTTTCCTTTCCTTTTACAAGTTTGGAGCATTCCAGTTTTTCCATTCTATATTCAATAGAAGAAAGTATTGGATTCGTAAAAATTTCCAGCTTCCTGTTTTCTATGAATATACACGTTTTGAGAGGTCCAGAACACGTTTTGACCACGATATTTTTAGAAAATGTCTGTCTGTGACACGATGATCTCCAAAACCACGAGGTGTATTAACAAATAGAATGGAACAAATATTAATAGTAATATTATTAACAGTATTGCAGTTTTTGATAAATACTCATATAATAAACTCTCTTTATGTAGTGCCCCCCTGTCGGGGAGGTAGTGTTCCCCCGTCGGGGAATTTCTGGTGCCACTACTGCTCAAAGTAGGAAATAATATCTCCATGCGATATAAATTTAAAGTCCATTCCATTATTAACAGATTCATATATATAGGGACCAGCCACTAGAAACTTGATTTTCATATTCAAAGAACCTCAGACTGCAATTATAAGGAAAATTCTCTTTATAAAGTTTACCTTTTTTTTTTTTTTTTTTTATCATAAGAGAAAGTTAGAGGTAATTCGCATTTAGGTCTCCTACCAGATTATTAAAATAGTAGATTTTAACAGACAAGACAATTACATTTTAATTCTTTTTTTTTTTTTTTTTTTTAATGTATATAAGAATAATTAAACATAATGCCTACAACATCAACATGTATTTAACGTAGAAAAATTTTAAGAAAGAAAAAATAAATAAATAAATAAATAAATACTATAACCACAAATAAAATTTTATTAAAAAAAAAAAAAAAAAAAAAAAAAAAAAATAGAGAGAAAAAAAAAAACTAACCTTTGATTAATTCATTATTTAATTTGTTTATTAAAAAAAATTACTTTATGTTACTTTATTTATTTTACTTTTTTTATGTTACCTTAAAATATATATATATATATATATATATATTATGTTATTTAATCTTTTTCTTTACTTCTTCATGTTTTTGCCTTCTCTACTAGTTATGAAATAAATATCTATATGCGTGTGTATTATTTTAAAACAATATGTTTTAAAAGATAGAGTAATGGAAAAAGATAGGATAATGAAAAATAAAATAAAAAATAAAAATACTATAAAAGTCATGAAAATATTAATTTATTTTATAAAGGAATTAATTTGAATTTTTACAAAATGCTTAAATAAAAATAATATTTATTACATTTCATAAATTATTTAATGGATAATTGAAAACGTTTAACGTACCGTGGTTACTTAAATGACAAAAAACTACAATTATTTGATTTCTACCAGGATATGCTATTCACATTGTTAAAATACTTTTCCTTTATTAATAATCAAAATGCTTGATAATATTATTACTTCAATGAAATTTCAATACAACATTTATGTAAAATGTTTTCTAATTAAAAAAAAAAAAAAAAAAATCATAACCATATCATTAAACTATTCCATCTTTTCTCCAAGATTTTCTTAATAGCTCATCGTTTAAAATAAATTTTTATTCTGCCACCCGTAATGGTTCTTCAAAAATAATATATACATAAATATCATGCATAACGTAAAACCATAAATTACTCTCTTTTAAACAGTGTTTTTGTTCTCTTTAAATAGCTAAAATTTTGCTTCGTTAGAGTATATTTTTACATGCGAAAATGCTGCCACAACAGAGCGAAAAACTTTTAAATCTTCATAAACGCGATTTACTCATTATTTAGAAAGCATGGAAATCGTTGTTGTAAAAACTCGTAAGTGTATTTCTTTCATTTTTAGGTCTTTATTTACTCGTCCGATTCGTATATTTATTCTTTGCGTTTGAATCCCTTATACATTGGACAATAGATTATTGAAATAGTGAAATTTTAGTATCTTTAAGGTTATCAAATAAATATAATTAAAAGTAAATAAATAAATAAATAAATAAATAAAAGCTTTCTGAAAACGCTTGCAGAAGTAACTAATCATAATGCCACTGTATTAAAACTTATATAGCAAAACTGAAATTCATAATACATAGAAACCAAAAATAAATATTTAAAGAGATTGATATAAATAAAATTAACATTTTATTTTATTTATTTATTTAATTAATGTTTTTTCCTCTATGATTTTGTATATTTTAATAAATAAACATAAAATAGAAGAACCTTTTTTTTTTCATTTTTCTATCGGTTAAGAAATTAATAATAAAGTACTATGTTGTGGTCACCACAGGACTTTCTTCTATATAATCTTACACAAATTTACGCAGTACATATTACTTACTAAAATTATTCTCCACGATGAATGAAGACGATTTTTATCTCATAGAATTATAATACTAAACGCTGAAAGAAAATCAATTTTGTGCCAACAACCGAAGTAATGCTTTTTTTTTATTATTATTATTCGTTAAAAATGAAAAAAAAGAAGAAAAAAATCGATAACTTAGTTTTTAATAATCACAGATCTAGGGTTCAACCATTCGTTTTGAGCTTTTTTGAAAGACAGCCATATTGAAAATTGACACACATACACACGGGGGGGGGGGGATGCTCCTACATGCACCCACTTTTATTCTTAGTTTACTACTACTGCTATCAATAATTCCTATTCATTTTAACACCATGCGTAAAAAATAACTCTCATTATGTACATTTCCACGAAATTTTGTCCTAATACTGCCTTTTTAGAAAAAATGGGGTGACATCGCCACCTGTTGAGCGATTGATCCCCGAACGTAGTTAGCGCCAGTTTAAGTCAAGGTCCAAGTTTAGTTAAATTTCGTTCATTGATTCGCGAGATATAGCGTCCATAAAACTTGTGATACACACACACAGACAGACAGACATTTTTTAAAATCAGTCAAATATTGTTAACAGCATCTCAAAAATGTAATCCGTCAAAGACCCCAGTTTCCGATGGACTTAAAAATTTTCACGAATCCAATACTTTCTTCGTATATATAATATAGAAGAAAGTAATAAAAAGAACTTGCTATAGGGAAGTACAAATAAATAAATATAAATAAATAAATAAAAATATATAAATAAATAATAATTACTAAATAAACATAGCATGAAACTTCTTAAGATAGCATACCTGTATAAATAAACGGAAAAATTGTAATCTAAAATATACATTAAAAAATATATATATATATGAAAGTATTTTATACTTTAATAGATAATTGAAAGTATTAAACATGCTACAGTTTTTAAATGACAAAGAGCTACAATTAAAAATTTCATTTATTTTTCACAGAACTTGTTCACGGTTGTTGAATTTCTTTCCTTTTTTCTTTTAATATTCAAAATGCGTAAGAGGGATTTTCTGTTAGGCGAAATTAGTTATAGAATAGGTAAGTAAAATTTTTTCTTACAAAAAAAAAAAAAAACCTTTATTGTAATATTATTTGCTTTTTCGCTTACATTTTTTTTTTTTTTTTTTTTCAGTGCTCATCGTTTAATTTTTTTTTTATTCTATCACATAATGGTTCTTTTTCACAATATATATCTTACAAACAAATATATAAATGATAGTAAAATAGACAATGATATTTAAAAAAGGGTTAATTAACAAACAAATATCCCACAGAATCTCATTATTATTATTATTCAAACGAAAATAATTTGGATTTTTAAAAAATAAGAAAAAATGTGAATGCATATCAATAGGGGTCATCGTCTCCTTAAATTTCTCATTTCTTAAAGTGTCTTGAAAAAAGGCGGAAACTACGACCCCTGATATCATACATTATTTAATAGATAAATAAAAATTTTAAACATAGGGTTTTTTTTTTTTCTCGAAAACCAATAATTAATTAATTATTATTATTATTATTTTCATATAATTTATCAACATTTGTTTACTTTTAATTTTAATAATCTAAGTATGCAACAATATTTTTGATTTAGCAAACTTGTTCTATAATATGCATGCCTAGTTCCCAAGCCCAGACAATTGACTTTATAATTGCATTCATATACAATTGACTTTATATTCCTACACAACCAACTCAGTATAGAATATTTAGGTAAAAAAAATATTTTCTCTGTGAAAAATATATCTTTCTTTTTAATAACCTTATTATTGAACTATTTCTTTCTTTTCGCCCACATTTTTCTAATAACCTGTTATTTGTAGTAAATTTTTAACATTTTACAACATAATGGCTCTCTATAATAATACATAACTCACCATGCATTACATGAATTCATAAATTACTCTTCCTTAAGCAAGGCTTCCGTTGAATAGCTAAAATTTTGCATCCTTAGAAAAATATTTTAAATGCAAATATTGCTGCCACGACAGGGGCGAAAAACTTTTAAATCTTCATAAACGCAATTTACTCATTATTTAGCAAGCATGACGCGCTCTTGTAAAAACCCATAAGTGTATTTCTCGCATTTTTATGTCTTATAGGCTCGTCCTTTCAGTTTATTTATTCCATCTATAAGTTTCTCCTCTTCAATTTTATATCGTTACGCACTGGAATTCTTTCTCATTCAACCGTATTTTACTCTTTTTCCTCTCTGCTTACAAAGCGCTTGCGCGAGGACTTGTTTGCCGATTGGTTTCAGATCTTAGTTCTCTGATGCAATGTTTGAGTCCGCAAAATGTAGCGATATTCGAAAAACTTAACATACGATTTGCCGATGTTGTGGCTGCTGGTTTAATCGTAACTCTGTGAATGAGTGAGTAATGAACTGGAGTTAATCGTGGATGAAATATTGATTCTTTCATAATTTTGATTTTTTTTTTTGTTTTTACTAATAAGAAGTATATGATAAAATATTACATTTCTGAAAGTAAAGAAGTGCGGATAATACTTTTTTGTTTGGTGATTTGTGTTTGATGACAAGAGAAAATAAATTTGTTTTGATTTGGAAGTTAAATTAAAGAATTTCTAAGTTACTTAATTTCAAGGCATGGATAAAGGATACCATAAGGATTTGGAATACAGTTTGACCCCATAAAATTATTATGGACAGATGATTCACTTTTTCTTAAAAACCAATAGATATTAGAAATTGATGTAAGTTTTATTTTTAAACTTTTTTTATTATATTTTAAATATGCATATTTAATAATTTTTTACGGAAAATAAGGTTTTAAATAAATAGGTTTTTGTAAATAATTTCGGATGAAATTGTAATAAATTGCTAAATTACGTAATTTTATTTTTTATATATTGTTAAATATCTGTACATATTAATACATATTAATTTTATACATATTAATTGAGATAAATATTTACAGATATTTAACAATATATAAAAAATAAAATTATCTCAATTAATATGTATAAGAATAAAATGATGAATATATAACATACATACATGAACACGGTAGATAGTTCGAGGGCAAAATATTTATAAAACATTTAGAGAGAAATATTTAATAGATTATAATATAATTTCTTTTTTCTCTTTTTTTTAATTTTTTAATTTTTTTAGGTTTATTTATTAATATTATTTTTTTCGTTTATTTTATTTTATTTATTTATTTATTTATAATAATAATATTCTTATTAATATTAATAACAATAATATTAATAATATTAATAATAATAATTATTATTAAGGATTTTCGCTCAAAAATAAATTCGGATCTGTGTATAGTTCAGTTAATTATTATTATTATTTTTTATCACACTGCTATGAAAATCAGTCAGTTGATTCAATTTAGTCGGTATTTAACGTAAAGTGCTATGATAAATAAGTTGATAATAATTCCTGTGAAGAGTGCTAAGATTGGATACACTAATTTGCACCATTAAAATAATGCGTTAGAATCGATTATATTAATATACGGGAAAGATAAAAATAATTTCCTGTAATCAATACTTAATTTAAATTTTAATAAAATTTAAGTATGGCTTTTTTTTTAATATATATATTTATTTTTATTTTCAGTTTTTTAAATTTACATCTTTATTAATATTTGTTGAATTAAATGTACGTGTTTTTTTTTTTACTTCAACTTTTTTTTTTTTTTTTTTTTTTTTTGTAATGATTAACTGTCAAATAAACGTGTTTATATGTAAGCTATTTTTTGACACGTGTTAAATTAGTAAAATCTGTCAGAAGAATCATTAATAGGAAACTTATTTCACTTTAAAGTTGTTGTATTATAATTTTATTTTGCTTAAATGTCATAATGCCACATTCTGAATTTTATTCAGTCAGAAAAGTTACTAAAATTGGCAGTTGATTGTATCATTTTTCTAAGTTACTTAATTTCAAGGCATGGCTAAAAACGTACTAAACGTACCTTTTACACAGTCGTTCCCAAATTTTCATTAACTTCGTAAAGCAAAAACTTAATCTTTTACTAATCTTTTTCAAAGTCCCTTTAAATTTCTTCATTTTATTTATTTATTTATTTTTGACAAAAGTTGGTTGACCGATATTGCTGAGTTCGACCTGGTGTTGTCGTGGAGCAAAAGAAATTCTTAAAAAAAAAAAAAAAAAAAAAAAAAAATCGTCCTGTATCCAGTCAAAAGCAAAACTGAGTATTAGCTATTTGTTCTTCACGATTTTCAGAAGAAAGAAAAAAGCATGTCTGGTTGTGTAATATTGTTTAAAACACACACACACACAAAAAAAAAAAAAAAAAGAAGAAGAAGAAATTTTAATAAATAAATACAAATTTAGTATCATCTTTTTTTGGCTAATGTTCTTTGAGTATGATGAAAATAATACAATTTTTTTTTTCAAAATATCTTTTAAATATGCGCCACCACTTCCGTTGCCACTGCTTTTTAGACAAATTTTATATTACATATTATTACATTACATTCATTTTTGCATCTTTAAAAAAAGAATTCTGATAGGATTTTTTTTTTCTCTTAACAATATACATTTCAAAATTATTTATTTTATTGCAAACTTGCACGTGCGTGTAATCGCTGAGCCTTTAATTATATAGACAGAGCGACATCGTCTTGTATTATTATAGTGTTGGTGTTCCGATTGAGGCCAATTATTTACACAAGGAGCCTGGGCTTAAAGGTGGAGTGCCTTCCATGGGAGTGGGGGAGGGGGGTATTGTCTTTTTAAATAGTCCTAGATCGTATTTCGGAGATTCGGAGAATGCCATGGGAAACTCCGAAGGGCTAGGTCGACGAGCGCAACCTGGAATCGAGCCTAGCACTTCTCGCCTACCAACTTTGAAAGCAGAACCGCTCAGCCACTGGTGTGGCTTTATTATTATGGATGTTCTTATTACACTTTTTGATTGCTTGAAAAACTCTTAAATAAGAAGGTTTTTTTTTTTTTTTTTTTTATAAAAATATTTAGTTTTCAAAATTCCTTATTTATTATTAAAAAAAAAAAAAAAAAAAAAAAAAATGTTTTCTCTTAATCGTTTTTCATTTTTATAAAAAGGTAATTAAAAAAATAATTTATTTTATGAATTTACTAATTAAGTCAACATTAAGTATTTAATTAAAAATTAAATTTGGAATTAATATTTAACATTATTTTCAAAACTGATCACTAACGATTTAAGTAATTAGTAAATGAAAATATGGGCTAACAAGTATGTAAAAGAACTTGCAAATAACAAAGACCTTGTAATTAAATTTTTGAATTAAATAATTAATTTGAATTATTTTTTGATTTCTTTAATTTTCTTTATATATATATATATATATATATATATATATATATATATATATATATATATATATATATATATATATATATATATATATATATATGCATTATTATTATTAGTTATAAATTTTGTTTCTTAAAAAAAATATATAACTTCAATTGAATTCTTAACAGTTCAAATTATAATCAATGCCAACTACTACGACTTTTAAACCACTTTTTTTTTTTTTTTTTTTTTTACCTTATCATGGAACTGACCCAAATACTTATAAAAGATTACTATTAAAATTTAATGGTAACAAGAAAAAAAATCGTAATAGACAGTTTTAATAATTACTTTTTAATTTTTAATTTAACAACAAACTGGTACGAAAAAGATACTTAAAGACTTAAATAAATAAATAAATAAATTATGTTTAAAAAAAAAGGATGAGTGTTTGAAATAGCAGTAAATGTGATAGCAAAAATGTTTTAAAATGCAATTGTTCAGATTTCTTTTAGATAACCGTAAATGTTAATTCTACCATTAACTAATTATTCTTGAAAAATATGAAGTATAATAACATCTTTTTATATTTTTTTTCTTATTTAAAAATTACCTAATGAAGTATCTATTCAAGCATCTAAAAAGGTTTTTCATTTTTTAAGTGACCAAAATTTTCCACATAATTAGCAGATTGTTGAAGGAAAAGCCCCACTCATATTTTTTTTTTTTAAGTTATGTTTAAAAATTCAATTAATTGAAATAAATTTACATCCCTGCGTTTCAATTTGAAGAAGTTAAAAGAAAAAAGAAAAAAATCGTGTATTTCTTAGCTATGCATTAAGGATAAGAAGATATATAAAAGGGATGGATGGAAGTTCTCTTTTTTTCTTCTTTTTATATATTATTTTTTTTCTTCTTTATTAATATGCCTGAGTAAAATAAAGGTTAATTCCAAAAATAATTTTGTTTTTTTATTTTTTACTATGTTATTTATTTAACTGTAGTTATTTGATTTCTGTTTCCATCCAGTCACAGTGATTGGCAGAGTTCATATCTCTTAATATGAATTAGAGTCCTGTATTTAGTCGGGTACTCGAGGGTTACCTGATTTGTGTGTCGGGTGCGGGTTGATGTAGCATTAATTTTTAACCCGCGGGTAAAACCGCGGTTCTACCCATAAAATATTTTTCTTAGAGAACATTTTTTATGTTGTTTTTATTATGAAAATAAACTTTTAAATGCAGGAACTGGATGACATTATCTTTTTTTTTTTTTTTTTTTTTTTTAATAGTAGTTTAAAGCAACCTGACTCATAATATAAACTGAATTTGTAAAGACTTAATACTTAACGTATAAAAGATTATACGAGAAAATTATTTTCCTTCCAAAGTATATTTGCTTCCTTATTTTACTTTTTTTCTATACTGTGAATATTTAAAACAGTGTTTTTTTTACACAAGAAATATTGTTTTATTATACAATGAAATTCTGTTTATAATTAGACTAGACATTTTTTAAATAATTTTAATAACACTAGTTTTAATTTAATTATATGCTTGTAATATTTATTTAATAATTAATTCTCTGAAAGATTTGTCCAATATTATAACTGTATTTTGTGAAGTAAAATTTTAATTCCATTTCTTATATAATGTAAATTGAGTTATACTTCTTTGCGGGTCGCGGTTCTGGTTGCGGATCTGAAGCTGTGGGTTCGGGTCGGGTTGCGTGTTGAAAAGTTTTCCTGCGGGTCGGTTGCGGGTCATATTTACTGTACCCTCGCTGGACTCTAATACGAATACAGCTTATTTGATATAGATTATTGTATCGAGCTGAACGGTGGGTAGCTTATCAGGTGGGACATTTCAATATGTCACCGAATCCAATGATCGGTTAAATTCATTTCTCTTATCATGAATCTAGTATGCTGTGCTGTAGAAATTTATGAGAATAAATATATGGTGGGGAATTACCTATGCCAACTACTTTCTTTACCGATAGTGTTTGTCGGCTACCGATCATGCATTACTTAAATCAAGTGTAGTCAACTTTTTTATATCTAGCGCCCACTTTTGTATGTCTGTTAGTAGTAAAGTTTTCTAACCACCCACCGGTTCCACAAGAAGGATTATATTTATAACGTAGGAATGTAATTTTATTTTATAAAATTTACAAAACAGAGTTGTAGTAAGTTAAAGCATATAGCAATAAAACATTTTTCCATTTCAATGTTTTAAAAAAGACAAAAAAACATGTAAAGTGTTAGTGAGCGATAGGGACCGAGTTGACAATCACTGTTTTGAGCAAATACAAGAACCGTATTTTGCTCTAACAGTAATAATAATAATAATAATAATAATAATAAACTTTTCGCCAGTGATTATTAAATAAAATAATTATATTTTTCTTTAAAAGAAAAAAAAAATGTTTTCATTACTCTTAAAATTTTATTTGTCCTTTTTCGTTGCTTCTAGTCTTTTTGTCTGGGAAGTATACTGAAATAAACATTTATTAATACTTTATTCTTTGTGCTAAAAAACCTAATTATCTAAAGGAGATAATGACAGTAGCGTTTAATCAAATAACGCTTGATTAAAAATTATAAGCGCATTACGCTCTATAATTAAACTGCTTAGTAACTTTTATGCGTTGGATAAAGTGACCCGATGTACTTGGCTTTTTGCCAGCAAGACAGATAATTATGCTCTTTATTTAATTGAGGGTATTAATGCAGTAAGTAAGCATGCATAATTTCCATTTCGAAGTAAGGGACCCTTATTGTGCTATTTACACAGATATTTGAATCAGAAGTTATTTTAAAAAAGAGTAGTTGACGAATCTAGTAATTTCCAATAACGTCATTATAAATAAAAATAAACGTTTTGAGTATATCATTAACTTAAATGACCGTTTAATTCAAGTATTCTCAAAACTATTGACTAAAACCTATATTAAAGATTTTATCGTGCGTATTAAATAACAATAATCACAGAATGGACTTCTATATATTAATTAACAATGTACAATTAAAAAAGGACCATTTTCAAAATTTTCACATATAGTTATTTGCAACATAAAAATATATTATTATTACTATTATTTTATATATATTTTTATATATATATTTTTTTTTAACTTCAGAAAATAAATAAAGTAAGTATCAAATTTATGTTTAAAAATAAATCTTGAGCGATTAAAAATAAAATAAAATATATATAAAATTCTATACACAACAGAATGTATATTAGTACACAACAAGACATTTTAAAAATCTATTCTTCCCTACTTAAAGGTATGTGGTAATTGTGTTGCATCCCTTAGCAACATATTATATTATACTTTTCTTAAAATGTGCTACAACTTTAGTATAAGATCTCCCTGCCGATTTTTAGATTTCTGTTGCCATTTTGGCGATGAATTAAAATGGCCGTCGCAATCGTGTAAGTAAAGACCTTGGCAAGAAATTCTGAGCTATTCCAATCCCTTCGATGCCTAACTCCTTGGCCAAATTTCAAATTTTGCCAAGAGGTTGTAATCTAAAGCAGTTTCATTTTTTTAAAGCGATTTTTTTTTTTTTTAAATCGGGATACAAAAAAGAAATACGCAAAAAGCGTGGGAAAATAAAATAAAATAAATTAAATTATTAAATAAAAATATTAATTGTCTTTCCTTCAATTTTAATGAAATAAAACTGATACATGTTCATTGTTTTCGACATAAAATACATATATATATACATATTTCTTTTTCACAAGTACATAAATTTCCTTTTATGTCGGGGGGGGGGGGGGGATTGAACGGCTAGTTTCTTTTTTGATAATTTTAAAATTAAAATTTGACTTTTATTTAATATCTTTTGAACCAAATATCCAATGGCATAATAATAAAATAGTAATAATAATAATAATAATAATAAAACGGCGTTTGCTAGATTTTGTTCTGATTAATAAGAGTACTAATTAACGTAGAGATCGATAATAATTCTGTCGTACTAAAAAAATGAATGGGACGTATGTCTAAAAACTCGAAAAAAAAAATAGCATTTAAAATAAAAATTTGGAATCTTTATTATTATTATTATTATTATTATTATTATTATTATTATTATTATTATTTATTAAATCATATACCAGTATCATACAAGAATATTTTGAATTGAAAATGAAAGAAACAAAATTTGGAAAATAATTATTACAAATTTATAACAATTTGCTTTAAATGTTTGTTATTGTACAGTCGGTGACAAAAGTGTCCGAACGCTAGCAAAAATTCCTGTGTAAAAAAAGTACACTTCATACGGTTCTGTTAAATATATCCTTATCGAATCATGTTCTTAGACTGACTAAGAAGAGGATTCGACAAGGATTTATTTAACAAAACAGTATGAAGCGTACTTTTTTTACATAGGAATTTTTGCTAGTGTTCGGACACTTTTGTCACCGACTGTAGAAATACAGCAAAAATTACATTATCTGTAGAAGATTTTAGAGACTGTAGTATTATGATATGTATATGTGAGGGAAAGAGAGAAGGAAAGGGAGAGGAAGTGTTATTGAGTGAAAAACGTATCTTGTAGAAACTATTTTAATATACAGATTATTATATGCAATTGTTTTCTGTAAATGCGATCTAAAATAAAATTTACACTTAATGGAATTTATGTTATAAAATTCTTTACACATTCTTTTCAAGAGATAAAATTAAAATCATCGAAATAATTTTTATTAAATAGAATTATTTTAGAAAGCGTGTTAAGATCACATATTATTAGATAATATAGACTTTTACAGTTTTTTTTTTTTTTTTTTCTGAATCTAAAAATAATTGATAAATTTTGCTCTAAAATATTAAAAATCATTACTTATGAAACTAGGGGGTCATACCCCTTGCTCGCTTCGCTCTCATCCCTCCTCCCCGATTTGTTTCGCTCGCCCTGCAGGGGCTCTACCCGCCTATTTGCAGCTTTGCCTTTCATTGAATAGGAATATTAATAATACCTAGCACGAGACAAAAGCAGAACAATATTATAGCTATCCACATATTTGCTATTCCATCTAAATACTTAAAATTTAATATTATATCATTTATAACATATCAAAGATCTGTGTTAACGTTCGATAACTTAATAACAATTATCATATAAGAATCAACAATAACAATTATCATACATTATTTTGAAACATATACTAGACAGTTAGGTACACAAAATAAAAGAGTTTTTTTTTTTTTTTTTTTTTTTTTTTTTTTTAAATAACCATTTAGCGTTACAGCTTTAGCATATTACCCCTTGGAGACTTTTAAACTTATTTGGAGATGAATTTTTGGATATAATGGCCTGTTTAAAGAAATTATGAACTTATTTTGTGTAATGCCTATATTTTTAACTATTGTATATATATATATATACATATTTAAGCTAATTTAGGACTATATGTAATAATCTATATTTATTTTCAAGGTACAGCTAGGCTTAAAATGGTGCTTGCAGCAATAATGATTTAACTTTTTAAAGTGCATTTTCTTCTAAAATATGATTTAGTCAGACACATTAAAAATAAATATTTTATGTGATTATTTTAAATAGTCTAAAGATTTCATTTTTATTATTATTGCACCATTTAAAAATTTATATCTGTATATTTAAGGCATGGCTAGAGTTAAAATGGCTATCGTAGTGGCGGAAATGAATTCCTTGGTAGAAAACTTCCGATTTACTTCATCTCTAAATTCTAAAAATCACTAAATTGGTCATACTAAAGATGATCCCATTGGACCAATTGTTTGAATATGTTTTGAGTTAAAAAAAAAAAAAAAAAAAAAAAAAAAAAAACCTAAATCTTTATATGAAATAATCCAAGTTGTTATCTCTTAAATTTCCTTTTTCAAATTTCTGCGCTTAACTTAAAACTCTATAGCAACAATTGTTTAACATAATCTTAATATTCATTACTAAATCTTTTTCACTTGACGTTAAAACAAAAAAAAAAAAAAAAAAAAAAAAAAAAATATATATGAAGTAATTTTTATTTCATCTGGATTAAATTTTTGCTCAATATTTTAAAAAATATCGGTTATTATTATTATTATTATTATTATTATTATTATTATTTCACTATTCAAAATATTTTTTTCTTCCCTCGATCATCTCGAAGATGTAAATTTTTCATTTTTTTTTTTCTTTCTTTTCCATTTTTCTTTTTTCTTTTCCCATTTAAGTTTCTAAAAGTAAGAAAAAACATATCTGCAGATTATAAATTACAATTCTAAATTTATTTTTTCATTGAAAATATCTAAGATAACGCTATTTGGAGACTATCAATGCCTTTGTTACTAATAACAACATTGACATTTATTTATTTATTTATTTATTTATTTTTACTCTATTGATCATATTTTAATTTTCCTGTGGAAGGTCATAAGACTGAAAGAACAGCGATTTGGAGAAATTATTTACATGTTGGCAAATAGAACATCTTTACTAACCCGAAATTTTTATTAATAATTTCGTTAATTAAGATGATAGAAAATTTTAACCAAATGTCCTCTTTGGAGTATTCGGCAAGCGTTGATACCTTTCATGATGCTGAGGACACATCCTTTCGCAAGGAGATGTGTGGTCGCAGGCAAACAAATTTGATGTCAGCAGCAGTAGCTTTTTCTGAACATATACAGAAATCTTTAATTATGAATTTATTTTAAAAGCTTGGGTCATGTATGTTTTATTACATCATCTGAACATTCATTACGCTTATTTCAAAAGGCTTTGCATCATCAAAATACAAACCTTTACATCATTCTAATTAAAAAAAGGGGGGGTTTTGTTATTTTAATTTTAATTTTAATTTACTTACTTTTTCCCTGTCAAATTACTTTATTTAAATAAACAACCCCTCCCCCCTCTCCTTATTAGTAGCAGAGGTTCCTTTTGGCATTTCATAATATCAAATGGTATTTCGAAATACCGAACTCAGTAATTGTGAAACGTTCTAAAAAGAGTATGTGTGCTTTTAATACAAAGCCATCCTTTTATCCTTAACAACGTTCTCATTAACAGAGCCGAAACAAGCAAGCCAATAAATCTCGAGGTGTGAAATGTTGCATCTCAAATTTATAATTTATGATGAGATTTGACACTATCGTATATATTTTCCGGTGAACCATGAAAATCCAAAGAGTATTTCCTGAATGAATCAGCAATTAAATGAGGCAGTAAATTCGCAATTTCACTACATGTCAATTTCAACTGCAAGTTTCAAAATCACCAAAAATTTTTTTTTTAGTATTAATGATATATGTAAAACAGATTGTGACAAAAATAAATTATTCTTGCGGCAAGAGTTTAAAAGTGAATAACTTCTAGTTAATATTAATTGTATGTCGAAAGTTGCTATTTTCTTTTCTTTCTTTCTTTTTTTTTTTCTTTTTTTTTTTTTTTTTTTTTCGTTGTATTAGGTGTACCGGAAAGTTCTGTCGTTTTGAATTAAAATACTGACATCGGAAATTTATCCTGGATAAAATTTAAGATATTCTTCGGTAACTTATAAGATGGTTATTTGTAAAGTACCATGTAAAAACTGTTAAACAAAAATTTCCGGTTTCATTTTATTAATTCAAAACGACATAACTTTCCGGTACACCTAATATTACTTACATTACTCGACTACCATGGAAGCACTGTATTCGATCAAAAAATTTTATATCGAATTTTCGCCTGATTTACATGTTTAAAGGTTTCATGAGTCAAAAATAAAAATAAAAAAATCTGTCTATGGCAGAATTAAATTTAGTACGACAGTACTAATTTCTACATTACAATCTTATATTTAAAAAAAAAAAAAAGTTTTTTTTTTTTACTTAGATATTTAGAAACTTTCGGCAACTATTCAGAAGATATTACCGACATATATTAAGAATATATGGCCATCTTTTCAGAAGCCATTATCAATACATATTCAAAAAGAAATAGCCAATAATTATTCAGAACTCATACATATCCTAAAGGTATCCCCAACAAATATTCAGATACTTTTCTATAAATATTCAGAAGTTTTAGCGAACAAATATTCGGAAGCTATGATCAAAACATATTCATAAGATATCGCTGATACATAGTTAGAAGCTATCATCAATATATATTTGAAGATATCGCCAACAAATATTCAAAAGTCACTATGAATACATCTTCAAAAGCTTTCTTCAGCAATATCCATAAAACATTATCAATAAATGTTCATAAAATACTGCCAATAAATATTCAGAAGACATCCAATTTTTGAATGTTGATGATCTTGGATACCAAGATTGGCAATTGGTTTTTTAATTTTATGAAGGAAGAATCTCTAGCTTAACAGTAGGTTTTCAAAAATGTAAAAGTTTTTTACAGATTTGACAAAATGTTTTAAGATAGTTTAAGAAATTAAAGGCTTAAACTGGATGTAGAAGGGTATCTTGGAAAATTCAAAGTGTCACACCACAAAGGGGGACAACGTAAAATCGTTGTCTGAAAGAAATAGTCCTGTCGTACTTTAAAAAAAAAAAAAAAATTGTTTTTGGCAATTGGTCAGTGTGTATATGTATATGTATGGGGGAAATCTGCTGGTTATTATATCGCCTAAACTAATAAAGATAAAACGATGACACTAAGACGTGTCTAGTATGCAGATAATTTTTGCAACATTTGGTATAAATTGGGAAAACCTGAAGTGGGATCGTAGGTCCGTATATATAGGCAAATTTGAAGTCTCGCAAGTGCGTTCTTTTAAACAACGCTACGGATTATGTTTAAGTTCGCCATATTAACTTAATTTGACGTATCATTTCATTTGAAATTGTTAATTTACGGTAAACAAATAAGTCTGCCAAGGTTTGGTGATAATATGAAGATAGAGGGGTGAAACCTAGCAGTGAAACGGAAAGTCGATAGCTCAAAAATGATTCTAACAATTTTCTTCAAATTTGGTACTTAAAACCCTTTTTAGATACGTTTTTGCATGCATTACTTGGTTACTACACGTAAACTGATAGTCGTCCCGATTAGGTAGGTCAGTTATAAACCTCGAAATTGGGTGTTTCAAAAACGGCTCGAACGATTTTTTCGTCTTTTTTTTACTCGCCACGAAAATTCTCTTTTATATGTCTTCATGACGCATATATCAGTTTGCCCTTACAGAAAAATTGCAGGATTTATGTGTCTAATTTGTATGAATTTTATGTCTTCTAACAACATTTCCAAAAAGAGTATATAATATATGTAGTAGTGGGTAATGGAAGTCGTGTGATTATCACACACCAGATTTTTTTCCCCCTTGCTTCTGTAACTATTGAAATCCGTCAAATTTTAAATGATATTTTTTTTTAAATTATTTTCGAAATACTTTTTAAATTCCAGTAAGTATTACATAGACATTTAAAAAAAAATTCTCATATTACGATATTATTGATTTTTTTTTTTTTTTTTTTTTTTTTTTTTGTCAGATATCGCTTAACTATAATTTTAATAATTACGAAGTTATTAGTAAAGGAAAATGTTACAATCTAGTTTAGTTGGTCAATTAACATTGGTTACAGAGACAATTTTGCTACATTCTAGTATTAAATGTATCATACTAAAGGGGGGGGGGAATGTAAGCTATCTAAAAAGCTTTGTTTTGAGCAATTTTGACCATATTTTATACAAATTTGGGCAAGACTAGATTTTTTTTTTTTTTTTTTTTTTTTTTTTTTTTTTAAATACTTAAATTTGAGTCTGATTGAAAAGATTTTAAATAAATATTTTAAACGATTTATAAAATTATTTACTATACAATGATTATTTAACAAAAAGTATTCTGCGATATAAATAATATTAATAATTAATGTAGATTACAAAATATAAATGATTAAAGGATACTTTTTGCTTTTAGCTAATTTTACAGAGTCAGCTAGAATATAAAAAAAAATCTGTGATTAGGAAAAGATCTACTTTATTTATTTATTTGTGTATTTATATATTTTTTATTTTGACTAAAATTTGTAAAGTTAAGATAAAAAAATCTCCCTAAAATATAAAGTTAATGGCATAAACATTAAAACAAGTTACTGAGAAATTTCTTTAGTACATTCAATTCGAAAATAATGCTTTACTTAACATATTAAAAATTTCACTTTTTTAGTATTTAAAATAATAACCATTTTTTTTTTCTTATTATAGCATATTTTAAATATTTATTTAGTTGTATATGAATCAAGATAGATGACTGGTAGAAGTTTATTTCGTGTAAATGTTTTGTTCTAAAATTCTTTCAAATCCCGCAATTTCTTGAGATTTTAAAATCGACGAATAAATTCTTAAGCTATTTCTGTGATGTATTATTTTCAGATAATTAATAAATTAATCAATTTGTAAATTTTTCTACATAGCTTATTATATAACTTATAACTTGCTTATTTCATGTTATTTTAGAAATAGTTATTACTGGTGGTTATTAAAGTTTTTTTTTTTTTTTTTTTTTTTTTTAAATAGATGCAGCCATCTACAAATTTTCTAAGAGTTCTTTCATTTCTTTAAATGTATAGGTATTTTTTAATATAGAAATATCATTAATATTTGTTTAAATTTCAACAAAGAAAAGTCCTCTCAAATCCTAGGCTCGCCTAGAGAAAAGATTCGTTTAAAGGTATAAAATATGTTTGGTTGAGGTCATTTTAGTTCGTTTAGACCAAATTTTTGTTAAAAGGAAAGGTTCAGTTTTGTTGCGACAAAAGGGCAAGGAGTGGGGCCTACATTTACGAAATTTTATTTATTTTTTTTTTTTTTTTAATAAGTATTACTGTAATTTTTATAATTTTTATTATAAAATCAAATTTTTTTTTTGCGAGATTCTTTTTTTTTTTTTTTTTTCGGGGGGGGGGAGGAAATATTAGAATTGAAAAAAGAAAAAAAAAAACTTTTCAAAACTATTTTGTCAATGTAAAGGAAAATTTCCATTTATTTAAACTGAAATTTTTGCTTTACCAAACAAATTTTTATTTATTCAACAAATCTTTTCTTTAATCGTAGGTTGTCTGTATTCACAATCTCTTACGACAGAATTTTGATTTTGATTTACAAAACAGAAATGGTTTTTATGCAAATTAATAATAGGACAACAATTTACACTTCGGTGGACTACGGAGAACTCACCATCATTTTAAAATGTCGATGCATAAATTCTTTCCAAGAAAAAAAAAAAAAAAAAAAAAAAAAAATCGTACTAATTGCACTAGGATGACATCTAGAATTTCGCCGAATTTTTGCTGAATTCTTAAATTTAATAAATATATCTGTAGTTTATTTATTTATTTATTTTTCTATTTATTTTGCAATTATTCATGTAAATTATAAAATTCTATTCTAAAAACATTAACGCTATCAATTTATTTTTGAACTGTTTTGCAAAATTTATTGATGATGATACCTTATAAAGTCGTAAAAAAAAAAAAAAAAAAAATTCTTATTTGAAGTGCTAATAAATAATTTAATTATTCAATGCATTAAATATCTTTGTTGATAGCCTTTCTTAAATTAAATTAAATTAAATATATAATATTTCCAATTAAAGGAACATGAGACAGAATGTTGTTAAATAGTAAATTTTAAATTTTAAAGTACGATTCAAGTCAATAGGATCCTCTCAAACAAGAGGAACAAATCATTTATTTTTCTCTTTTAAAAGCAAGAAAAGCTTTCTTTGGCAAGTTTTTTTTTTTTCTTCCAGTCTATATTCTCAATTTATTGCTGTTTTAGCCGCAAGAACGTGACATTAAGATAGTTATTTTGAAGAAGAAAGTATAATAATAATAATAATAAAAAGACGTCTTTCTTCCAACGTGCTCGTAATTTAAGATAAACCAACTGAAAACGTTTTATGTGATTTATACTTTTCCAAAATGTAAGATAGTTCATAGATTTTTCTTTGGAAGTGAAATTCGTTTCAAGTTACACCGCTGGAAAATACTTGGTACTTAAAACCCACGTGCAGAAAAAAGTATGTCATTTAATAATCTATAAAAATGAATATAATGCAAGTTTATATTTCTAATTGCAGAAGGATGATGATATACAGATAAACTTTTCTTTTTGAATGTATTTTAAATTTATGTCATTTTAATATCTATATTATGGTATGTATTGTTTTAAATAATTCCTGCTTTAGAAAATATTTGAAAAAAAAAATATCTATAATGTACATCTATACTCTATAATGTAACACATCAAAAATAACATTTTATCATTTTCATTCAATATCACGACACGATATCTCTCAATAACTCAGACTTGCGAACTTGCCGAATTTTGGAATACTAGTTAATTTTTACAGAAATATCCACTTTATATTTCAGCGAAAGTTCTGCGATTAATAAGCTGAAAAAAACTTTAAGAGAATAGTGGTATGCATTCATTCGGAAGGTTGGCAGCTGTGATAACATTTAGCTGTATTGTTTGTCTAATTTAGGAGTAATATATATATATATATATATATATATATATATATATATATATATATAATTTGAATAAAAATATACCGGTATGTTCGAAACAATACAAAACATGCATATTTAAATTAATTTAAGATCTATATTATGCTTTATTTTGTTTTAAATAATAAACAATTTAAAAAAAAAAAAAATGCTCCATAACATATCAATAATATTTCATTTGTTTTCCTTCAATATTCCTTACTTAGTTTTCAGCTGTATATATTGTATTATTTAATGGAAATAAGAAAAAGAAAACTTAATGAAAAAGGGTCATAAGGATGCATTAAAGATAGGTGAAGATGCACATGCATGCATATGTGTTTGATTAAAACCGGATCTTTTTACCTGAATTCACTTTTTTGTTTCTTCTTTTACTTCTGTTTTCGCATGCGAATAACTTTAAAAAATATACATACAAGCATGAAAATTGAATAAGATGTTCATTATAAAACTATTTATCGACATTTTTATTATTGTGGTGATGCTCATAGTTTACAAATTACTAATTATATAGTTTTTTTAAAAAGTCTATTATAAAAGTGAAAGAAAGGTTAATACAGAAAGAAAAATTGAGATTTAGAGTAACATTTCTAGGCAGATGCGTCTTTATCTATCTGTAATGCATCCTTAAGACCACTTTTCATTAAGTTTTCTTTTCTAAAATTGTTGAAAATTTTCCTTTTTTCCAAAGCATGCTTAAAAAAAAAAAAGAATAATCATTAGTTTAAAAATTATTACTCATGCTTAAATTATATAAAATTCGGTTAATGGTATGTTAACAAACAGGTCATCTAAATTTTATGTTCATATCTTTATTAATTTAAAAATTATGTGCAAAAGAAGAAAACGAGAAAATTGGTTGTTGTTTAAATTTTGAACACCAGTGTAAGAAATAAATAGTTCTTTCTGCATATTCGTGCATTTTTTTTCCTTGCCTGAAAAAAACGGTGCTTAATTATTTTAACCCGAAACAATTAACTGTGATACTGTGCACTATTTGACTGATAAGTTTTTTTGTCGTCTTACTGAAGTGTTATACCCATTTAATTGGGAATTTTCTATTTCACAACATTAGTATTTTAGCGTTCATGATAGCGATCTGGAGGCGGGACTTTTCCCTTGTAATATAGAATTTTTATAAGCAGGAACTTCAAGTAGGTCCCGGTCTAATGATAATTCATGTGCAATAGCAGAACGATACCCCAAGTGTTGTAAAATAGAAATTATTATTTTCATTCAAAATGAAAAATATTTTCATTTTTGTTGAAATAAAGTTTTTTCTTCTATGCAAATAAAGCATTTTATGGCAAATTCTATATTTTATGGTATGAGAGGAGGATTTAGTTAGTTTTTAAAGTTGTTCCTATTTCGCATTAAATTAATTTTTCTTTAAAATTACTTCAATTCATTTTTGTTGAAGGTTGATTGTTTGTTAAAATAATGCTAAAATAAACAAATGAATAATGAAAAACATGCAATCTTCGTAAATTTTTAAATCCAATAAGTTAATAATATTTTAAACTAATAACTTATATTAACTTCTAACTAAACGTATTATAGTAAAATGCTAACTAGCTAAAAATAACGTACTAGTATATTGTTTCTTATTGACTATTTCATTGGTAATGTATGTTTTATTAGTTCGAAGGACTATTAGTCTCAATCTACAGATCAAACTTCATTGCCAGTTTTACGATGGTTGAACATTTATCGAAATCGAAAATTTATCAAAAATATAATTGAATAATTTGAAAGCGATGTTATATATAAAAAAAAAAAAAAAGAAACTAATAGTCCTCCGTACTAACGTAAATTCTGCTTTTGCCAGAATTTCATCAAAATCTTTTTTTTTTTTTTTTTTTTAAGAAAAAGAAAAGAAAATTAATAATAATTAGTATCGAAACGGACAATATCGAAAAAGTTGAAGCAGCCCTTTTTTAGACAAAAATACATAATTTATTTTAATTTTTAAGTGTTGCCAAAAACGTTTGCGAGTTAATTTTAATTTTTTTTTTTTAAGGAAAGGAAATTCCCGCGTAAATATTAAAACTGATATAAAACTTTGTGAAAAATTAAACTTGCAGGGTAAAATTGACGTCATTAAAGCTCTAAAAGTATTTATTATTATTATTATTATTAATTTATTAATTATTTCTTTGATAGAGCATTAGCATAGGAGCTTTTTGGCGGCTTTTTAATTTTTATTCTCATTTCGTTGACGATTTAAAAGGGCTATCGTAATAGCATAAATAAAGACTTTGGCGAGAAACGTCTGAGCTAATTCGTTGCCGAATTTGTATAATAAAAATAATATTTTTTTATAATAAAAACAAATTCGAAATAAATTGCAATTCAATGCCTGCAAATCTAATTATTAAAATTTAATACAATTAACCGGTCTTACAACATAATTTTTCACACTTAGAAAGGCTCATTGATCTAAGTATGGGGAAAAACTTGCGATTATAAGTAAATACCGAAACTTATTGCTTATTTTCGTTTTGTTTATACGTGAAATTTCAAAATGTGTAAAATGAAATTTAATTGGCTCAATTTTTTGTAATTTAAATTTATAAAATATATAATTAAAGAAAAGGAAAGGGAAACCTTAAGAATTATTCACTGGTTTCTAAGTAACATTAGTTTTATGTTAATATAACATGCAGTATTCGTGATGTTTAGAAAATATCTATATATTCATTCAAGATGCTTTAAAGTTATATAATTTATTGTTTAAGCATATTTACCGTCACTTAATACTTAGCAAAAAACTTTACATGATCGAAACCGGAATTGCATTGTTTTTCTCTTTTCATGTACATAATTCAATTTAGCGTTATTTTATTTTTGATCACAATATGTCTGTTACTGACCTTCAAAACGGTCACCCTTTCTTTACTATGAATTCAAACATGTGATAGTAATTGTGATAACTGAAACATTTTTTGTTATGATTTCTCATTGATTTCCATTTTTTTCAGTTCTCATTATTGGCTTGTAAGCATGATAGGGAAAAAATCATTCTTGTGAAGTTTTTTTTTTTTTTTTTTTTTTTTTTTTTTTTTTTTTGTAAAGAGAAAAATATAGTTATATCTTTTGTCGACGATAGTTAGACAAATAACTAAATTTTTCGCACGGATGTGAAAGAGAAAAATGCAAATGAAAGTCTTACTAATTGCACAATTTTGCGATTAGGGCAGTTTATTTCTTATTTTACCTCCTACTTGTGCATACATGAAGTTTTAATTGAGATGTTGACTGGGTGGATAAAGAGTTACTGGTGAAGAGTTTTTACCTCAGGTAACAATCGCCGACTGAAGCCGCGGTTAGCAGTGTTATAACTCGTTTGCAAACTGTAATTTGTTGTGAAGACGGACACATGGAATAGGATCTATATGCCTGTAAACATATGCATGCGATTAAGTGCAGTTTTTTATGAAAATATGTGATCTGGTCACGACAAATAGCCTATCGACAAATAGCTTAATTATTATTTTCTCTTTACCAAAAAAATAAATAAATAAATAAAAAACCTTTCAGGAGAATGTTTTTTTTTTTTTTTTTTTTTTTTTTTTTTTTTTGCAAACCCCGTTCAATTCTATCAATTCATTAAATAGTCATGAATTTGTAAAATAATGTCTACAGACTTATAAGACATTACATATGTAGACTTATGAGACTTCCATACAGGTATGCATGGAAGCAAAAAATTTTCAAATTTTGTTTATTTACTTTTATTTTTAATTTTAATTTACTTAATTTTGCGACTTATTTTTTTCACGTGAAATTTTCTCTCTAAAAAAAAGTACTTTTGAAACATTTCAAAAAAAAAAGTCAACTATTTTGAAAATTATTCAGATTATATAATAATAATAATAATAATAATAATAAAATCATTTTTTTCTCCCCTGTTTTAATGCTTTGCAGTGTTAAAAATAATAAAAAAGAAAAAACACCCAACTACTTATTTAAAAGTAGAAAGTATACTTTACCGAGGTATTTACGATAAGTAATTTTATGCTTTGTTGTTAATACTTACTAATTAATTATTAGCCTGTAGCATGAATTAATTAATTAAGCAGAGTATTTTTGAAGACTTTATCCATAAAGTTTTTTTTTTTTTCTGCTTAGGCTTAATTTCAGAATATTAATTAACCCCTCTTTTTATTAAAGTTAAAAATAATGTGTACTGGAATTTATTTTTCTATTCACTTTATTACTAAATCAAAATATTCCATCGTAAAAGTATACACATAGTGAACACAGTATTTAATTAATAAAAATCGTCTCTTGTTTAAGATATTGATGAAGCTGCTTTAAAATAGCTTATATTTGAAAAACTCGTTAAACTAAGAGGCATTTTTTAACAAATAAAATAATAAAAAATAAAGTAGCCATTAACATTATTGTGTTTCGTGTTCTTTGGTGCGATTTTGAAAATATGTAAAAAAATTTGGACAAGGTGTTCTTTATTTAAAAAAAATAAGAAAGAAAGAAAGAAAAGAAAAGAAACATTGAAAAAATAAAACTTACGTTAATGCTTTTCGTTAAGTTAAACTACATGAATATTTATTTTCTTTTGTTCAACAACAATATGTTAATACATTATCTACTACGTAGAATTAATATTTAAATTTATCTAAAATGTTAGATAACAAAATTAGTGTTTTTTTCTTCCTCTTAAAATTGATTCGTCTCATTACAATTTTATTAAGATAAATTGTGATATAGTGATATACGAAGAAAAAAAAAAGTTCTAAAAGCTAGTTTTACTGAGCAATTTTGAAAAGTTATAACAACAACAACAACAACAACAATAATAATAATAGTAATAATAATGATAATAATAATATGTTAGTGCAGTTGCACAGATCAGTTAAATAAACAGGAAAATTACTTTTTAGTATAGATATATTCGTAGAAATTGCGGAATTCGTTTTATTATTATTATTATTATTATTATTATTATTATTATGTTTTCACACATTTTGAAGTACAAGGAATCTGAAAATCACATAAAGGTTGACACGTGGGTCGTCAGTTAATTAGTTCATGAGTTCGTGTAAACAATATCTCAAGAACATATAACAGTAAAAGTGTCGTAAAAAAAAATATTTAAAATATTATTTATGATAGTGGCAAGAAACTTACTGATTTTCAACAATCTAATTCAAAAACTTCATAAGTTACTCGAAATTTCCTTAATATGGGAAAGTAAAGCAAAAATTTTCATAAATGTGTATCATAAGGATTATTTTTTGCCGTAGAATTGTTGGTTGGTTGGGTTTTATGTCGCACTAGTGCTGCGCAGATGCGTAGAATTGTTGGATGAACATTCTTGAACATTAACATTTAATTTTAAAAGCTCGTATGTTATTGGAAATTAAAGCGTAACATGACAGAATAGGGCAAAATTTCTCATAAACGTGTTTTATAATGTTATTGCATTGGATCTACTAGTTTGATGCATACAAACTAAAACACAATAATGACCCCAATAAAATTATTTAGCAAATATAAATGAGGTTCAATGTATAGAAGCGTGTTAGAGTAGCTTAATGGATTGGGTATTTCAATTTGCCGCCGTACCGGGTGATCGATTAGTTAATTTCTTTTAACATGGATATAGTATGCCCTGTTATTAAAATGTATGAGAACAAACATATGATGGGGATCAGATTAGAGTCTATACATAACAACTAGAATTTTCTTATTCGTACATGCCGGAAGAGCCCCACCAGTGGCCAAGAAATTCTGCACTCGAAACCGGTAGACGGAAAGTGCCAGGTTCGATCTCAGATTGCACTCATCGACCTAACCGTTCGGAGTTTTTCATAGTTATCTGCGAACATCGCGAAAATACGGCTAAATAATAATACGGACACCTGAGAAAGAACCTGAAAATACGGACCCCTTAGAAAGATTCCTACAGATGGCAGTCCATCCAGGCCTAAGATCCTAGTGTGACCCTCATGTAGTTGTAGTTTATCGGTCTTAACATCTGTACATGCCGAAGAGAAATTAATAGAATTTCATTTGTTATTCGGCTGTAAAGCTATAAATTAAACAGTCTCATTGTTTATGATTTGATTTTATAACAGAAATCTTTTTAAATAACACTTATTGATTTTTGTTTATTTTTATATAGAAATTAGAACTAATATTTAACGTTTTCAAACTTGAAATGAAATTTTTTTTTTAATTTTAACAAATATACACTGCGTTGCAAAAAAGAATTTTTTAGAACTCTGATACCATTCTTGCTGATTCTAATGACCTCCTGAATCCGAATATGACTCTCATTTTGCCCAGTCACCCACCGTTTTCTAGGGACACCACCCCCTTCCCCAATTTTTATCTTTGTTCGGTCATTTTATGGCCAGGAATTTGATTTGGAGAATGGAAAAGAATTAATTTAACACCTAAAAACAAATAAAAATAACATTTATAATAGATTAAAAAAGATATAAGAAATGTAATACATAATTTCAGAGGCAAATCTCCCCTCTTAAATTTTTCCCTTGCCGCAAATGTTGATGTTTTAGAATTTTCCAACTCTGTAGCCCCTCAGAAGATATTTAACAGTTAAAATAATCCTCCCCCCTCCTAAAAATCAAACTTATAGCCATAAAATCACCGAAAAATGATAAAAATTAGGGGGTGGGTGATAGGTCAAAATGGACGTTCTATTCGGAATCAGGAGGTCATTTTACATAAGAATTTGTAAAAATGGTGTTGCGGGCAATTTTCATGCCGAGCAGTGTATATTAATTTGTTTTCCGAAGAACAGTTTTGAAAAGTTTCCTCTACATTTTTACCATACACATTTATTAAATAAATTATTTCATTTTATTTTATTCTGATTTTAGCGAGATCTTCCAGATTCGTAAATCACAATTCTTCCCGCCTTTCTTCTAACTCGGCAGTTATTCCGAAAAGTGCTTACTAGGGACCCTATAAAGAGAGAGACTGGACATTGACGCGCCGGCTTTTTGACGAAATTCTCCATTTTAGTGCCAGTTGCTCTACTGCTTATCATTACGCCGAGAAGAAATTTTGATTATTTTACGTCATAATCGAAAAAGAACTTATTTATTACATTTTTACTTTGTTGGGAGATAAATTGCTTTAATTTTGGAATACTTTTAAAAGATAAAAATACATAATTATTTATTTTATATCATGCTTTAAATACTTTGAATTCTCTTATTGCATGCAGTTTTACGTATTTATTTCCTAACATATGAGATAATTACATTATTTATTTGCTAGCTATTTGTTTTTAAGTTCTGTTCTGCAATATATTTAATAGGTTAGATCTCAATGTATTTTTCTGATATATTTTAAAATACATATTTAAAATAACTATATAAAAATATATTTTTTGGTTTTCTGCTAGTACGCAAAATGTATCAGATTTCTTAAAATAAATTATTAAAAATAAAGAAAATAAGGTGTATATTATTGTATGAAATATAAATTTCTTTTAAATAATAATTGCCATAATAAATTTTATAAACAATATTTAAATAAGTTTTTATTTACATAAGCTTAATTAAGTTAATAAGTTTTAAGTAATTAAGTTAATAAGTTTTTATTTACATAATATTTAAAAAAACTAAAAAAAAAATCAATAAAATAAGCAACTGTAAATAAAATAAATAAAAACATTTTTTAATTTCTAAAGGTATTAGTTAAGATTTTTACAAATTATTATTAATAAATTTTTTATTTTTAATAGTTAACTCATTATTATTAATAATGCGTAATTGAAATAAATAAAATATGTATTTTTAGCTTGTAAAAATATTACGTAAATATTTTTATAAAATAATAAAAATTAATTTCTATTCTTCTGCCGTAGTTTTACATTTATTCATGAATTACTTGACAAAAACTAAGATTACCATATTTTTGTTAAAAATTTTCTAACTTTTTATACATAGAATGTATGTCCTCAGAAAAAATAAGGTAGAATTACTTTCACAATCAACGTATTTTGCTTAATATAGAAATATACAACAAAAAATTCCTCTGTTTTCCGATAGGAATTGAAAAAGTAACCATGTCGAAGGTTAAAACAAAATTCGTTTTTCTTCAAGTTCTTTTTCTCTAAGACGAAAAAAACTACATATTTATATTCTGAATTACTTTCTGCACAAATTTAGCACAATTTCCTTTCATTTATGTTGTATAGTAAAGCGTCAATCGCGAAGAAAAAAGCATTACGTTCTACGGGGATCGCTCCGAATTGGCACTAAGATGGCCGACTTTCGGTCAATGTCCAGTCTCTCTCTATATAGGGTCCCTAGTGCTTACCAGTGATGCCAGATGGTCGAAAATTATTTCCCCAAACAGGTCTTAAAATTTCCCCAAATCAGGGTTTTTTTTTCTAAATAATCTCCAACTTTATTTCTACTAAAAAGGGAAAATAAAAATTTTTCCAAAAAAGAAATGTCAAGCAGATTTTTTTTAATTTGAGCTCAGATTTTCCCCCAAATGAATGCAATTTTTGAAAAAAATCCCCAAATAACAATAACGCTATTGAAAGTCTCTAGTCGTAGGGATAAATCATTACGTTGCCAACATTGACAGAAAGTTGAAGAACTCCCCAGATTTGTCCCCAAAAATTTCCGAATTCCCCAAAAAAGTACCCACAAACATTTGGTCCCCAAAATTGTCGCCAGAAGCCTTAGAAATCCCTAAAATGGGGACAAAATCCCCAATCTGGCATCACTGGTGCTTACTTGTTAATTTTACTGGAATAATTCTTTTCATTTTCTTTAGCGAAATAACCAAGGCAGACAATAAGTGAAGTGATCATTAGAATATTATGTTGTTGTAAGTGCTTAATTGGATGGTGTATGTTTTATAAGCTCGAAAATGATCGTTAAAAAGACTGTTCGTAGTCAAGGACTCTCGAAATACGGGTTGTATTGCGTTAGAGAAATGTCGAGTTAATGCAGAGTTATTGTAACAAAGATAGGGGCATTAACAACATTTATGCGAGTCAAGGTCAAGCGCACTGTTTTTTTTTTTTCTCCTAAACATGAACTAAACAATTTATTTCAAGGGGACTTGGTATTTAGTACCCCTTGAATATTTTTTTTAAGCACTTTAAAATATTCTTTATGCATACTATTAAATTATGCTAGGAAATTGATTTAACCAAGAATAAACATAATTCTATTAATGCAATTGTATTTATTTTTGTTAATTTAAAGTTTTTTTTCTTTTTGAATCTGTCTTTTTTTTTTTTTTTTTTTTTACAATTTTTAATTCATTAATTTTTTTTTTCTTCAATAATAGTTATTTTATTTATTTTATTTTATTCTTATTCTTATTATTTTTATTCTTATTATTTTTTATTAATTAATTAATTAATTAATTAATTTTTTTTTTTTTTTTTTTTTTTTTTTTTACTCTATAAATTCAAAGATCTAAACAAATTATACTATTAAATAAAAGAAATAAAAATTTGAATTTTTGAAATCTTGAAATCCATGTAAACTTTTAATATAGTTAGAAATTTTGTATATATATGTGTGTGTGTGTGTGTGTGTGTGTGTGTGTGTGTGTGTGTATAAGTATATATTAACAAAGTATAGTGTATATGCATGGTATATATGTATATATTAACAAAGCAGTTTTAAATATTGCAATATTTTTTACTACATATTTAGAATTGTATCGTATCATATACCTTTACCTTCACATTTGAAATTTATATGTATATGTAGCACATTTTTGTAAGAAAGATTTTTAATCCTTTATTTATCAATGGACTTTAAAGTTCCATTAGATAAAAACCGTATCAAATCGAATTTTCAGAAAGAATTTCAAAGATATTAATAAGAATCGGACGTGTAAGCTCTACTTTAATCTAACTGAATGACACAAGAGCTATATGAAACCATTTTGTCCCCCCCGCCCCTCAAAAAAAAAAAAAAAAAAAAAAAAAAAAGGATTTTACAGCGGGATGCGCCAATTTTGCTACATTTATTATATTTTGCTACATTATTACAGTTTTGCCACATTTTGCCCGTGGAAATCATGGGAATAATCAGTCAGAGGGTTAACAGAGAAAGGTTTATACAGAAGCTAGAAATTATGATATTTCCTGCATGAATTTTGTTTCCTGTTATCGATTATAATTTTGGGGCATTTTGAAACAAAAATAGTTCCCTTTACATCTAATTTAATTATTTTTTTGTTTCGTAATTCATTTTTGTTCGTATTCATCTGGAATAACGCATTGTTTTCACATCCCCAAAATCCAATACCTCACAAAAACAAGTTTTTGAATTAAAAGAGAAAATTGTGTGCATAATTTCGTAGATAAAACGTGTGTTATCTGACCATCGTATGCGTAAATAGACTTTTGTTCCATAGGGAGAATGAGGGGTGCGTTTCTTTTGTTCCTAGGGGTTTTTGGGAGTGCTGACAAGAGAGCGGGGGTCGAGGAAGAAGATAGCTTCTGGGGGAGCTTGAACTAAATCAGAAGATATGTGGTCATAAATGAGATTGGAAATTGCTTTTGCACTTGAATAATGTTTTCAACCAGATGTGACTTTTCATATCCAAGCTGTTAATTTAACACCGCTACATTTTTTTTTTTTTTTTTTTTTTTTTTTTTTTATAAAATATTTTCTTTCACTATTAAATTACGGCAATATCGATGTTAGATATTTTTTGTAAAACATTAAAAAATCGTACAGTGTTGTTATAATAAAAATTTAATAAGCATTTAAAAAAATGTTCTGTTACTTTGACATTTACTTAAATAGCTATTGTTTAGCAAACGTTAATTAATATGTATGTACAGGGTGCAAAGCAAAGCCGCGAGGAGGCTTTTATCTCCACAACCATTGGTCGCAAACATACGACATGGCATATTAAAATTATAATTATAATTTTTTGAAAATTACAAAAACTAGTTTTTTATACAGTCCCCTAGTTCCTATAGTCATAAAGTTGACACTCATTCTAACAAATGTAATACGAAAACTTTTCACTTCTGTGCGCCCCAGATTGACCGAGATATTTAGTTTGAAAGTTTACGATTATTTTCGAATTTTCTCGGACTTTATTAAGGACTTTTAAACAGACCCTATAATGAAGACCGAAAAAGTATGGAAAAATCCAAAACTATGAAACCAAATATCTCGGTCAGTTTTGGGTGCACAGAAGAGGAACCTTTTGCGTTATATTTGTTAGGATGAATGTTAATTTTTACTAAATATTACTATAGGGATCTGGGAACTGTATAAAAAATTAGTTTTTACAATTAGAAAAAAAAAAAGAAAAAAAGAAATATTTTTGATTTTTAATCATGCTATCTTATAAATGTTTACATTATTTAAAACATTTTGTAATTTGAAGTATATGTCTTCGCCTGCGACCAGTGATTGTGGAGCTGAAGGACTCCTCGCGACATTGCTTTACGTTCTTTATTTTTTAAATTACAAAAACTAACTTTTTATACAGTCCCCAGATTCCTATAGTTATAAAGTTGGCATTCATCCTAAATAATGTAACACGAAAAAATTTAACTGCTATGCTCCCCTAATTGACCGAGATATTTAGTTTAAAATTTTCTCGGGCTGTATTAACGAGTTTTTAACCGACCCCTTTATGAAAACCGAAAAAATATGGAAAACTCCAAAACTATGAAGCTAAGTACCTCGGATAATTTTCGGCGAACACAAGAGAAACATTTTTGCATTATATTTGTTATGATGTATGTTAATTTTTACTAACTATTATCATAGGAATATGGAGAATTTTAAAAAGTTAGTTTTTTTATTGAAAAAGATTTTTTAAATTTAAGCATATCATTTTATAAATGTTTACATTTTGTAATTTGAAGTATATGCCTGCGACCAATGGGTGTGGAAATAAAGCCCACCTCGCGACTTTGCTTTGTATCCTGTATATAAAATAATAGTCAAAACAGATTTAATCTTTAAAGCGATTCTAGTGATTTACCTTGAAAAATAAAACCACTTTTTAAAAATCATTTTACTCTATTTAAGAAAGTTTTGTTATATTTTTAAAAGTTGATAATTTAAAACAAATGTATAAAGAGTGATTTGTTTCAGAAATCATAAACATTTAATCTAAAATTGAGAACAAGTAAATGTGTGTTTAGATTAGCAAATATGTGTTAGGCTGCTATTGTTGAGCAGGTATACCTAATAAAGTCAAATTTAATAATATCTGTTTTGATACTTTTTACTTCAGACGTCTCGGTAAATATATAATGCAAAATATATTTGTTGTCTCGAGTTATTTTCAATGGAACGCCGAGCGTCTTCATTTGAGAACAGACTTTTTAAAAATAAAAAGATGGAATTGTTTGAATATAATGTATTTGACTCTTTGTAGTTCCTATCAATTTATATTAGAAATATTCATCAGAGTGTATTTAGCGGAATTTAAAGAACAAAGAAAAAAAAATAATAAAACTTGTTGCTTTATTTTTTGAAAACAGTGAAGATATACAAACAAATAGATATAATCGTGTTCACGATACTTTAAAATGCATTAAGTAATCAAATATTGTAATTGGAAAAAATTAACAAATTGATAGGGTAACAAATTCATCTATAGGGTAGAAATTAATGATTTAATTAATAAAATCTTTCTAAATATTTAAATTACAGTTTTATTTGCCATACCTCTCGAACAAAAATAACAATAAAATCGAACATAAAAGCAAAAATAACAAATAATAACAATAATAATAACAAACATTAGATTTTTAATTTATTTTAATTTTAACAAAGGTAAGTTAAGGCGAGAAATTCTTAAATAATTGTAATCAATTTCTAATCGCTAATTTTTAATTGGGATGCGAGTTTATCTTCACAAATTAACTTACTCGAATAAAATATAATTTATAACGATAGTGAAAAAAAAAATCTTTAAAGCGTGTTTTCTGTCTGCTAAATCTAAGAATATCATTTTTTCTCTCTTTTTTTATTGACTAGCACAGATTAATTAATTTTCTCCCAGAACATTAATTAATTTATCTTTTGAGGGTTGTAATTAATCTTTTACCATCTGGATCTAATGTCCTTTGGTTGTCGATTGGTGTTTTGTTTTGCAAGATTGCATTGATAGTATGAATTACGTGTGATAAATGGTTATACGTCTTTTTTATCATTACTTGTATTTTGTATTTGCTTAATTTTACTATGAAAAGGTATGTAACATTAAAAATAAAGACTTTTTTTATGTGTGTGTGTGTTTGTGTATTTTTTCCGTAGTCAATATATTTTATTATGCATTATATATTTTTATACTGAATAAAATCGTTAATTTTGATTTAATGAACGTTAATTTAAATTAAAATTGGAGTTTAAAATTAGAAAGATATTATGAAATAAATCTTAAGTTAGTCTCGTCAGTAAACAAAGTGCCGACTGTTTCTCAAAAGGTATAAAACCTAATGTAAAAGGTAATCTTGGTTCTTAAACTGATGTATACTGGAAAGGAAGAATTGAATAAATTGAAATATAACAAGCCTTTTGAGAATTGAAATTGGGGTTAATTTAACCATTCTATCCACTTTCTAGGTATGTGTGTGTGCGGTGGGGGGGAGGGGAGTAGAAACAAAATATTTTATAATCTTTTCCTATAGTTTTAAGAAACATAGATTACTAACATATTTGGAAACTTTTGTTATTGTTGCTGCTGTTGCTATTACAATAGCAATCATTAATAAAATTTCTGTACCCACTCGTAAAATAAATCAATGAAAATTCCTGTCCAATATAGAGAAGTCGGAACAGCTGAGTCTCAAAAAAAAAAAAAATAAAGTAAAACGTTATGCAATTCAACAGGTGGGAAAAACAGGATGCGTCTTTTTGTTATTGCTATTTATATATTGGTGTCAAATGTACGTCTTGCAAAAGCTTTCGAAAATTCACATAACATTATTATATTTCATTCAAAATGAAAGAAAAAATGAATAAAAATAATTGAATAAAATAATATATATTGCCTTTGTTACTGATGCATTTGAGCTTGTTGTTTAAAAATAAAGAGTCAATAATTTTTACTTTCCGAACATACATTTGTAAGGAAAGTATTGTAATCATGATAAAAGTTCGACTTTGAGATTTTTGTGTATCTGTACGTTTTGAGGTCTCCTGAGTTCATTTTTGCTATTTTTACGATGAAATATATGTGCGGTGTGTGAGTGAGAGTGAACACGATAGTGTTTAAACGCTTTGTTCAAATAAGATGAAAGTTGGTACGTATGTTATAAGTCACCGTAGCACGACACCTATTGATTTTAGTGAATCTAGCACTTATAGTTTTTCACAGGGACACACACACACACAAAAAAAAAAATTCTTTATCATTATGATTTATGGACTTAAATTATTAAAAGTGTGATATCGTCTAAATGCATTATTCGATAGAGCTGCAAATTTATATGCATGTTATAAGTCACCTTCACAATAACAAAATAGATTTTGGTAATTCTAACCCTTATAGATTTTTTTTTTACAGTTACAAAAAGAAAAATTCTTTATCATTGAGTCTTATGGGCTCAAATTATGTAAAGTGGGATAGCGTCTAAACACCTTATTTGAATGAACTGAAAATTTGTATACATGTCATAGGTTATTATCGCATGAATTGTGTAGATTTTAGTGAATCTAGCAGTTACCGATTTTTACATGGATATGGCGAAATATTATTTATCGTGCGATAGTTTCTAAACACTGCATTTGATTGAGCTGAAAATTTATATACATGCTACAGGTTACAGTCACAAGAACAGTATAGATTTTGGCGAATATAGCAGTTAGATTTTTACAGACAACGAAAAATTCTTTATTATTATGACCTATAGGCTCAAAATATTTGATGCATGGATGTAGTAATAAGGTATAGATTGATCATCGAGGGGGAAAAGAGAAAATGTGATTCTTTGACAGACGGAATATTTCCTATTACATTAAGGGGACTGAGACGTTTTCAAAAACCGAGAAGTGGGAAATTTAGGTTGTTGCTTTAATAGCCACATCTTTTCTAATTATGCATGTATCAATATAAATTTTTATGAGATATGAACAAGAAGTTTAAGAAATATTTGATGCAAATTATTTTCTCTTATGTGTTACAGTTTTTTTTTTAAATATATAATAGCACTGTAAACATACATATTTCACTCTTAAGGATTTTTTCACTTCATTCACTTTGGTACACTTTTCTAAAAAAACTAATGAAAATCATACCTTAAAATAATGTATGATGATAGAAAATACTTTTGTTTATGAACTGAACCTATTTTATGTTTTGTTGTTCTTTTTTAAAAAATATAAAAAAAATGGCAATTTTTACTTGTTAGAAATATGCATTTTTTTAACACATATATTCACAGTTTTAAATATATTACAAGGTTTATAAGTAAAGATATAAGTTCGCTATATGCAGAGACACTTATTCTATTTCCCTCTAAAATTTCAGAGAACTACTTTCAACAGAATTTTCACAAAGTGTACCAATATACAGAAAAATGACATATTGAGAAAAATGCAAAAAACACTTTAAGCCCTTCAAGTTTAAATATTTATGTATAATTAAAACATTCCTCCCCAGAGTCATTTTGTCCTAACATTTCTTTTGTTTTCCACATTTTTTTTTTAAATTTTATTATTATTATTATTATTATTATTATTATTTTGTAACTTTTTTTCATTCGGGCTCCTCTGGAAAGTTTTTTAACTGTGAGTTTTGCCTGTCATATTCTTATATTATCAATTTTGCGATGGGGTATTTCTAATTTTGCTCCTGGTACAATGCCCATAGCCTTTAATGCATTACTTTTGCTATACATACTATCATTAAAACAAATTACAGCATCCATTGCTCCTATTGTTAATGTGTTTATGCTCATAAATTTTGTTTTGGGTACTCTATTTTAGTGCCCCTGTAGCTTCCATATCTCCACTAAATCCATCGAAATTTTTCTGGCAGTCATGTTGATCAACATTTTCATTTTTGTATGAGAAACAATACTTTGATAAATATTCAAAAATATTACTGTTTTCCAGTGATGTTGCACACACAACACCATTGAGAAAAATATGGCCCCTCTTCTGTCAAGTGCTATCAAATGCTGCAGTTGTATTTCTGTCACCATCCAGCATATCCACAATCTCATTTGCTGCTCTTACCATGGATTGCATAGAAGCAGTATTCAGACTACCATGGATTATTTTATTGTATCGTTCAAATTTGGAAGGAGGAAGAGGCACGTTCATATTGCCACAAAATATTTTACTAGCTCTTTTCCCTTTACCAATGCAACGCATGCCATGCACTCATCTTATATTGACAATGTATGCTTTTTACTTACTGAATGACATTGCACTCGTGGAATTATTGCATTTTGAAATTAAAAATTTCAAACTTACTGCCAGATCTTAACATTTTCCAGTATTTTCAAACACTTGAAAACAGTCTGTGCTACCACATATATACATAAATTATATATACAGTAAACTCCCGATTATCCGCGGTGAACGGGGAATAGACAGCAGCGGATAATCGAATCAGCTGATAATCCGCCAAATTGTCAAAAAAGGGATATAAGCAACACATAAAGCCTTTTGAGCAATACTATTTAATTAACAGTTAAGCATGACCTACGTATACAATTTAACATACTAATAAAAATTTCTACTCACATTTTGCTCTATTTTTTAACCAAAAAAAAAAAAAAATCGGTCAAGCATTTTTGTTTTTTTGTACTAAAACACTTTTTCTATTTGCGATTGCAATTTCTTTATCAGCATTTTGTCACAAAGTGATACATCGTCCTGTTCCTCTAGATATTTTATAAGTCCATCTGCATGTGCTAGGGCTGCGTCGTGGCTCATCCTCTGCTGAGTTTTATCTTCTTCTTCCTCTTCTTCTTCACTATCTTCTGAAACTAGGTCTAATGCTTGGCCCACAAATTGTTCATCTGTAAGGTGTTCAATACCTGGATCATTGGCGTCACAATTATTCCACTCTTCAATGTTTCCTTCATTGACGTTTTCTCCTCCAGTAACAGATTTAGCTAAATTTGCCAAATCATGAGCAGAAATTTCTTCCTCCTCTATAAACTCTACCAAAGTATTTTCTACATTTGGTAAAATTTTTCTCCAAGACTTTACCAATGTAGACTGCTTATTTGCCTCCCAAGCAGTGTGTAGGCCATAAATGTTGTCAAGAATCGTGTAATATCTCCAAAAGCCTTGAAGGTCATTACTCTCTTCGATCTTCTATTGTAACAAGTTTGTTCTGTATTTTTAAATTCCCTTTTAAATTCAGGCCCTTGAGGACCGCGAATAATCCGCAAAGCGGATAATCCGACCGCCGATAATCGGGAGTCTACTGTATTTGTAATCTGCAGAATCTGTACTATTTTTTAATCCACTAATTGAAAAATCGAAATTTTGAAGATATTTCACGTCCGTGTCCTCTTAAATTTTCCAAAAAAAAAAAAAAAAAAAAAAATCATAGAAATAGAATAAAGAAACAAAAAAACGGAATAAAACACTTAAGACTACTTTTAAATGTTTACTTAACTATGTTGCTTAAAAAACATTAAAAAGTACTATAATTTAAAATAAAATATTCATTTTAATTATAGCTCATTTTTATCGGGGAAAAATAGTATTATGTAAGACATCGTGAATAACTAGAAAACGTTTTTATCGAATAGATAAAGTATTTTACAGGTAAAAATAATATTAAAGAATACTGCTATTATAAATAATAATAATATTAATAATAATAATATTTTGGATGTGTTTGTGAATAATAAAGAAAGCATCATTATCGTGCAGATAAAACAATTTACAGGTAAAAATAAATAATACTTAACTATAATGGTATTGTAAAAAAAAAAAAAAAAAAAAAAAAAGTTTTGGAAATTTTTGTGAATGATAAAGAAAGCATCATTATCGTGCAGATAAAATAATTTACAGGTAAAAATAATACTTAAAAATATTGGTACTGAAAATAATAATAATAATAATAATAATAGTATTTTGGAAGTTTTTGTGAATAACAAAAAAAGCTTCATTATCGTGCAGGTAAAATATTTTACCGGTAAAAATAATACTTAAAATTATTGGTATTGAAAAAAAATGTTTTGGAAGTTTTTGTGAATAACAAAGAAAGCATCATTATCGAGCAGGTAAAATATTTTACAGATAAAAATAATACTTAAAGATATTGATATTAAAAAAAAAAAAAAAAAAAAAAAAGTATAATAATGTTTTGGAAGTTTTTGCGAATAACAACAACAAATATATATATATATAGTACATATAAAATATTTTACTGCTAAAATTAATACTTAAAAATATTGGTATTGAAATAATAATAATAATAATAATATTTTGGAAGTGTTTGAGATTAACAAGGAAAGCATCATTATCGTGCAGATAAAATATTTTACAAGTCAAAATAATACTTAAAATTATTGGTATTGGAAAAAAAAAATTTTTTTGGAAGTTTTTGCGAATAACAAAAAAAAAAAAAAAAACATCATTATCGTGCAGATAAAATATTTTACTGATAAAATTAATACTTAAAAATGTTGGTACTGAAATAATAATAATATTTTGAAAATGTTTGTGAATAACAAGGAAAGCATAATTATCGTGTGCAGATAAAACATTTTACTGGTAAAATTAATACTTATATTTTTATTAGAAAAATAGCTCGATAGCAATTTGTTTAAAATGTTATCGATTTGTAATCTTTCTTAAAATCAGTATTTTCCATTTCATTTGAAATGAAATGATTTTCAAAACCCAATCATTTTGACATAAAACTGTAATGATAAGAATGAGAATTGCTTGTCCATTGTCTTTTATGTAGAAGCAAAAGTCGTTATTATAATGTCGTTAATCTAAATGACACATTAGAGTGATTTTGATGAATGTTGAATCGTTCTGTGTCGTGCGATTACTGTAACTAATGGCATTGTTATGTCATCATTCATTGTCCAATTAAAATGATTTATTTAAAGTACATTTTTTTTTAAGATATAGCTTTCTTTTATGCGGTACACTTAAGTTTAATTATCTTGAGTTGGACGAAGGGGGGGGGGGAATTCATAATAGCATTAATATTATATATATTTGCTTGAGTGCCTTGTTTTATGTGCTATTATGCCAAAGCTTTCCGGAAATGTAAATTTCAAAGGGGGGGGGGGGGGGTAGTATTGTTAAAATGGCGGTGTATGTTTTTTTTCCGCCATATAAAATATTCATTTTTACTATTTTATTTTAAAATGCCGTAGTATGACGGAAATGCTATGTACATGAAATAAAGAGCTCTTTCTTATCACTGTTAAAATTTTTCTACTAGGTTGAACCAAAATATGGTACAGTAGCTGCAACCACAAGATGGTAAAATCTTTTACTATGGTTTGGTGCTTGGTTCAACCAAAGCTTGGTACTGTAGTACCTGCAACCATAAGAAGTTGGTGAAATATTTAACCATGATTTGGTGGTGGTGGTGGTGGTGGGGGGGGGGGGTTCTGACAAGAAATACCAACTCATTTCAGAATATTTCACCATCGTATGGTTTCAGCTACTGTAGTACCAAATTTTGGCTTAACCTTGAACTGAAATTTTTTACAGTGTTCTCTAAACTCAGAATACAGATACAAGAACTGGTACACACCCTATTGCGTTATTCAGGAGTAAATTAAAGCGTAAAAAAAAAAAAAAAAAAAAAAAAAAATATATATATATATATATATATATATATATATATATATCCACGAAAATAGTTTTGGAAATATATGGAATTGAAATTAAATATTTTGGTTTATAAATATTATCTAATTGTGCTATTCTTTTTTTAAAATAAACAAATAAATTACAAATTTTGTAAAATATATATATATTTATTTACTATAGACCACTATCCGTGTGATATCCTACAGTAAAAACAGCCTATTTCCTTTTAATGTAGGGTTCGTACGACACTTTTTCTTTAACAAAAGTGCCTTCGTAAACTTATAAGCATATTTACGACAAAAATTTCTATAAAAAATTAGTTGTCCAGAAAAGTAAATATCGTACGCCTGTGTAATGACTTTAAAATATTTTCCCGAACTTATTCCATAAAAATAAATAAAGGATTTAGAAACAAAAGGGGGAGTGTTCTCCGTTGGGGTCTAAATATATATATATATATATTTCTCGTTTAATTTGTTTCGTTCTGTATACACGAATCGAGTAATGACATCTATAAGTTTTTGTCTAAATGCTCACAAATATATAAAAAATCACCTATTTTTACATGCAATATTCAACGAATGACCCTGATAAAGCGTTAAGTATTATATGCTTTCATTTTATAGTTCTTTTTGTTTTGTATTATTTTATTATTTTTTTATTTTTTATTTATTTTTACTTAAATCTTCAATTCCTTCGTGTGATATTCCACAGGGCCCTATGCTTAGTTTTTGGGGGCAATGTTTTGTGAATAACAAAATACTTTTGTGAAATTTATTTATTTTGGGGAAAAAAGGTATTATTGTGTAAAATGTTCCATTATAGCATTCACTCTGAATAATGTTTAATATCGAGCTAATAGTGTTTCATTGAACTAAATCTAGGCAGTCGATTGAAATAATACCAAAAAGGTGGAAAAAATTTTTATAAAAAAAATCATTTTTATAGAATAATGTTTTGTGAAAGAGCCGTTTTTATGAATTTGAAATTTGTGAAAGGTATTGTATGATAGAGAATTTTGTGAAGGGGCAGCGAATGAGCCGAATTTTTGCCTCCATCCGCTACTATTATATATATATATATATATATATATACAGTCAAACCTCGTTAATGCGAATCTCAAGGACAAAAAATTTTTTCGTCTTATCAGTACTTCTTGCTATCAGTAACTAATCTTCATATATACAGGGATTGTGGAAACGGGTCATGTTAAAAGTAACTAAAAAAGTAGCGTGTTCACGTCAACGAGTTTCGACGTATATATATATATATATATATATATATATATATATATATATGTAATAGATAACGTAATAAAATTTAATCTTAAAATTTAGCAATTAATAGAACTAAAACAATAACAGCACACTAAAATATAGAACTGAATTTAACATAGAGGAAAGAATGACACAAAAAGTTGCGATATAGATAAGGAACCAATGAGTTACCATATTAACTTAAAATACTTACGCCGACCTGAAGGATAATAAAAAAGGACCATTAAACTTGTGAAAGAGAAAAAAAAGATAATAAACCACATAATCAATTGGATATAAATGCTTAAAATTAGAAGCATACATTTCAAGGGGCGCATACTTCATAAAGCAGAGAAAGCTGCAACGATTTCGTAAAACGATATTGCAAAACGATATTGCTAATCATAGCAATTTATATCATCATATTCGATCGGGGCGTGATATATATATATATATATATATATATATATATATAGGCTTTTATTATACACATACATGTATGAAATCTTCTTTCAAATAGGACTAGGGGGACTAGGGGGCGAAAGCAAACCCCCCCAAAAGCACTAACATTCACAATTGGAAGTTACAATTGTACATTTTTCATTGATCTGCAATAAAATCTTGAAAACTCTTAGCCCCCCCCCCCAACCAAAAAAAAAAAAAAAAAAATTAAGCTCTAGATCCGCCACTGCGCATAAAAGTGCACGTGCTCAAAAACGACAGAACTTTCCCTTACACCTAATATATATATATATACATATATATGTGTGTGTGTGTGTGTGTGTGTGTGTGTATACTTTAGTATAATAATTTAGGCGAGTGTACGCTTAATCATGGGGTTAGTATGTTCATATCAATTATCCAGTTATAATTATATGAAATTTCTCCTAATTGCTGTAAATTATTTTTGAAAGACATTCTTAAGGGCCATCTTCACTCACCGCCGCCGGAAGCCGAAGATAATGTTATTCTATGGGAAATTTTTCTTTACAAATAACTTATTAACTAATACATATTTTTAAAGTCTGTTTTCACGTTCGGAAAAATACCAGCTGTTAAATTGACGGACCTTTTTAAAAAAATTATTTCTTTCATTATTTATATTTTATTTTGAAGCGGCAAAATGCGAATTTTCAATAGGTGAATTTTTTTCATTTTGCAATTTCAAAATAAAATATCAAAAATTAAAAAAATACATTTTTAAAAAAGGTCCGTCAGTTTAACAGTTGGGATTTTTCAGAATGTGAAAACAGAATTTAAAAATATGTATTAGTTAAAAATATGTATTAGTTAATAAGTTATTTGTAAAGAAAATTTCCCCATAGAATAACATTGGCTCGGGCTTCCGGTGACGGTGAGTGAAGAGGGCCGTAAAATCGAACAGACTCATTGAAAACTAAACCCAACCCCAACCCGACCCATAAGAAAAATAATTTAGCCAGCACGGGTGAAATCGATTATCCGACCCGATGTATGACTCTAATGTTTATTACACAATAACCAATCATAAAAGACTAAGCCAGTGAGGTCTTTTACTTAAAATTCACATTAACATATAAAAGGAATTTAAAAGAACTTGGAATTGATTACCTCCAATTTCTATTTCTTTTCCACTCCAGACTAATATTTATATTCAAAGTATTATTTTGCCAATATTTAACTAAAGAAACATGAAGAAAACTTTGTTTGAGTTAAGAGATTTTTTTTCTCTCTCCTTTTCTTTTCTTTTGATGCCAAATATTAACTTCCACCGTAAGGCCAAATCGAAAGCGACTGCTGAAGTTAAATGCTGTAATTTTTTTTTTTTCTGCTGTTTACATAAGAACAAGCCTTTGTGTGTAGATAAGGTATTGTGATAGAAAGAGAGAAAACAAACCACATAGAAAAAGAAAGAAAAAAAAAATGATTGTACTAAGAGTGAATGGTATTGACTAACACGACATCGTGTAAATATTAATCTTTTGTAAAGAACAAGACACAGTTTTTATCTTGACAACGTAAAAAAAAATCTCCGTCTTCTGCTCTAGCTTTTTTTTCCCATTAAAAATTCATTTTTAATGGAAATTTTTTTTCCAATTCATTTTTTCTTTGAAATATTGGACATATATGCTGATAGAATCTTAAAAAAAGAATAGAAATAGAATTTTCATTCTATTAATTTGTTTTGCGGTGATAATTTGATGGGATTTATTTATTAAGTCTTCATAAGCATTCTTTTTTTTTTAAAACATGCTTTTACTTACTTGATATGATGTAACTATTAATGTATGTAATGGAATCTTGCAATTCAATTTTCGGTCACTTCTGGTCATTCGATTGACCTGAAATTTAGCACACGACTTCATAGTCGATGACAATGCTACATACAAGTATTTCCTGGCTCCTATCCCACCAGGGGAAGGTTCTAGGGGCAAACAAAAAAATCTCTTTATATAAAACTCTATCGTATGTGGCACATGATTTAGCCGTATTTGTATAACATCGAGTGGCAACAATTAATAAATTATTATATTTTTTTTTTAATTAAAGATTTAAAAGTATGTAAATATTATAGTGCGTCACTCACAGGATTTTCTCTTACCCTGCATTTTAATACTATAAGCATAGATAGTTTGCGCTTTTTAGTTCACATTCGATAAAAGCGTGTTTTTAAAATTTTTTAAAGTATAATTTTATTTAAGTGAATGACAGATGTACACTTTTTATCTGATATGTTACTCTATTGTCCATGAAACTAAATCAACCATAAATTTTCTATTAGTTCAACCAAACCATTAAACGTCTTTTTAAGTCTGACTAACAATATAATTATTAAAAGTTTGTTTTTAATACACATTTTATAACAACTTATATAAGCAGTTCATTTCATCACATGAAGTTCTATTTAATTAAGCTTTCAAAAATCTGTAAGACTTACCAATTTTCTGTATAGAAAAGTAGTCGCTATGACCAATGACTAAAATAAATCTTAATGCTTTTGGTGTTAACCCACATGCACAAATTCATGCAGTAAGATTTAATAGATTATAAATTATTTATATGAAATACACTATCTCATAAAATGCAATTTTGCAGTTAATCCATCCTTCAAAAACTATTACGGAAATTCACTAAGAGGAACAACTTGATTTTGTTAGCATGTGTAACACTGTAGTTTAGTAACTTCCATTTGCTAAAATTAAAAGAAAAAAAAAGTGTGATTATAAAGCTGTATGTTATCTGAATCAAAACTGAAATGCACAAATATATAATAAATAAATAAATAAAAATAGAGTAACAACATACCGCGGAAATGAAGTAAAATCTTACATACAAGGCCGTAGCCTGAAAAAAAAAAAAAAAAAAGTTGAGTGTTAAAAATGAAGAATAATTAAAAATGTTCGGCAATCTTCAAAAATCTAAAAATACGACCTTACTTATATTTAAATACTTTTCAATCCATTTTATATTAAAAATATTTATTTTTCTTTTGGCATTGTTTAAAATGTTCTTAAAATAACAATTTCTGAACAATCGCTCGAATGAAGATATGTTAATAAAATTGTGAATCTTTAGTTGTAATGGTGCTAAAATTCTTTTTTTTTTTTTTCTTTTCTCCTAATTTTGAAATTAAATGCATTTGTATGCCTTTATGCTTAATTTGAAGACGCAGAAATACAATTGCTTAAAATTTATTTTTCTTAAAATATTTTTAAAAAATCTTTATTTTTCAATTCAATATTTTCACCAATTATAAAAATTCCTTATTACATAGCTTGAATGTACACCCCGCGACTAAAAGATAGATACAAAGGGTTTTTTCTTTGATTTTTCATAAAATAACATTATCTAAATTGTGCTTATCATTTATTATTATCATAAAATAACACTATTCCCGGACTCATTTTTGTTTTAAGACTAATTTAGAAAAGTTTTAAGACTAAATTTTTTTCTAATTTAAGACTACATTCCGCGACAAAAAGATAGGAACAAAAGGTTTTTTTTTTAATTTTTCATAAAATAACATTATCTAAATTGTGCTGATCATTTATTATCATAACAAAATATTATCATATCAAAAACTTATTAAATATTTGAATCATATTCAAAATAATCATATTTAAAAAAAAAAAAAAAAAAAAAAAAACCTCTATTCCTATCTTTTTGTCGCGGTGTGTTGTCTTAAATTAGAAAAATTTTAGTCTTAAAGTTTTTCTAAATTAGTCTTAAAACAGTCTTAGTCTTTAAGGAATGTGAGCCCGTAGGGCATAATCAAAAAAAAAAAAATTTTTTTCGTTGTGTCCCTGTAAAAAAACTAAAAGTGCTAGATTCACCAAAATCAATAGGGTTTGTGCTATGGTGACTTGTAACATACGTACCAACTGTCAGCTCATTCGAACAAAAGCGTTTAGACGCTATCATTTTCACACACACACACACACACACACACACACATACACCATCGTAAAAATAGCAAAAATCAACTGAGACGACCTCAAAACATGTAGAAGCATTAAAAAATCTCAAAGTCGGAATTTTCGGAAAGTTAAAAAAAAAAAAAAAAAAAAAAAAAGGCTGAATTTTGTCTATCTACAGTAGAATCCACTTAAAATACTTCTTTCTGCATTGTCGGAACATTTCTTTTAATGAGAAAATATACATTCTCTTAAAGTGTTATGTTTTTTACACAGATTATTTAGTCTAGCTTGAGATTTTTAGTCTCTTTTTTTTTCAACTTGATATATTTCGAAATAGATCCTATTTACCGACAAGCTTAAGTTTCTCATGGCCATAATTTTTATATACTCAACACATTTTCTGCCTAAAATACACTAAAAAGACGGATCAATTACGGACGAAGCCTGCGAGTTTAAAAACCCATTATTCAAATGTAACTAAACAATTGAACTCCATCTGCTTGAAAGATATGTGTTATAAGGTTTCGCCGCCTGTTACGCTCGGCATTAAAGGACTAAACTTGCAGAAATGATTTAACAGTTTTTTTTTTACTTATTTTGTTAATAGGATATCTTAATACAGCTGTTTACGAGTTTTTCAGTTCTCTTGTTACTGGCATATGCGCATATCGTAGAACTTTCCCCGAATTTAGACGTTAGTAAAAAAAAAAAAAAAAAAAAAAAAAAAAGGTGTCATTACACTCTTTTATTTAGTTTGTAATGTTGTTTATTGTGTATAGCTTAAATCTAGGAAATTAATTTTAACAAACTTTATATCATATGATTGAATTCAATTTTTGTATAGTTGTATACATCTCATGAAAATACACGCTCAAGCAGCAATGGGCTCAAGTCGTCCCCCCCCCCCCCCCCCACACACACACACTCCTACTTCCTGTTCAAAATTTGTTTTTGAATTTTTATCATTTTCCTTGCCATATAATTGAGGAGAATTTTTGCACATATATATATATATTTTTTCTTTTGCACGCTAAATATTATTATTATTTATAATTATACACATTATATATAGAGATAGATAGATAGATAGATAGATAGATAATCAGAACGTGCAGCACAGATATAATATTATCAGCACATACAGTTGGAATTTAAAGAGGATTTAATATCAGTATTTAAACAATTAATATGATCAAAAACAAAGACCACCCAAATCAAACCAAAAAAGAAATAAAGTCAAATCTAAATGAATTAAAGGAAGTTGGAATAAGAAAACAGTATTATTTGCATTCTAACACTATCAAGGGACTGGTAGAATGCAAACATGGTATCATAATTTTGCCATTTAAATGAGACCCGAAATATTGAAAGAATGACAAATAATCATGTAAATAATCAACATTCATGCTAGTAGTTATTAGTATTTAAATTAGATAGAAGGTAATGCAAATATCAACAAAGTATTATATATATATATGAGGAGCAGAAGTTGAGGGCATGGGCTCCCGTTTCAGTTCAATTTTTTTTTTTTTTTTTTTACATGTTACAGTTGCTTGATTGTTATTCCCATTGAGCATTAATTACATAGAATTTTTTTTTTTTTACTCAATACCAAAATTAAAAAAAAAAAAAAAAAAAAAATGCACAGATGTGAAAAATACAGTAAGATATAATGTGTATTATTATTATTATTATTTATTTTATTTTATTTTTTTCCTAGAAAATTAAGAACTTTAGATTTCTCATTACATTTTTTAGTGCTTGTAAAGTAATGATTCCTGAATAAATCGATTAAAGGATTATTTAATTTTAATCTATAAATTTTTTAATTTTGATTTAAGATCTAGTTTCTTTTTGAGTTAAATATATCTTTTTATTTATTTATCTTTTTATGTAACAAATAAATAAATAAATAAATAGTTTTTTCAACTTAGTCTAAGTTAAATTACTTTTTTTTTTTAATTAAAAAGTTTTTTTTTAATTAAATGCTTTCTTAATAGTTATAAAAGATATTTTATGAATTGCTAATTTTTTTAATTAATATTATTATCAGACTTGGTCTGGGAATTTCTGGATCGCAAACAAATTTTGTTTTGCTGCAGATAGATACGAAAATTTTTATTCCTGGGTTCAAAATTAGTTGTATTTTAGTCTCTGTTTAAAATCCAATCATATGGGTCGAAGATGTGAATATATGTTTAGGATATGAAACAAAACACAAACATACTAAAATAAATTACGGAAATTAATATCTATAACGGCGTTGGGGTATAATACTGGTTATTTCTAATGTCATATTAATGGAATATAGAAAATAATCTGTATAAATATTTCTCTAACATGGACCAGTTGCGACTAAATTTTGTCGAAATGATACGATATTGACGTAATTAATGAAATACGAGAAGATATAAAAATATTTATACATGGGAATATTTAAGACCGGGGACTCAGTTCAGTGATCTAATCAGAAGAATGACTATATTTCTATAATGATATCATTCTGTGGAAAAATATATTTTTAATAATTGCATCTTTACAATCTCTGCAAGCGACATTTTAAACCTAGCTAGGAGATAAAAAAAATATTTATACATGGGGATATATAAGACCGTGGACTCGGTTTAATGATCTAATCAGAAAAAGAATTGCATTTGTAATTGAGATCATTCTGTGGCAAAATATATTTTTAACAATTGCATCTTTACAATCTCTGCAAGCCACATTTTAAACCTAGCTAGGAGATAAAAAAAAATATTTATACATGGGGATATATAAGACCGTGGACTCGGTTTAATGATCTAATCAGAAAAAGAATTGCATTTGTAATTGAGATCATTCTGTGGCAAAATATATTTTTAACAATTGCATCTTTACAAGCTCTGCAAGCCACATTTTAAATCTAGCAATGCTTCAAAGATATAAACAGAGTATGAACTATTGCCATAAATTAACTAAAACACACACACACACACACACAAAAAAAAAGAGATTTAAATTGGTACTAGATTTTTTAATAAAAGTTATGTTAATAAATAAAAAGGCATAAATAAAATAAATAAATAAAAAGGCGTTGCCAGCATTGTGGCATTTAAAAGTCGCCATCGGGGTCCTATTCTAAAGCCGTACTGCTTGGGGGAAGTATAAAAATTGGATCGTGAAACATAAATTTTATTTTGAAACTTTTCCTTGCATTATATTGGTTTCACTACCGCACAAATTTTAAAAATAAATAAGTAAAGAAATAAAATGCGGAAATTTCGCACGAGTTTGCTAGTTAGTATTAATATAAAATATTTTACATTTATTTCGTCATTTTAAAGACTTGTAAAGCTTTTTGTTCTGTTATCAATAATTGGATAATATTTAAATTACATTTGAAATTAAACACAACAAAATTTTATGTATTACCATAGCAATGTAAGTAACGAAGAAATTCTTGCCATTATTAAGGAAATACCACATGTGAATTTGAATTTGAAGGGTTGCTTTATGGCAAAGCTCTATTTGCAGAGCAGTTCAATAGATAAATTTAACAAAGTTTTTATGAAATTACCTTAATGTGAATAGTGTTCAATTTTTCAAACCATTAAATAATAATTAAAAAGTAGCAGTTGAAAAATGTGATTATTGGCACAACTGACGTCGAGGCTAAAATAGATTATTTTCGGATAGCAAGCAAAAATAAAGATTTCAATATAGTTAGTGCTGCCATCTATGAACAATTTAATAAACAATAAGAAAAAGGGATCAAACTATTTGAATAATATTCGATAAATGAATAAATTTGATTTTTTAAAAAAATAAGAAATTTATAATGAAATGAAAAATTATAAGAACAAAAAAATTATCTTTATAAATATGCATATTTATAGTGTCATTTCAGAGAAATAATCGTATTTTGGTAAATATTTCTTTTTTGCTACCAATTTTATAATCAATATAAATTATGTTTTTTTACTTTTCATTTCTTATTTCAAAATCTTATGAATATGTTTATATTATTGTAACACACATATATACACACACACACACACACACACACACACACACACACACATATATATATATATATATATATATGTGTGTGTGTGTGTGTATGTATTGTTTCTCTCTGTCCCTCTTTTTTTTTTTTAAGGAAGAAGAGGGAGGGGGGGGGGATTTGCTTCCTTCACCTAATATGAGTATTAATACTGATAACCTGAGGATTTTTTTTTTATTTAATAATTATCAGTAAATTTGAAGAATGTTTCTTGATATAATGATAATTGATTAGATAAACATACAATCAGAAATTAGTGATGTGTATTGAATATAAAAGTTCTTACGAGTAGACAACAATGATGAGTATAACACTGTTCAAAATACACATCTATCATGCATAAATACATGACGCATCAAAATTCTTTTGTGTGGCCCTGTAAATGATTAATTAATTCTATGCTCAACATTTTCTTCGGCAACCATACTTTTATGCTTACTTATACTGTATATAAATTTCATTTATAAAGGCGGTGTAACGTGTAAGTATGTTAAAATGCACGCAAATAAAATGTCGTCCATAGGCCATAATGTATTTGAATTCTTACATGTGGTTTGTATACGATCAGAAAACACTATATACACTAACAAATGTATTGTTTATATTAGGTAGCTCATTCCAAACTTCTAGTCAAATTGGATGATTTTTTTTTTCAGACCATTATCGCGATACATATATCAATGGATACCGACAAACACAAAAGAAACTTTTTGTGCTTTAAGGGCCCTCTTCACTCACCGCCGCCGAAAGCCGAAGCTAATGTTATTCTATGGGAAATTTTTCTTTACAAATAACTTATTAACTGATACATATTTTTAAAATCTGTTTCCACATTCTGAAAATTCTCAGCTGTTCAATTGACGGACCTTTTTAAAAAAAATATTTTTTAAATTTTTTATATTTTATTTTGAAGCTGCAAAATACGAATTTTCAATATGTGAATTTTTTTCATTTTGCAATTTCAAAATAAAATATTAAAAGAAGAAAAAAAAAAAAAAAATACATTTTTAAAAAAGGTCCGTCCATTTAACAGTTGAGAATTTTCTGAATGGGAAAACAGAATTTAAAAATATGTATTAGTTATCAAGTTATTTGTAAAGCAAAATTTCCCCATAGAATAACATTGGCTCGGGCTTCCGGCGACGGTAAGTGAAGAGGACCGTTAACAGAGGGACTTCCCTGTCATTTCAACAAGAATGTTCGTACATAATAAATCATTTTCTCGCTTTTCTTAATTACAATATATAAGCAATTTTCTGTTATATCTCAGAACTTACTGCAGCAAATTTACGAAATTCATTCACAAGATTCATAACAGTTATTTATTTTTAAATTCATTATGTTATCATTTGTTTAAATATTTTATAAAATTATTACATATTTGTTTGCTAAAGCCTGTTATTTCCAAAATTTGATCAAAATTATGTAATGTAGTCAGGGCCCGATTAAGCTTTGAAGCTAGGGGAAGCTCAGCATCATTTCGAGGCCCCCTTTCATTCCGGAAAATCTTGTTCTCCTGTTACATATTGTAATATAAAAATGCTATAGACCAAAAAATAGTGTGTGTTTATTATTTTTATTATTTTTTCCTACATCTGGGAGGTTTCTACACATAACATTAAAATCATACAACTTTTTAACTTAGAACATTCAGATTTTTGTGGTTAAATAATAATTTTTTTCGAAATAGTGACTGTTTTGTCTTGTTTTAGGTAACTTTTCTCAGAAAAAATTCAATCTCAGTGTGAAAATATGAAACAAAAAATTTAAGGCCATGTTTTTAATCCTTATGGGGACCCCTCTTAAATTTTAGAGGGGAAGCTTGTGCTTCTTGAGCCTTTTGGATAATCAGGCCCTGAATGTAGCATTACGTTAAGAGAAAAATATAAAAAAATTCCTTTATAAATCTATTTTTAAAGCTAATACCATTTCAGCCACTAATTTATAAATAAACAAATAATAATAATAAATAATAATAGTAAAATAAAAAATAAAATAAAATGTATGCTGTTCAGAAATTTAAACATTTATGGAACTTTTAGGAATTAGTTTTTATAACGTTATTCAAATAACAAAATAATGTATTCATATGTATAATGATACAAATGTAGCAGAAGTGTTTGAAACAACAACTCAAATAACTGGCATAAATTCTGAAGATCGTGACTGAGAGAAATTCAAAGCAAAAATGTCAAACATGACAACAATCCTGGATAATCACGTGATAATGATACTTAATAATATCAAGAGGGGGGGGGGGGGGAATCAGATGATCTTTAATTTCACATAAAATCGAGTATCATCATCATCATCGGTTTCAGCCTTTATCAATCCACTGCAGGATGAAGGCCTCTCCTAGGTGATTCCAAACTGTCTTGTTTTCTGCAATTCTTCTCCATTCTGTTCTTCCAAACTTCACAATACCCTCTCTCCAACGACACATCCTCCTCGGTCTTTGGTGGCCCATCTATCATCATTTCTTCTCGTAAGGGGTCCACCAACGGCCGATCGGTTCTACGCTCAAAGCTGGTAGACGTGATGGGTTCGATCCCAGGTCGCGCTCGTCGGCTTAGCCGTTCGGATTTTACTGTGGTTCTCTCCTAAACTTACGTGAATACGGAATAGGACCCCTTAGAAATCCCCCCTCCCCGTGGAGGGCACTTCCCCTCAAGCATGGGACCCTAGATTAGTCAATCGGATTTACTCCAAAAAACACCACTCTTCTCGCAAGGTGCCCAACCCAGATCATTTTATCTTCTTGACTCTAGAAATATCATCAGTTATTTTGGTTTGCTTCTAATTCAAGTGTTTCGCTTTCTGTCTCTTTAGGTGAATCCCAACACGCATCTCTCCATGCTTCTCTGGGTTGTTTGCAGTTTTTGTATAGCTTTACATGTTAATGTCCCAGTTTCTGAAACATAAAACAGGCAAAATGCATTAATCAAAAACTTTTCTTTGCAAATTTTTTTTTTTTTTTTTTTTTCAAATAATAATAATAATTTTAATAATAATAATAATAATAATAATAATAATAATAATAACCGAATATAAAAAAGTGAAACTGCTCTCTAAAGTAAAAAAAAAAAAAAGTTTCACATCAATTGCGCTAACTTTTAAAAAGGGTTAAATTTATATAATAGTGTTATAATATTTGATTAATAACTTGCGATTCTGAATATCTTTGCAATTTAGAAATTACGGATCAAATATTTTATAAAAAATATTTTTTTTGCAGCTGTAAAATATTTTGTAACGATAACCTCTTTCCAGGATATATCAGTAATTGTACATTTTTTTTCCCCCGTTTATAATTGCTTTTAAATATGTTTCGATTTTCTACAAATAAATCTGCTTAAAATAATAGTGGATTAAATTGTTTATAAAAAATCATTTTAATTTCAGGTCGAAAACATCACTTGCTGCTTGTCTTATATTGGAGAACTAGGTGTGTCTATAGAAGGCGTTACCTCCAAAGGTAAAAATATCAGTGTTTTTATTACCTTCATTAAATTATTATTATTGTATTACTTTAATAAACTGCACCATTTATAATTATTTCTCTAATAAATTATATCTTTTCATCACTGATAATAAACTGAGTTTATTATTATTTATTACTTACAAATTCATTCTTTAACGCTTTCCGGTTTCACTAAATTGAAAGAGATGAATTTGATATTATACTTTTTGTGGCCTAACCAAGAAGCGTATAATAAAAATATCTAGAGTGACTCCACTCGACTTTATTAAGTAATTAGCTGTTGTATAAATAAAGTAAAAGATGTCATTAAATAAACAAAAGAGAAAATTACAATATCGTTTATAAGTATTTTTTTCCACGTAGTATGTTCTTTAAATAAACGCTATTGCCCTTCAAATAATTTGAGCCCATAAAGAATTTTTCGTTGTGTTCCTGTAATAAATCTATAAATGCTAGACTCACTAAAATCTATACAGTTCGTGCGACGGTCAACTATAACAATTATATAATTTTTGAGCTTAATCGAATGAGGCGTTCAGAAGCTATCGCACTTTAAATAATTTCAGCCCATAAGCCACAATGATAAAGAATTTTTATTTGTGTCCCTGAAAAAATCTATAAGCGCTAAATTCACCAAAATCAATAAGATTCGTGGTACGGTGACCTATAACATATGTACCAACTTTCAGAAATCATTCCAAGAAACCACAAAAAATATACGGGCCATTTTATTAGCTGTCCTCAAATGAGGACACAGGGTGCTAACGGGTTAAATTCTTTACCATCATTACATAGTTCTTTCTTCTTCTTCTTCTTCTTCTTCTTTTTTTTTTTTAAATTAATATCAGGTATCGATAAATTTGAAATTAGCCGTTAAAATTAATATAAGTTAATTTTTTAACAACTTGATTCATTTTTAATTAAATTTATAAAAAATCCATATATATATATTTAAATAAGAATGCTACTTAACAATATAAAAAAAAAAAAATGACATTTTTAGGCATGAGAAAGTACTTAGAATACTTGTACATACATAGAACTTTTACAAATGATATTAAACATTTTTCTTAACTTCTTTAACAGTATTATATTTACTAATATTATAATAATTTAAAATGTCCTCATACGATCATGAAAGTAATTAGAATGTTTCATTTATCAATTTTATTTATGATGAGGGAAAATTTTAATTATTATACACGTTGCACTAAAATCTAATTATTCTGCATATTTTTAAAACTACTTTATTTTTTCTTTATTTCCAGATGTACGAGAAGGTAACCTCAAAGTAATACTGAGCTTATTCTTTAATTTATCTCGATATAAACAAGCTCAAAAGAATTCTGCCAATGTAGCATCTAAAAACACTGCTAACAGCTCTTCGAACGTTTCTTCCTCTGCTCCTTCTTCGAATTCAACTGCAGTTGTCAAATCAGGCATGGTGGCGTCATCTATCGGCAGTGAAATGCTTTCCAAGTAAGTTTTGTAAAGATGTTTCATTTTTCTGTGCATTATATTTTTCGTGTATCTCTTTATTTACCATTTAAAAGTAAATCAAGTAGAAAGAAAAAAAAAAAAAATCTAAAAATGAATGTGAGTAAATTTTATAAGATTATAAATTTTGTAAATAAATGGAAGAATTTTTTTTTTTTCTTTTCAGTGAGAATATATTGAAAATATCTTACTTTATATTTACCTAAATTTGTTTCAACTCTGTAAATTGTTAATTTCTCACACAAAAATGAGTTAACTCTTAATTTCATATGAATAAGAGTGAAATATATTCTTAAATTTTTAATTTAATCAAAAATTATAAAAACATTTTTGTGTTCAAATTTTAAAACTAGAAAAAAAAAAAAAAAAAAAAAAAAAAAAAAAGTTTTTGATTTATGAAATATTTTTTCGGGACAAAAAAATTATAAGATGTTTATTGGGTCGAAATAGGCTATAATAAATATTTTATGATTTATAATAATAATATAAAATAAGATAATCAGACTTATTTAATTTACAATAAACAATAAACTTAAATTTCATTATTTAAAGAAGCAATAGTACTATATGGTACACTTATAAATATATGTCTCTGTGAGTGTATTTTGAAAAGAATTATGTCACCAGAAAAAAATATTATTGCGATTTTTTAAATTAAAAGTTATATTTTAATAATGTTTTAATTTTTCTAAAGGTGTTATTTTAAAAGTAACAATTAAAGAAATAAAATTAAAATAAACTTGTATAAAAATGAAATAATTATTATACAGTTTCTCAAAAATACTATTATAATTTTTGTTAAATTATAATTTTTTTCTATAATTGCTTATTAAAATACGTTTATTTTCAAATATTAAGTTGTAAACAACACAACTTAAAACTGTAATCTTGCCCTATCTACTTTTTATTATTATATAGCAAATAATAATAAATTAATTAAATTTGGTTGTAAAAAATCTATTCCTGGTTTTGTACTTTTCGAGAGAAAATTTAACATTGGAGTCTAATACCTTCCTACTAAACTATCTCAATTTTTTTCTTAAAATCGTTATCTTTTATTTACTTCTTTATTATTATTATTATTATTATTATTGATAGAAATTTGTATTTGTATATATAGGAATGTGATAGTTAATAATTTAAAAAACTAATGATAGATCATTTATGTACTTTTGAAATGTATAAAATTCGTTCAAAATAATTTTTTATGTATCGGTAAAGGTGAATTCCAATTCCTGCTTTTGATCGATCTAGTGAATAGGAGAAAATGAAAGTACTTTTATTGAGACTGAAAAATTGAAAAAATATTTTTTTTTTTCTGTCAATTTACAGACTTCCATCGCCATTTCGCCCAAATTCAGGACGTAATATCCCATGTCCCAGCAACAAAGAGGCTGGAAGTTCCATTCCTGCTTCATCCAATCCGTCCGGAACTTTGGGATCGCGAAAGAATAAGATGGTGTCGCCATCTGTTCAACAGCAAGGTAAGTAAACATCATATATTATTTTCATGTGTTTTTCAGAATGTCTTTCTATGTATGTTCTTATTTCAACTTCTTTAAATACTTGGAATGTGGAACATTCAAATATAATTGGATGTGCTTGTCGTTATCAATTAATCTTTTTTATGTACTTTTACTTTTGTATATATGTTCGAGGATTATTTTCGAATTTGACGATAATTATTATTATATTATTATTATTATTAAGTTATGTTCAGTTTAATATGAAGAAGCCATTTTACCATTGTTGTTAAAAAGTAGTGGTAACAATTATTCCTATTTTAATGGTATATTCAAAATGAAATCATTCATATTACGCATAGCAATAATCTGAAAAATTGTCCAATACTGTATAATTAAAGTAAAATATGATTAGATGTTAGTAAATTGATATTACAGTTCATTAAGTGTAAAATTCCCCCTCATAAACAAAATTAAATTTTTAGAACACTCTGAACATCTCAGATTAATTTTTCAACAAATTGACATCATCTTTAGTAATTAAAAATGCTTTTTTTTTTTTTTTTTTTTTTTTTAGCCGCCTAATTTAAGCTGTGGCGAGGGAAAAAAATTATAATCACAGCTTTTAGATTTATGAAAACAGCTACGAAATTTAAATATTTGTCATATATCCCTATAAAGAAGTAAAAGAAGTGAAAAATATATATATATATAGCACTAATCTATCTTTTGTTGTATTATCTCACTCATAAAATTTCAGATACAATAGTCTTAAACATTCAACTATTTTTTTTTTTTTTTTTTTTTTTTTTTTTTTTTTTAAATATAAAGTTAATCTATTTTAAACGAAATTGTTGTAAGTTAAAATAATTTATTACAATAAATTTCCATACAAAATATCATGCATAGTTTTTTTTAGACATTCACAAGAATTGGTATTTTAACGGTTTTAATAGTGTATCATTATGACTACACATTTTTGAAGTGAACGTCACATGAAATAAGCATTTTACATATTTTTATATATACAACTTATCATTTCCTGTAATATGGAGGTTAAGAACATTGTGTTATTTGGGGGTAAAATATCCTTAAGGGAAGAGTGGATAATGAAATTATAAAAAGTGGTGTAATTAAAAATGTATAGATAATTATTATAAAATGCGCAGTGCTATGCAATTTTTTAAAAATAATATCATTCTGCCATTCTTTAAATAATATTTACAAGTCTTTACAAAATTTGACAGTTTATTTTATTTATTTATTTATTTATTTATATATGACGTATTAAAATTCGGAAATAAGAAAAACACTCTTAATGCACTTTGCACATTCCTTTTATTCAATCCTTTTAAAATTGTCTATGAATGTTTATGAGTTTGTCTAAACCTATTCTTTTTGTTTTTAACTGATGCTGTAGTTGAGATGTTAAAAATTAAACGCACAGATGTGTTCGGTTAAATACAAAAAGCATACAGTAAAAAAAAAAAAAAAAAAAAAAAGGAACTTTAAAATAACTTACATTTAGCATTTTTATATAAAACATTATTTTATAGCATTTTTCGCATAAAAGAAGCCTTTTCATCGCACAAATTACTATTTACCTTTTAAAATACGCTGTATTCGGCAGCAAAATTATTGAAGCACTTGCAATAATTCCTATTTAAATGATGCGCACCTAACACTGTCTTGTTGAGTAAATATTTGTCGAGTCATGACCTTAATCTTATACTGTTTATAAAAAAGTAAGTTGATGATAAAAAGTAGCAATCAAACTAATATATATCTATATGTGTGTGTGAAAAGTGTGGATGTGTGCTTCAATAATTTTGCTGCCGACTGTATAACATAGATTTTATACTAACTTATAAATAAGAGAAAGTGAAAAAAACATATCATATCTGATAGATTTATTTGCAGTATAAGATCATAGCCTCCTAAACTAAATGCCTGTCGCGTTGCTCGTAAACTAGTCAACAGTTCAAGCGGTAGACAGCGCCACCTGGTACAGATTGCGTGATTTTTTTATTCAATAACCACCAATAATTTAAAGAAGTGATATATGATCTATCTATTCGTCTTTTATGTTTATCAAATCCCACTTTTAAAAATTATTGGTGGCTGTTGAATAAAAAAGTCGCGCAATCTGAACCAGGTGGCGCTCTCTACCACTTGAACTGTTGACAAGTTTATGAGCAACGCGACAGGCATATAGTTTAGGAGGTTATGATAAGATATAAGAAGCAATGGAATGTAAAACAACGATAATTCATTTCGATACCCCTTGTTCCTACATGCTTACTGATAATTTATATACACAGGCGGCGCCATCTTAGGAGTCGGGGGCATAGTCTGTCGGGGCATATTTTTAAAATCTATCGGGTAAAAATAACGAAAATTTTGAAATTTTCTTTTTTTCTAGCAGCATTTTTATTCCTTTTGAGAATTTGGAGTATTCCAATTTCTATTCGTGAATCTCTTTAATTCTTTATACAAAGTAAAGAAAATATTATAATCCCGATATGCGAAATGTGTGTTGTATCTTGTATAACTTAAAATTTAAAAAAAGACTAGCCATAGAATATTGAAATTGTGTATTTGAGACTTTTGTAGCATTTTATTGTTTACAAACATTTTTTCTCTACTTGACTGCCTACCTTAGAGATTTCAATAGTTTTGTCGTGATGTACCTGTATATTTACTTAAAACGTTTAATTCAATTTCTTCTAAATGTGTAATGTTGTCTTTTTATAATGCAAAATCAAAATATTAAAATTAACAAAGATTGAAAGTTAAAACCTAAAATAGTATTTTCTTTCAGGAAACTTAAGTGGTTATGTATAGATTATTAGATACTTCTTTCTATTAAAAAATAATGCTAAGGTAACAACAAAAAAAAAAAGAGAATGTAAATTAAAATTGTGGAAAACGAAACTAGAATTTAAATAAACTAAATAATAATGATTATTCGAAAGCTATATAATAAATAATATAAATAAGAACAATTAAATCCAATTAATTTATAAAATTTGTTGCCTAAATTAAGATATTTTTAGCAATCTCTATTAAAAGGCCACCTCTCTGAAGGGCCAATTTCCTATAGCATGATCAGTGGTCCTTTTAGTGAAGTTTTAATTTACATATCTGTGATCAACGGATATGAAGATAAAATATTTCTTAAGAACATTCCTTCATGCACGTGCATATTTAATTCTATGGAAAGAAAATAGTATCGTACTCGCATTGATCTCTAAAACCGTTAGGAGTACTGAAAAATGAAATGCCAAAAATATTGAGAATAATATTAATAATATTAGAGATTGCAATCTATATTTGCCACTGCGGGCACAGAAATGGCATGACTGGCATAATGCGGCTTAAATAATAGTATAATAAACTCTCTTTATATAATTTCCCCCTGTCGGGGATTTTCAAGTGCCAATATTATATGTATAACTGTATAATAAAAATTAAAAAATATATACTTTTTTATATTAATTAATGTCTATTTGAGATATGTAAATTTAGATTTTATGTTGCTTTTCTGGACGACTTCTAATGTGCCAGGAGCAGCTATTTATAATGAATTCGAAGTAATAATAAGTAGCAAAATTCCGTTTAACCAATGTTGTTCGCTATTTTGTTAATCGATGTTTGCGCTGATTGACTAAGGGGCATCTAGTACCATAATGTGAACCACTAATTCCTATTGGTCTATAAATCAGCTTGCTCAGCTGAATAATAGTTTATGAGGTTTTATTATTATGTAATTTAAAATTAATTTGTTCTTATTTATAAATATCTTTCTACAATTTAATCAGTAATTTGTCTTTATGTCGCCATCATTCTTTCTTTTTTCCTTTTTATTACCCCCCCCCCCTTTTTTTTAATGATATTTTCTTCACTTTTTAAACATTATAGCACTATGATTATTAATTTAATGATGTATATGATAACAGAATGTCATTAAGGTACAATTTTACAAAAACATTAGTGAATATTTATTAATAAAATATTAGATCTTTATATACATCTAACATAAAATTATAAATGATATATAATATCACTTCTAAAGAAAAAAAAATAGATTTTCTAAACTTTTAATAATAATTAAAGGTCAATTTAAGGTAAAAAGTTTATATTAAAATAAAATCTCATTCATTAAAAGTAATATGCCTTAAAATCTTAGAAATTTTTCTTTAAAACTTGAATTGCTCATAAAATCAAGTGTATTACTTGTCAATATATAAATTGTGTGTTAAATACATAGTTTTTAACTAACGATCGTTAAGAAAACAATATCAACAATGCAAATGAAGAAATTCAGGGAAAACATGCATAATATAAAATTTAAATGAATGAAAAAGACAATGTTTAATTATAGAAAAAAAAAGAAAGAATAAAAGAAACTCATAAGAACAGGGTTTTACATAATTAAGATTAGGTGTGTACATTAAGTCGAAAAATAATGAGATGTTGAAGAAGGGAGAGCTAACATTTATATGCCTTTTAAAAAACATAAATGCTAATTTAGTCCAAAATGTGTAATTACTGTAAAGAAATCGCAAACAAAAACGATTGAAAAACTGAATCCAGAGTAAACGAAGACGCGATGTCCTTAAAAATTCATTTTTCCCTCCCATTAAGTCTATATTTGAGCTTTAAGTCCGCTGTCGGAGCATTTGAAAGAATAAAAAAATAAGAAAGAAAAAATTGCACAAATGAAATAAAAAAAAAAATGAAAAAATGCTCGCTAATGCGCCTTTCAACAACAGCTGCGTTTCTAAATTAATTAGGGAACCGACAAAAGTAATTATCTACTCCCTGAGACATTGAAATGCTTCTTGAACTAAGAAAAAGGACATAAAGAATGTGTGACACTTTTTTTTTTCTTTCCTTCTCTGGTACATTTGCATGCTGTTCCAGATGCACCCTTTTTGAAAAATAATGATCGGAAAAAAAAATGTGTGTGCATTTCTTGCCTTTGTTGTTAAAATAACTCAAAAGTGTGTGTGGGGGGGGGGAAGGGGGGGACAAGTACTACTCCGTGTTTCACCTTAGACTTAATGCCCCGATTAATTAAATTGTAGATTTTTCTTTTTTCTAATAAATAGTGTTTAATGGCACGGGTGAATTAATGGGAAGTGAAATTATTTACACATTCTTTTGTAAAAGGTGCATTTATTTGCTCGGATATTTCTTGTCTATGTGAAATTCATTTACTGTCATTAGATTTATGTTTATTGATTTGATGACGAAAATTATTTTTAGCGAAAATTTTTCAAATGACGTTATTTTTTGGAAAATCTCAAAAATTGTATAATTGCATTCAAAAAGATGAAAAATTGAATTGTGAATATATACAGATTGGAATTAATTTGGATGTGTATATTTCGCATAGACATTTCTATATTATTTCAGACACAAAATTATGCCAGGTAAAAAATGTGTACATTTTTTGCCTTATTTGTCAAAATAATCACAAAAAGATTCTTAGCTCAAACGCACTGATTAATTAAATTGTAGACTTTTCTTTTTTATTTCTTTTTTATTTCTTTTCTTATTTTAATATTTAAAAGTTTAATTGAATCCTTAACTTAATTGGGGAGAGCTTATTATTGAGAAATTCTTTTGTGAGGAACACTCTACTTACATAGATATATCTTGTTTATATTATATTATTTATATGCATTAAATTTTTATTCTTGACAGTAAAAAATTGCCATACGGACATTTTTTCAAAATAGTTTGTAAGAAAATAATACATAATTGAATAACGCATGTGGGAAAAATAAAGCTAATAAAGATTATATATAGAGGCTGGAATTATTTTGGATGAATATTTTTTATAGGGAGCATTTACATGCTCTAGAAGCTCTCTTTTGAAGAAATAATGATAAAAAAATCTTATGTGTATATTTCTTGCTTTTATTGTTAAAGTAACTCTGGAAAATTTTAGAAGCGTCACTTTGTATCAACATAGAATTAATTCACTGATTAATTAAGTTGTCCTTTTAAAAAAAAAATTATTTTCTTATTTTAATATTTAAAGTTTAATAGAATCCCTAACTTAAATGAGGGAGGGTTTATTATTAAGAAATTCTTTTGCAAGGAATACATTTACTTACAAACTTATACCTTGCTTATGTGGAATTATTTACACGCATGACATTTCTATTGTTTTTTACTGAAAAATAAGTAATAATGGATATTTTATTTAAAATAACTCTTTGTAAGAAAATACTAAATAATTAAATAATGCTCGTAGGATAAATAAAATTAATTAAGACAACATACAGGCTGGAATTATTTTGGATGAATATATTTTATATAGAACATTTGTATGTTTTTCTAGATGCTGTTCTTTTGAAAATAATAATAATAATAATAATAATAACTGGAAAAATCATTTGCGTGCAATTCTTGCTTTTATTGTAAAAATAACTCAGAAAAACTTTACGAGTTCCTCTTTCTATAACGCAGATTAATTAAATTGTACATTATTTTTCTTTTTATTACTCCTTTTATCTTTTATTTATTTATTTATTTATTTTTCTATAATGAGTAGAGTTTAATGATGCGACTATTATAATGGGAAGTGAATAATGAATATATTATAATCCAATCAAATAGAATAGAAATAACAAGAAGAAGGAGAAGAAGCCACCGCGACATTTATTGATCGAAGTATACAGTGTTTATTCGAAATTTATTTACTTGCACTGTATATATACATATATATATATATTATTTTGCTGAATAAAATTTCGTATACTGAATTTTTTTAATGATGTAATTTTAGAAAAAATCTAAAAAGTTCAATATTTTATGTTGGAAAAAAAAAAAAATCTGGAGTGACTCCACTCGACTTTCCGAACATTGAGTAACTAACAGTTTTGTAGATAAAATAAAGAAAGAGGAGTTGCTGAACAAACAAAAAAGAGAAAACCATAACAGAGTGTTTGAGTATTTTTCTCCATATATCACACGAGGTTTTATTTAACGCTACTGAACTTTGAGACCTTAGATCATAAGGATAAAGAATTTTTCGTTGTGTCCCTGTAAAAATCTATAAATGCTAGATTCACCAAAATGCTTATAGTTAGTGCAACAGTGATTTATAATATTCATACAAATTTTCAGCTCAATTGAATAAGGCGTTTAGATGCTATCGCTAGTCTCATAGGCCATAAAGATAAAGAATTTTTCTTTGTGTACCTGTAAAAAAACTGTAAGTGCTAGATCCACCAAAATCTATACAGTTGGTTCAAATGTGACCTATAACATGTGTACAATTTTTTTGCTGAGATTAATAAGGCGTTTAGACGCTATCACACTTTTAAAAATTTGGCAAAGAATTTTTCTTTGTGTCCCTGTAAAAAAACTATAAGTGTTAGATTCTCCAAAATCTATACAGATTGAGTATCTGTGACCTATAATATGTGTATAAAGTTTTTGCTCAATTGAATAAAGCATTTAGATGCTATCGCACTTTTAAGATTTTGGTCCCTTGGCCATAATGATATAGAATTTTTCTTTGTGTCCCTGTAAAAAAACTATAAATGCTAGATTCACCAAAATCTATAGGGTTCGTACTATGGTGACTTACAATATACGTACCAACTTTCAGCTTATTCGAACAAAGCGTTTAGACGCTAGCGTGTTCACTCACAGACATACACACATACATACACACATACATACACACATACATATACGCATACATACACACACACATACATACATCATCGTAAAAATAGTGAAAACGGACTCGTTGGACCTCGAAACGTATAGAAACATCATATTCTCGAATTCGGATTTTTGACATGATTACAATACTTTCCTCACTATAGTGTTCGGAAAGTAAAAAAAAAAAATCTAACTGATGAATCTAGGTTGGAAATTTGGATGTGAATATTTTGTACAGCAATATTCCGGATGCACCTTTTTTAAAAATGATTAGGAAAAAGTTGTGCATGCATTTATTGCTTTTGTACATGAAATAATTCTGGGGGAAAAAAAGAAAGAAAAAGAAAGAGAAAAGTGCTAGCATAACTTCCCCTTAAACTGATCATAGATTTTTTCTTTTTTCTAATAAGCGAAGTTTAACGGCATGAACAACTTAATGGAAGGTGAAATATTTATATAATTTACTCAAAAAATTGCTTTTAACGGAAAAATTTTTAATGACTTGATTATGTTAACATGAATCCAAAAGTTGGTGGTGGTAGTTTTGTATGGATGAAATCCGATTGATTACACATGGATCCTAAGCCTGGGTGGAATACTCTCAGTAGGGGGATCTCTTCAAGGAATCCTTGTCCGTATGTACTCGAGTTTCAGAGAAAATCACGGAAAACTTTGAACAGCTAGGTTGGTGAGCTGGAATGGAACCTGGTATTTCCGATCCACTAACTTCGAGAGCATAACTTCCCGGACTCTCTAATAATTAAATAACATATGCCAAGAAAAAAATAAAGAATTATGAAGAAATAGAGGTGGGAACTTATCTGGATGTGTATATATTGATGTGTTACATTTTGATGTGTATGTTATTCTGCATGCTACTCCAGAGACACCTTTTTTTAAATCAAAACATGAAAAAAGTTATGTGTGCATTTGCTTTTGTTTTAAAAATAGTTGTAAAGAAAAGGCAAGACACACTTTGTATCACCTTAAACTGCTTAACACTGATTCGGAAGCAGTTGTTCCCAGTGTAATTAGCTTTAATCAGCAGAAAAAATGACTGTAGAGGATCAAACTCAATCAATCTAATGTGTGAAATTTAACAGCATACTGGGAGATAAATTAATGAATTATTTTTTATAAGAAGTGCATTTGCTTACAAAAACATATCTTGTTTTTACTTTCTTCTATCTTCAATAGAAGAAAGTATTGGATTCGTAAAAATTTTCGATTTCGGGTTTTTGATGGATTTACACGTTTTGAGAGCTGTAGAACACGATTTTACCATTTTTAGAAAATGTCTGTCTGTCTGTCTGTGTGTGTGTGACAAAATTTTGTGGCAACTGTATCTCTGGAACTACTGCACAGAATTTCATACAAATTGGTATGTAGTTGCACCTTAACATAAATTAGTGCCTATCAACTTTTGGTAAAAATCGTCTTACAGGTTGCGTTGCCATCCCGCTTTTTCTAAATTTTTAACAGGGTGATATAGGGCAAAAATTTTCAAGATGGGTATCTTTCGAAAGGTCTCGTCAGTACCTTTAAAACGAATGGTTGAACTATAAATCTGTGATAATTTAAAACAAAGTTATCGATTTTTTTTTACTTTTTACGAAAAAAAACTTTTAAAAAAAAAATCTTTTTTTTTTTTCTCCCCTTAATTTTATCAAACTCCCTCTTCTGACAAACTTAAACTAATTTTTGCTTTTTTCCCCTAATTTTGTCAAAGTCCTACGGTTTCCGTGTCTTGACAAACTTTAACGTATTTTTGCATTTTTACCCTAATTTTGTCAAAGTCCCACGGTTTCCGTGTTTTGACAAACTTTAACAAATTTTCACATTTTACCCAAAATTTTGTCAAAGTCCCGCTTTTTTTTTTTTTTTTTCTCCTCTTAATTCTATCAAACTCCCACGGTTTCCGTGTTTTGACAAACTTAGAATAATTTTCACATTTTACCCAAAATTTTGTCAAAGTCCCACTTTTTTTTTTTTTTTTTTTTTTTTTTTTAATTATTGTTACTGAGTGAATTAGTATAGGAAAATATAGAAAAAAGTCTCGTGGTGGCCACAACATACTAGTTTTTTTTTTTTTTTTTTAAATGTATTTACGTGTTTTATTTTATTTTTAAAAATATCTTCTATTTTTCTTTCTTTTAGTTATTTATTACTTTTACGTGCATTATTTTACAAGAAACACAAATCTCTTTTATTTCTTTCTTTTTTTTTTAAATTAACGTGATAATATGCAAAACGTAGGGGAAACATTGAATATCCCACGTAGAAAAAATATTGAATAATGAATACATATAGACTGAATTTATTTGGATGTATATATTTTGTAGAGTACATTCACATACTGTTCACATGCACCTTGTTTAAAAAATCATTGAGAATAAAATTTATGTAAGCACTTCTTGCTTTTGCTGTTAAAATTGTTGAAAGAAATTTTGCATGTTTAAATTTTTAACTTGTATTGCATTGGTTAATAAATTTGTAGATATTTTTTATCCCTGATATACTATCCCCAGAGATGTGATAGTATATCAGCTTTTTGGTTTTACCATTTATGTATCCAAAAGTTTATTACTTTAAACTATGCAAGTATAATCATCATCTCTTTTTTGAAATGTATAATCATAATAGCGAAATACACGAAATTTATAAAATTCGTAATATCCATTTGTTGTATTCCTCGTATTTTAATATAACTTCACATTCTTTTTTATAGGTGTTACAGATTTTAAAATAAAAAGATTTCCATCACATTGAAACACGTGATTTAACATGAAAAAAAAATCTAAATAACGGTAAAGTCATTATTTTAAGTACTGCAAGTAGATTTATTTCTATGCTGAAAATGTAAAGCGATCAAAATCTTTTGAAAGAAAGTAAAAGTAAACATATAGTTTAAGTAGGGAAAAAAATATTCAAATGATGTGTAAATAATATTTTACCATTACCATCTCACCAGACTTATGAGGCATACAATCTCGTCAGTCTTTTTTGGCATTTACACTTCTTAATCCTGTCCTAAACTCATAAACTAAATTGTGCGTGAAAAATTCTTAGTTTATACCCTTAGCTATGGAAAATGCTCGCACTTTATAGCGGGAGTAGGTATAGCTCGTTATTATAATAATAAAATATAATGGCAATGCATTCTGGGAAAAATGCACTATGTTTATGATGTGTATTTAAAATGAAAAGTTAAACAATAACTTTTTTTTTTTCTTAAATTCTTGTGGTGCAATTATTCAAGCCGATGTATTTTTTTTTTTTTTTCTGAAGAACGAAACGATACTTTGCATTGCCATGGTAACATTTATGTTATAATGGGCGCTATTTTATACACTTGACATGCTCCCATGTTATAAAAAGAAGAAAAAAAAATATTTTGTTTAAATTTATGGTTAAAAATATTTTTTCTTTTGTCATTACATTATCTACAGAGAAAATATTTGTTTAAGGTGTAATGTACATTATGTAAGTGTTATAATTTATTAAAGTAGTTAATAATTTAACAATTTTTATTTTGAAATCATAAATTCAAAAAATAACTGTTATTTATTTTATAAAATTCTAAAACTATCTTAATATTTTTTTAACAAAATTTTTATTTAAAAGATATTTATATCTAAATAAAATAAATATTTTCTCATGTGAATATTTGCTCTCTCCGTTATAAATGTGTGACAAAATAATATTTATTTCAAGTTTTTTCCTTTGCTGATGGACATTTTTACGTAATATACAAGTATTAAAATTTTGACTTAAACTTTAGTAGTAATTTTTTTTTTTTTTTTTTTTTTTTTTTTTTGTAAGAAATAATACAGATTTTGCATCTCCCCCTCCCTCCCGTTTTTTTTTTTTTTTTTTTTTTTTTTTAATAAAAATAAATAAATAAAATAAATAAATAAATAAAGATAATAATTAGATAATTAAGATAATAATAATAATAATATTATACATGACACAATATCATTAAAATGCGTGTACTATATATATTAAAATATGTGTGCCATAAATGAAAATGTGCTCACATGTGTGTAATATGTAAGTATGGTAAGGTGTTGTATATGTAATATTTATGAATTATCAGCATGCATGTGTGTGATGTAATTAAAATGTATATGTGTGTGACGTGAACAAGTGTTCCAGATTTCTACTTTATCAAGTAAACCAATAAGAGATCATTGTTTTGTTACATCATAACTGAGTAATAAACATCGTTACTACGTAATGTTCGGAAGGCAATTAACCAAGAAGCGAGTATTATATATATATATATATATATATATATATATATATATATATATATATATATATATATATATATATTACTCTTTTTTATAACCTAGATTTCAGAGAGTACCCCTGGTACAAAAACATATCCTTGTTGAAAACAAATATACTCCTTTTTAAAAGACAGTAAAAAACATTGTAACTGGCTAAAATTTTGTGTCTCGTGATTACGACCATAATAGGAAAAAATATGTTCCTGTGAAAGCGTAAAAGTTATAGGATTAATTTTCAAAAACAAAAGTCAAGTAAATTGACATCACATTTAATAGGAACGGTGCATTTTTACTCAATGAAACCATATTCTCCTAAACTAGATGCCTATCGCGTGACTCGGAAACTTGGCAGCAGTTGAAGCGGTAGACAGCGCCACCTGGTACAGATTGCACGACTTTTTTTATTCAACAGCCACCAAAAAATTTTTAAAGTGGGATATGATATACATAAAAGGCAAATAGAAACAAAGAAACGTCGATTATATATATCATATATCACTTCTTAAAATTATTGGTGACAGTTGAATAAAAAACTCGCACGATCTGTACCAGGTGGCGCTGTCTACCACTTCAACTGTTGCCAAGTTTCCGAACCACACGACAGGCATCTAGTTTAGGGGGCTATGATGAAACTAAAGAATTTTACCACTATTTGTACAAAATACTTTTCTCTATTTGTTTATTTATCTGGTCTTTTAAGTCACAACAAGTTTTGAAAATTGAAAATTAAATATTTGAAAAAACAATTAGACAGCTTAAAATGAAACGTATAATAAAAGAAAAGAAGCAAATTCTGGAATTGAAATATTTGAATGTGAACAAAATGACGGCATTTTTACGGTTTTTTTTTTTTTTTTTCCATTTAAAATTATTATGAATTTGTGTATTTAACTTCATAATAAAAACCATTATAATTACGATGATTTGTTTTATAGTTACACTGCAAATATGTTTTTCAAAGAAAAATCTATTTATGTGAGATTATTAAATTTATTTTTAAAAATCCATCTAATAGTTACGAAAAAAAACCCAACAGAATACTTCATTAATTTTTATTTACCACTTATTTTTATGCCAGTAAAAATTCGATAACTTTGCACCTTTTTGTCTTAAAATGCTGACACAGCGAGATTAAAATCAGAGTACTAAATATGTTACCTTAATAGGAAACATGAAATATTAAATATTCTACTTTTATTGTCTTTTTTATTTCAAAATAAGAGGAGAAAAAGCAAAAGTTAAATTCTCTCTAGGGTATTTTTCTGTTTTGGGAACTTCTAGGTTAATCTAATTATTGGATCGATGTGGCTAAATTTATACAGCACTCCTAATTACATCTATTATAAATTAAGGAAAGAACCTTGCAATCAATTATTCGTTTAACTTCGTCTGTTAAATTATCTATTCTTAAAAAATTCTACCAATTTTATTTATTCACAGTAGTATTTTTATATCTTTTGGTATTTTCTAGAAGAATTGTAAAAGACTTCACTTCTTGCAGACGGCTTAAGAAAATAAATTCTTAGACCTCCAAACAAAATATCCTATTCTAATATTATACTACATATTAATTATATTTCGTATGCTACCGAAAATACCTGTTAATTATATTTCGTATGCAAATATTTTGTTTGATGATATCATCTTTTTAAAAGAAAATGTTTGTTTGGGGATTATTTAAACATTATAAAAAGAAATTTCCTATATCATTTTCTTAATTATAAAGAAAATAATCTCCTATTTCATTTTCTCAATTATAAAGAAAAAAGTTTCCTATATCATTTTCTTAATTATAAAGAAAAAATTTCCTATATCATTTTCTTAATTCTAAAGAACAAATTTCGACAAAACTAATGTTAATAATTAACAATATCACAAGCACTAAAATGATTTTTTTTATTGGCCGTTTCTTCTTGTAGGCATCTTTGGCGTGTTCATGATAACAGACCAGCAATATTCAGCTAGAATACTTACATCCACTGAAACGCTTTTTAAACGTAGAAATGTCTTGGTGAAATCTTTCCTCAATCTCATCACTAATTACGCGAAGGTTTTGAAGAAAACAGTCCAGATCTGAGTCCAAAAACACGAAAGCATTTCACTATGCCACCTACAAGATCTTCATAATTACGATGTGGATTTTTGCTAAAAAGGTGCGTGGTAAACAGAAAACAATCACAGATTCGTTATTCTCAGCCAAAAATACATAAGAAACATTATTTTATTCTACAGGACATTTTTCATGTTGTACAGTGTAATAAGACAAATCTGTAATCACTCCACTCGACTTTCCGAACATTAGGCAATTAACGGTTGTATGCATAAATTAAAGTAAGACAAGTAGTTAAATAAACAAAAGGGGAAAATATGATAGGGGGTTTGAGTATTTTTCTAAATTGTTTAATTTTACGCTATCGCACTTTAAAATATTTGGGCCCATAGACCATAATGATAAAGAATTTTTCTTTGTGTCCCTGTAAATATACCATAAGTGCCAGATTCACCAAAATCTATACACTTCGTGTAACAGTGATTTATAACATGTATATAAGTTTTTAGTTGAGATGAATAAGGCGTTTAGACGTTATCTCACTTTAAAAAATTTGGGCCCATAGGTCATAATCAGAGCTGCAACTTTTTAAACTTTTAAATCAGAATTGACACCAGTATTTTTAAATAGAATATATTACATATGTTTTCGATGATTAATATTACCGAAAACAGCTATAAAAATTTTCCGGTTTGAAGTCTCCCTTGAAAAACGGGAGACCTGGCACCTATGGTCATAAAGATAAAGAATTTTTCTCTGTGTCCATGTAAAAAAACTGTAAGTGCTAGATTCACCAAAATCTGTGCAGTACATGAAACTGTGACCTATAATATGTGTATAAATTTTCAACTCAATCGCATAAGGTGTTTAGACGAAATCACACTTTAAAAAATTTGGGCCCATAGGCCACAATGATAAAGAATTTTCTTTGTGTCCCTGTAAAATAACTATAAGTCTTAGATTCACCAAAATAAATAGGGTTATTTCTATGGTGGCCTATAATATACGTACCAACTTTCAGCTCATTCGAATAAAGCGTTTAGGCGCTATTGTGTTCACTCACACACATACATACATCATCGAAAAATTGTAAAAATGATCTCAGGGAACCTTAAAACGTATAGAAACACCAAATTCTCAGTTAGATTTTTGACATGATTATTACAGTACTTTCCTTACACACATATATATATATATATATTCGGAAAGCAAAAATTATGTTTATTTCATAACATTTAAATTTCTTTAAATTATCTTAAATTTTCTGTGCATTAATATAAATATTAAATAAGTTCTATATTTAATAAGTCACAATTATATTAATTAGTTGCAAATATATTAATAAGTTACAATATATTTAATGAAATGAGCTCTACATAAAAACATACTATACACCATTTATAAAAACTTTTTTTTTTCTTTTTTACAATCTTGATATAGTATTTCTTTAGATTAAGTTTTAAATTAAAATGATCATGCCACATTTCTTTATATACTTATATCAAGTGGTCTTAAATGTAATATTCATACTATTTATGTTTACAAAATGTTAAAGCACTCTTTAAAACACTTGAATTTTGCTTTTTGAGCACGCTTAGTAGTATTTTTATTTCTTAACGAAAAAAGTTTTAATTATCGTAAAGTGTTCAGAAGAGGGTTCTTTTCAAAAAGTTCTTTAACGAACAAAACTATCTAATGCACTTTTCGAACTTAGTTAAATTAAACAAATTCTCTTAGTTAATGTATGTTAGTAAAATTTTAAAATATCCCTATAGACTACTTTAAAAACTAGAAACATAGAAATTTTAAATAAATAATAACATAAAATTAGTTATATTTTTAGAACTATTTGGAACTAAGTCAATTTTAATTTTTGAAAAATTCTGGTAATATATTCAGTGTTTATTTAGAGGGTAAACATTTGATCGTAATTTATAAAGAGTTATTATAATAAGATAGAAAAGACATGCGTTACATATTGATTATGAAATAAATTCCATCTTATGAGATCATCAGAAAATCTTTGCAAAGTCAATTTTATTCTCCTCACTACACATTGTACTCATACACTAATTCACAGATGTCTGTAAAACTACATTTTCACCAATATTTGTGATATGGAAAAAAAAAAAAAAAAAGAATTGTTAGATGATTTGCAATGATAATAATTTTTTTTTCTTAAGTTTAAAAGTTCATACTAAGTTTTAACAATGGTGAAAAGCACTGCAGTCTATATTAGTGATGTATACAAATTATACCCTTCATATTATTTCTTAAATAGCCAATGCTTCATAAAAAAAAAAAAAAAAATAAAAATAAAAAAAAACAAGAAACATAAAAACTTAATACAGATACATAAACGAAAATGCCTAACTTCAATAAAAAGTTGACAGAATTATGGTACAATAACCAGTTCAAATACTTGTAAGTCATGTGTGTATAGTATATGTACGGCTAGTAGAGAAAATAACCTTTTTTGTACTAACTAGCAGATATGTGATTTAGAAATCCGCCAGAGCCAGAGGTCTGAGTCTGACATGGCACATTTTCTTCACAGGGCTCGGTCTTAATTTTTTTTTCATCCTTGGACTTGATTAGATTGAGATTAGATTTTATCCGGGCCGTGTTGAATTTATTTTTAGTTTTCTCGCTAATTAGTGAAGAAGGTAGATTAAACACAACATTTCTTTTACATAATTTTATAAGCCCGTAAGTCACGAGATATTTCGTTTTGTTAAAAAGCATTTTAAACTTCAATTTAATTGCCCATATTATCACTGTCTGTGCATTCACGCTCTGATTTTCTTTAATATTCTAAGCCTCTCTCGAAACTGATATATGTTATTAAAAGTCACAATAGCACCATGTTTCCTAGTATTTAAAATGGTATGTATGGCGCTACTAGTTTGTGCACATATACATACAGAAGAATTTAGATACGTTATGGTCTATGAATCAAAATTTCTGAGGAAAATTTTTAAGCGTATTTTAACTAACTTTATAGGGCACTTAATCTAATGAAATGAACATACATTTTTCAAATGTGCCAAATCATGTTTTTCATTGAAAATAGTAGAATTACCATTAGTAATTCTACTACAGAATGAAACAAAAGGATTCAGATATAATACGGAATAAGTGGAAATAGTTGAAATTAGATTTTTCTAGTAGTGTTAAGCATCTTAATATTCAACAACATTGTTTGACAAGTACTAACTTTTTTTGGTTTGACTTTCTGTCCGTCCATCATCTGTTTCAAATTTGTAAATATGTATCGACTGTTAAAAAAGTAGTCAGTAGATTGTTAAAAATGTTATAGTACAGAGTAATATACATTACACCACGTTTCCTAGTAAAAGTCTTTATATTTTTGAAATTGTATACAGCTATATTTAAATTTTTTTTTTTTCATTTAATGAATTACAAGCTAATACATATTTAGAAGTTTTTATTTCACTTGGTTTATTCACTTGTTTTATTTATTTAATTATTTATGTATGTATGCGGATCTTGTCTAACAAGGGACACATCGATCGTAACCAAACTTTACAGGTAGTTAAACGGTACGAAGATATACACTCCTATCAATTTATATCGGCAAACGTTACTTTAGAAAGGAAATAGTTCGACGTTGGAATTATTATTATTATTATTATTATTATTATTTTGCAATATTGTGACGTTATTCAATTTATCCATTTGACTTTTCTATCCCCCCCCCCCCCCAAACGACCAAAACGTGCTGTTGATTTATTTATTTAAATTGTATTTATAGTCCAGGCAACGAAGGCCAAAATTTGACGAATAGAGGAAAAAAATCGTGTAGTTTTGAAATTTTACATACTCATATCCGAGAGGGTTCTGAACAACATACTAAAAGTCCCCGCGCGTGGGGGGTGAGCGGGAGGACAGGGGGGGCATTTAAGGGGGGCAATTTTCAGTTTTTATTAAATATCTTAAAAACTATCGCATATAGAGAAAAAATGTCAGTTACAAAATTAATCTACGCAAAATTTCCTACAAAAATGTATGTTACAGTTTGTTTGTACGATCATTAATTTAGAAGATATAGGGAGGTGAATTAACACATTTTCTTGAAAAATTCTTTTTTGCAATAGTAAAATCAACTAAAGTGTGCAATTAAAAGGGTTCTTGTCAAATATTTTCTAATGTAAAAAACAAAGATATACATAGGGAATATGCAAAGATAATACAGCATGTTTTGTAAGTTTTAAATAATTTTAAGGCTAGTAGGCGCAAGTGGCGGTTTGAGTAAAAATCTGGATACGTCCAGTCAAAATAGGAAAAATAGAAAAAAAAAAAATCGTGTAGTTTTGAAGTTTTGCACACTCATAGCTGAAAGGGTCCTGAACAACATACTAAAAGTCCCCGCCCGTGGGGGTGAGCGGGGGCAGGGGGGCAATTTTCAGTTTTTATTACATATCTTAAAACCTATCGCATTTAGAGAAAAAATGTCAATAACAAAATTAATCTACGCAAAATTTCCTACAACAATGTATACTACATTTTGTTTGTACGATCATTAGTTTAGAAGATATAGGGAGATGAATTAACACATTTTCTTGAAAAATTCTTTTTTTGCAATAGTAAAATCAACTAAAGTGTGCAATTAAAAGGTTTCTTGTCAAATATTTTCTAATGTAAAAAACAAATATATACATAGGGAATATGCAAGGATAATACAGCATATTTTGTAAGTTTTAAATAATTTTAAGGCTAGCAGGCGCAAGTGGCGGTTTGAGTAAAAATCTAGATAACGAAGACCCAAAACCGATCAACATAAAAAAAAAAAAAAAAAAAATCGTGTAGCTTAGAAATTGAGCACAGTTATAAAGTTAAGTGCCCTGAATAACATACTAAAAGTCCCTAACCATGGGGGGGGGGCATTTAAAGGGGGGCACATTTCAGTTATTTATTAAGTATCTTGAAATCTATCGCATTTAGAGACAAAAAATCTCAAAGCTATAAGATTTTTTTAAATGTTGATCGGTTTTGGGTCTTCGTTATCTGGATTTTTACCTAAACACCACTTGCGCCTACTAACCTTAAAATTATTTAAAACGTACAAAACATGCTGTATTATCCTTACATATTCCCTATGCATATATTTGTTTTGTACATTAGAAAATATTTTATCAGAACCATTTTAATTCCACAATTTAGTTGATTTTACTATTGCAAAAAAAAAAAAAAAAAAAAAAAAAAAGAATTTTTCAAGAAAATGTGTTATTTCGTTCCCCTATATCTTCTAAACTATTGATCATACAAACAAAATAGAATATAAAATTTTTTTAAGAAATTTCATGTAGATTAATTTTGCAATTGAGATTTTTTTTTCTCTAAATGCGATAATTTTCAAGATACTTAATAAAAACTGAAATGTGCCCCCTTTAAATGCCTCCCCCATGGTTAGGGACTTTTAGTATATTATTCAGGACACTTAACTTTATAACAGTGCTCAATTTCTAAGCTACACGATTTTTTTTTTTTTTTTTATGTTGATCGGTTTTGGGTCTTCGGTATCTAGATTTTTACTCAAACCGCCACTTGCGCCTGCTAGCCTTAAAATTATTTAAAACTTACAAAACATGCTGTATTATCCTTGCATATTCCCTATGCATATATTTGTTTTTTACATTAGAAAATATTTGACAAGAACCCTTTTAATTGCACAATTTTGTTGATTTTACTATTGCAAAAAAGTATTTTTCAAGAAAATGTGTTATTTCATCTCCCTATATCTTCTAAACTAATGATCATACAAACAAAATGTAATACACATTTTTGTAGGAAATGTTGCGTAGATTAATTTTGTAACTGACATTTTTTCTCTAAATGCGATAGTTTTTAAGATATGTAATAAAAACTGAAAATTGCCCCCCTTAAATGCCCCTCTGCCCCCCGCTCACCCCCCACGGGCGGCAACTTTTAGTATGTTGTTCAGGACCCTCTCGGCTATGAGTGTGCAAAACTGCAAAACTACACGATTTTTTTTTTTTTCTATTTTTCCTATTTTGACTGTACTTATCCAGATTTTTACTCAAACCGCCACTTGCGCCTACTAGCCTTAAAATTATTTAATACTTACAAAACATGCTGTATTATCCTTGCATATTCCCTATGTATATATTTGTTTTTTACATTAGAAAATATTTGACGAGAACCCTTTTAATTGCACACTTTAGTTGATTTTACTATTGCAAAAAAGAATTTTTCAAGAAAATGTGTTATTTCATCTCCCTATATCGTCTAAACTAATGATCGTATAAACAAAATGTAATATACATTTTTGTAGGAAATTTTGCGTAGATTAATTTTGTAACTGACATTTTTTCTCTAAATGCGATAGGTTTTAAGATATTTAATTAAAACGGAAAATTGCCCCCCTTAAATGCCCCCCCTGCCCCCCGCTCACCCCCCCACGGGCGGGGACTTTTAGTATGTTGTTCAGGATCCCCTCGGCTATGAGTATGCAAAATTTCAAAACTACACGATTTTTTTCTTCTATTTTTCCTATTTTGACTGGACTATTAAGATTATTTGCAAGAAAGAATGTAGACGTATATGTTTGTAAAAATTCTACCGAAATAGACCTGAAAATACCCAATCGCCATGTAATATGTATTAGGAACTGCTTGATACGCTCCATGTTACCATGTCATATAATAAAATAGGAATTAAATAAACTATTAAAAATTCTAATTGAAATTTTTCTTATGCAAAAACACGTTATTTTTAAATCTAATATAAATTTCAACACCGATACCTCTCTGTTTTGAAGTAATGTTTACCGATATAAATTGGTAGGAGTGTATATCTTCGTACTCTTTTACTGCCTGTAAAGTTTGGTTACGATCGGTGTGTCACAGTTCGTGAGCGTCCCAAAAAATTTTATTTTCACCCGCTTCTCTATGATCCAATCGAGCTAGAATTTTGCATGCATGTATATAACTCCGAAGACAATACATGCTAAATAGTAATGGAATTACGGATGTATATCTGGGGACCCTGGGCCCGTAAATTCAGTTCATAATTTTTTGAAGTTAACCCCCGCCCCCTTAGGAAGACCCCCCACGCAGGACATTCCACCTACAGGCCTAGGACTCAACATTAAGAAAAAATATATACCGCTTTCATCTAGAACGAATTAGTGGTCAGTTTCTAAATCCCTAAACTAGAAATACCTATAGATTTCCGAGCTATGCGTATAAGGCACGCCAATAAGCTGAATAGACGAAATGATCGAGAATTTGTTGTCTATACATTTCTAGATGGTGAAACAATATTCTGAATATTCTAAATATTCTGAATCCTTTGTATTGCGAGACATTCTCGCTTGGTTTTTCTAGAAATGGGTCATAAACCAAGATTATGGTAACTTAAACTAGCCTCTTGTATTCGCATTTATTTGCAGAGATTTTTAAATTAAGTTTGTGCTCGATAATATAGGCAATCGCTCTAGAATTCTAATAGAGGTTTCTAGAACTCGCTTTCAAAGAGGGGCTAGAATTTATAAGGATGACATGGAACTATTTTTACTAGAGCCACGAACTAGATTCTAGATGTCAGTTATAGAATTTTTTCTCAGTGTAGTGAAGTCAATCGGTTTTAAGCCACGCAAAAACAACTCGAATTAAAACCCACTTCCTATCATAAGACTGAACTGAAAATTTTCATACTTATATAATTCTGATGATAATGTATGCTGAAGTAGTATTTGATTTGGAATGAGGATCTGGGTGTCGTAAGCTCGAAAATCCAGTTCAAAATTTGTTTCGAATTTTAATCTACTTCCATTGTCCGACTGAGTTGAGATTTTGCATAGATGTATAACTTCGATGACAATACTTGCTGAAGTAGTAACGGACTTAGGGGTTGGAGTCAGGGGTCACTGTGCCCACAATTCCAGTTCAAATTTTTTTCGAATTGTAACCCTCTTCAAGAAGTAACGAACATGGAGAAGGGGAAAGGGGAGGAGGGAGGCCTGGGTCCTTAACTCCAATAGTACAAATTTAGGTTAAGATCAAACTAAATATCAAGTTTGATTAAATTTCGCAGGTTGATTCGGGAGATAGAGAGCGTCCACAAAATTTATGTACACCCGCACAAACACACGTATAGACAGACATTTTCTAAAAATAGTCAAATCGTGCTCAGGGCATCACAAAACGCTTAAATCCATCAAAAACCGATGCTCGAAATTTTTTACGAATCCAAAGTAACAATACGCATTTGTAAATAGTAATAAGGCCATTTTTCGCATGCTCGTTCAAAAAAAAAAAATTAAATAAATAAATAAAATAATAATAATAATAATAATAATAATAAATAAATAAATAAATAAATAAATAAAAAATTATGCAGACACGACATTATTTCATTATTTAAAACATGAAAATGTGACATTGACAGATTTTAATTTAGTGCCAGAGACCTACTGCTAAACTTATTAATATAGACAAATTCTTCTTTAGTTAATCCGTGACGATCTAAATTCCATGATAAAGTTTTCATTAAATCAAACCAATGTGTTTCAGCTGCAGATATTGTAACAAATAACGTTGGAAGTCCAAACTGTCGTATAGCCGCAAAACAACGTTTTTTCTGTTTTTCCCAATGAGGGGGAGGTGTGCTTTGGGGGGGACTCATGTCAAAGGTGTGCCTTGGGGGGGGACTCATGTCAAAGTTGGGCCTTGGGGGGACTCATGTCGAAGTTGGGCCTGGGGGGGGACTCATGTCAAAGTTGTGCCTTGGGGGACTCATGTCAAAGTTGTACCTTGGGGGGGGACTCATGATAAAGCTGGGCCTGGGGGGGACTCATGTCAAAGTTGTGCCTTGGGGGGACTTCATTCAATAAATCCCCATTCAATAAACCGACTGAAATAGGCCCTTAGCACTATTAAGAGTGTATTATAAAAATTCGACAACGCTGTACCGACTGAAATAGGGGTACCTTGGGGGGGGACTCATGTCAAAGTTGGGCCTGGGGGGGGGGACTCATGTCAAAGTTGTGCCTTGGGGGGACTTCATTCAATAAATCTCCATTCAATAAACCGACTGAAATAGGCCCTTAAGACCAGTATCGACTTGGGCTCAAGATCAACGCTCAAAATGTCATTAATCACGCTTCCGACACAAAGAGCCAAATGTCTTGTCATCAGTTGTAGCCCTTTTTTATCAGATTGGGCAGTTACCTCAAAGGAAAGCATGCAAAATTGACAAAGATATCTACCCCCCAGCCCCGCAATTATCTCAGCAGGGGACCCCGTTCCAGGGTTTTGAGCTAGAGTGAGCTAGAGTGAGCCGGCGTAACCACATCAAAGGATTCTGAATAGAAAGCGCCCAATGAGCCCAAATGGAAACCGGACTTTAGCACTATTAAGAGTGTACTGTAAAAATTCGACAACGCTGTACCGTCTGAAATAGGGGTACCTTGGGGGAGACTCATGTCAAAGTTGGGCCTTGGGGGGACTTCATTCAATAAATCCCCATTCAATAAACCGACTGAAATAGGCCCTTAGCACTATTAAGAGTGTATTATAAAAATTCGACAACTGTACCGACTGAAATAGGCCTCTAGCACTAATAAATAAATAAAGATTGAATTATTTTAAGTTTTAAATATTTTGCATGTCAAAAGTTTTAAGCCATTTCACAATAATACAATCAATTGAAAAAAAAACAACAACAAAAAAAAAAAAAACATCAACCTCTTATATATTGTATCTGTCAGAAATGAAATTAATCATAATTTAATTTTGATTCTCATTGCCATAAACTTCTTATTAACCACAAGAGTTAATGTATAAAAATCTTGTACTACGGCTTATTATTACAACTTCTTAAATGCAAAAATTTGGGAGTAACAGTAGGGTAGGATGCATATAGGGTATAGTTAACATAAGTTAAATATATTTAAGTACAAATCACACAAGTCATATTAAAAAAAAAAAAAAAAAAAAAGTTAATAATAATAATAATAAAACGATTAATTATTAGAGATGTTAAATACCAATTATCATTAACGCAATTTACATGCTTTATTTATTGCACTTTTAAATCTGAAAAAAAAAAAAAAAAAAAAAAATCAATAAAACACTTTTTTTTTTTTCCGATTTTCATTAAATACTTGGTGTGAAATTAATCTAAATTCACTATTAATCTACTACTTTTATAAAACATGATATTCATTTCTTTTAAATATAAGTAATTTACTCATAGAATAGAATTTGCCATCTTAGCCAATTTGATAGAATTTGCCATCCCGTCTGTTTTAATTTTTTTTTTTTTTTTTAATAGTTATAACTGCATAAAGTCATACTTAAATGCATACATAAATACCGGACATACTTATTTATAAATGTTAAAAATTAATTACTGTAATTTTCGGCGTATAATCTGCAAGTTAGATAAGTCCGATTTGCACCAGAAATTTTAATTGACAAATGAAGATATATTTGCTGTTTCTTCCAAAAAATATAGATTATGCTGTTACATGAAATTTCTGGTGGAGAAATGACACATCTTACCTGCGTATTATACGCCGAAAATTACTGTAATATTTTCATGAAGTTTTTTTTTTGAATGATTTATACAAAAGGTTCTCAGAATTCATAGCACTATACGAGTAATAGGGAAAAAAAAAAAAAAAACAGCCTACATTTTTCTGGCTGTAGGAAAAAAAAATTCTCTTAGATAAACAGTTGAGTAACATAATACTCTTCACAGGTGGTCTCTTCATAAAGGGTTGCCCTCTTGGAATTGCATCATTTGTATTCAGTTTCTAAAAACCACACGGCATCAGTCAATTTATAAATTCATTCTACATATCCTATTTCACTTTTTTGTTACACATATTTACATATACGCGCTTATAGTGTAGTGTATATATATATATATATATATATACACTATAAGTGCAATTCTAAGAAATATTTTTGATTTTTGTGTATATACAGGGCTACAGGTATTTGAAAATCAATTGGTCGCCAGGAAACATTTCTGGTATCTGGTAAATCTTATCCCCAACAAACACAAGACTTCTGGCCACAAGCTGTAAACGTTCTGGCCAAACTGACTTGTGGCCACTGGTATCATGCCAGTGCAATATTTTAAATAGCGCGCCTCAACTTCCGGCAGCCGGTGATTAACTAATCACGGGCCAGTGGGGGGAAACTAATATGCTTTTTCCTTGCTCAGAGCCACTAGAGATCGGTTTCGGGGGAGACACTTGTGGCCTTGCATCATTTAAGAAGAAGCGGCCCACGAGCGGATGCCCATAAAGATACCGGATCTACTAATCTCGCGCACGCGCAGACCATTTTATATCACCCCGTCATTCTTCCTCTTCCTAGTAAACAAGTAAAAATGGCGGATTGTGTCTGTGTGGCGTCGTCGTCTTTGAACAGTCGTCGGAAAGTGAAAGCAAAGAATCTTCCTGAAGTTTCACATGTGAGTATTCAAGTTCCTTTATACTTTCGTCTTTTTTTTTTTTTTTTTTTTTTTAATATATATGCTTAGACTTGTCTAACTTTATTATTTTAATGTGTGTGGTTATATATTATACACACACACACATACATATAATGCATGTAATAGTAAAAAAAACCCTAAGCAACTACTTTCTATCATAAAAATTTATTTCACAATTTATAAAAATTACACGTGTAAAAACCTACTTGATTTATGTCCTTTACATCTTAGTTAAGTTTTATATTATATATAAAAAAAATGTTAATAAATCAATAATTAAATGTTGTTTTAAATTTTTGAAGTTCAATTAACTTTAAATTAAACTTTTATTTTATCTTTGTGATTAATTTCGTTTTAAGTGAAAATCTGTATTAACAGTCTTGCAACAGGTTCAGTAAATCGGTAAGCCTCACATGCAATCAGGTTTAGGTCTAGTTGACTAAATTTTTTTTCTCTTGCATATTAAGTTTGGTTCAGGTTAACTGATTTATTTTTCTTCTGGGTCAAATTGACTGAATTTTTTTCCTGCGGGTTAGGTTTAAGTTTCCAATGAGCTTAAGAACATCTTTCAAAAAATTTTATCATAATAAACAGAAATTTGTTTAATATAATTATAAATATACTACATATTCCTATGATTATGTGCTCACAAATTATTACATACATTAATAATGTTAGATATTGCAGAAAGGCAATAAACAAAGAAACTTAAAGCATATTTTTGTACTCTTGAAGTACATAACACACATAAATGGTTAAAAATTATTAATCTATTTTTCATATTTTTAAATTTATAACTTAGTGTATCAAAATGAAACCTTAATTGTAATTTTATTTTGCAAAATTACATTTTTTACAATTTCACCAAAAGAAGACCCTAGCCGAAAAGTTTGTAAAGAACTCTATTTTCACACTAAATTTGAATTTACAAAATTATGTGTAGAAATTTTCACAATATCACAATGACCCTGTGTGAAAAGTCTGGACAGACCCCTGTATTTAGAGGGTACAATTAATTAAACAAGCAGTGAGAGCAGCCTCGAACTATATTTAACTGATTGTATGTTGTTAAATTAAAAGATTATGATTTTAAAACTTTTTGGAGCCTTCAGGGCTTTTTAAACACTACAATGTAAAATATGCTATCATTTTTAAAATACCATATGAGACATTGTTAAATGACATAAACTGGTATGAGAGCTAAATAAACAAGGAAATATTTTCTTTTTGAAATATCACCCGCAAGGTGGGCAAAGGCGAACTGGAATATGTGTATAACATTAATTAATAAATTGTATACTAATTAAATATTTACAATTTATACACCAGTGCTTGTATGAATAATTAAAATATAATGAATAATTAAAATATATAATAATATGTATAAAAATAATTTTAAAAAAGTTAAGGTATAATTTATTTTTGTGTTTATTAATGTTGCTTAGTAGAGATGAATCTAAAATTAAGAAATGAGAAATATTAGTTCGTCTAATGAAATATTTTGTTATATTTTACAAACTTTTTTTTAAATTTACATAAGAAATTATTAAAAATTTCATTTTTTTAAAGTTAGATAAACAATTTCATTCCATTAAAGCCAATAACTTTGGTATTTAAAAAATGTGATTTAAATCAGTGATTTTTTTTTTTTTTTTCGAAAAAATCAATTGATTTAAATCACTACAACCCTGAAAGAGTCATTAAGAAAAAGAAAAAAAAAATAGAAGAAGAAAAATTTTTTGTCAAACAATATCCTGTGAAAATCTTTTTATTGTGAAAAAATAAGCTTCCTTATTTATCTATTTATTTATTTAACTTTTTAAATAAGAAATGTCTTTTTCGTCCATTTTATTTTTTTAATCAGATGGAATGTCGATGTGTATAACTTGTTTATTGTTGTCGTTTGAAATAGCTTTTTCGATAAAATTGTTGCTTACAAATCATTACAAGCACAAATCATTGGCGATTCAGTAAAAAACTGGAAAATATAAACTGTTTTTTGATAATTATTCAACAATATATACATAGGTAGTATCTTTAAAGGGGCTTGAGTTCATTTTCATGTTATAATATCGCATAGGCAAACTTTAGCATATCTCTTCTCTTGGATAGTGAGCGACGGGCAAAGAGGCTCTCTGCTCATGTATTCTCACTTTGCTTGGAGAAATAACAGTGGGAGAAACGAAACTGACGAAGGAAACAAAACTTTCATGCATGCACTAAGCATTTCCCCCCCCCAAGCTGGGGCGATCTCGGGCAGCACATACACAGATTAGGCACTCCGAGAATCTAAAAAGGGGAGGTTAAATATGAGGTTATAAGATGGCAAGATTTTGCCATATTTAAATATATAAAAAGAATGTTTTCTGTCACCGTATCGTGTAAGAATTCTAGTAAGATCAATAACTAGAGCAAATTTTTACTCGCCACAGACAGTAAAAATTCCACTCGCCAATGGCGAGCTGGCAAGTGAAAATTTCGCACCCTGTGTATATTTTTGTACACCCTGTGTATATCTTTACTCGCCACAAACCCTTTCAAACACAGGGGTTGATCCAGGTTTTAATTTTTGGGGCCCATTTTTGTGAAAAACTATTTTTTCTTTTGTGTGAAATTTTTATTTATTTTTGTGAAAATCAAAATATTTTTGTGAAAAAAAAAAGTTGTCACTAGAAACCTTTAATTTTCAGGGATGAGATTTTTCAGCTGATTTCAGTTTTTTTGTACATTTAGCTTTTCAGCTTTAAAAAAAATCAGCTTTTTTTAATTTTTTATGTGCATTTGTTCTTTTTTATACATTGAAGATAAAAATAAATATTTATTACTGTAATATAATAAATTTTGTCATTAAAATTCTAGTTTCATTTCAACATCTTTCCTTTGCATACAGTTTCAGCCTTTTTGTATTTTTGTTATCTCATCCTTGCATTTTAGCAGTTACTCTATCTAATGTTTAATAGCAAGTTAATAGCATTTTATTAAACAAGTATAGACACTCATTAAAAGTAATACTGTAAACATCAGACATGTTACTTTTTAGGCTTGAAAATTATTATTCTTGGGATCAATGCAAATCTGCATTAAAACTTTTTGGACATATGTAGTAGGGGGGGGGGAGGGGGTTAGCCTGAATTTATGCAATATATTATTAGCAATTTCTATGCGATTGGCTTTCAAGAAATGTGAAATTCAAATTTGGAGAAAATGAAAAAGAAATAGCACTTCAAGTTCATTAGGAAAATACTGTTGAACTACATTACTTTGCTAATCAGTTGCCCCAGCAAACAATGCTTCTATAGAAAAAAACTTATTTTCAAGTACATGTGTAATAATTTTGTCTGTTTTTAACAGGGTTGTCAGATTTGCTGCCCGGGTAGATACCCATTTTCCCTGCCGGGGTGGGTTTTTTAACTTAAAAAACCCTGGGTTTTTTGGGGAAAAATGGGTTTTTATCAAATAGCATTTTGTAATAGTAAGTACTTTTTAAACACCAAAATGCAACAGTAAAGTGTTTGTTTACATACAAACATGCATGTACAAAATTTATTTGGCTATCATACAATATTTATTAGATTTATTATTTTCATAAAAAGTGAGTAAGTGTTCTTTAACTTGAAATCGATGGACCAAGAAAAAAATTAGTTATATAATTGTAAAAAGAAAATAACTGTACAAAGTATTAAAAATGTATTAAACGTTTACAAAAACATATTTCCTGAAATTAAATATGAAAAATAAGTCACATTTATGTTTTATAATTCAATAAAGAATAAAGCAGATGGATTAAAGGAAACACCATATCAGGGGTGCAGAATATGTCCGAACGAGGTTCGGGGGAAATTTAAACTGACTGGGGAAATTTTGAATATTTTTTTTGAGAGAAAATAAATATGTAAATCAAAAATAACAATTTGCTACTTTGAAATGCTTATACACTAACAGCGATATTTTTATGTTACACTGTATACTTATTCTCTTAGAGATTTATTACATAGAACAAATGACTTTGTATAGCAAAGTAGATTTTTGCATTATTGAGGGAAATTTATACTGTGTTTGGGGGGAATTTTCCGAGGTTTGAACATTTTCTGCACCCCTGCACCATATTATCACCATAATAAAGGAAATGGAGAAATAATTATAAAAAAATGAATATTTTTTAACATTTTATTGTAATGGTAGTAGTACACAAGAACAAAACATTTTTACACTACATAAAAATCCAAACTTTTCTACAAATTACCAGTCTTCTTCACTTTTACTTTTTAATAACTGGTGGCACTTAACTAGTTTTAGTGTTTTGTCATTGCCTAACCTATTATGAAGTTTGTTTTGCCCAAAGCCAAAAGTTGAAAACAGGCGCTCAACTGCTGCAGAACTGGCAGGCAATAAATTTAACAATTCCATAAAATGACAAAAATCTTGCTTTAGAGGACCATTTGATTTTTCGAAGTTGAAGGAGTTAAACCATTTGATTTTTCGGAGTTGAAGGAGTTAAAGTTCTAGTTATGGTTACATTAATAATTAATTTAAGCTTTCTTTTATAATGCAAGCTGTGTCATTTATGTTTATTATTATTATTTACTTTTCAAAATAAAAGTAACTTAGATAAATTTCAATTTTACAATTCCCCTTTCTCATTTCTTTCTATAATATATTTTCTTTCAAAATTATCTCTTTCCAATATTTTTTCTTTAAAAATGCTATTTTAAATGTTGTCTAAAAAAGTATTAATTGCAATAACAAAATGGAAAAAGTTAAACTGAAGGAAAGGAGGGGAAAAGTATGAATTTGTAAAAAAAAAAAAAATAATAATAATAAAGGCAAAACAATTTTAGATTATTTCAGTAGTTGATCCAGATACTCTTATTTAAATTTAACAGATGGACAAAGTAGAATGATTTGAGAGTACGTATTTAAGTTCTGTTTATTTTATATCATTCTTTTTGCTTTTTGATATCTAAATGAAAAGGTGTATTATAAAAATAGTTAACAATAAACTCCTCAAAGTTATAAATTAAAAATGTAATTTTATTATTACAAAAAAACAATATTGATAAAAAGAAAAGCCTCCCTTTCTCTAACAATAAAAATAGCTAATAACAAAAACTTACTTTTGTGTATTTTAGATTAGTAGCCAGTGTTTCCGCTACGGTAGCATTTTTCGCGAAATGCTAAAAGACTTATCCAAAATGCGAAAATGAAATAACATGTTTTCGCTTTTTTGCTAAAGCATCTTACTAAACACAAATTGAAAAAAAAAAAAAAAAAAAAAAAAAAATCTTCGGCGAAAATATTATAACGAATCTTTTATGGAAAACAAATCGTAATATTGATCAAGAAAAATCCATCGGTTCATGCGTATATAAGGAAAATCAAACGCTGAACTACGCATAAGAATCACATACAGGAAATCAATTTGTAAATAAACATGAGGCATTTGTAAAGTGGTCTAATATGAAAAAAAGAAAAATTATAAATTGCAAACCAAAAAGCTTTGAATAGTAATAAACAAATTTCACTTATATTACTTTTTTTTTTTTTTTTTTGTATGTTATGATTTTATTTTCAGATACAGTATAAGCTTAATGTAGTTATACATGCTATAGTGCAGTGTTAGAAATAAAAATTTTGAAACTAGGCGTCAAAATGACGCCTGGATTAAATTTTTTGGGCGTCAAAATGAAAAATGTAGGTGCCATCTATAATTAAATATGTATATTAATAATAATAATAAAGCATCAACTTATAAATAATATATGCAAGATTATATAAAAAATATTTATGTAATGAATGTAATTACATTGACAATATTAAACGTACATATTTAAAATCGCAAATTTATTCTTTGTCCAGAAGATATATCATTCCACCACAATTTAATAGCATTTTCCGGGCAGAAATCTTTCAATTTAGGGCTGTTTAATTTAATCATTAACAAATCGTCAACTACTTTCATAGAGATATGATTTCTTAAATAAGTTTTTATTAGGTTCAATTGACTGAAATAGACTTGTTTACAATCTGATGGGATTGGGAAAATTATTAGGTATAATGAGGGAAAAATCCAGGCGTCAAATATGGCACCTGTGATTGAAATTCTGGGCGTCAAAATGAAAAAACTGGTCGCAAAATGCGAGTAACGACCACTTATTTCTAACCCTGCTATAGTGATAATTATATCTCCAGAAAAATAATATAAGTCGTATATGTTCATATTGCTTTAAAAAGTTTACAATATAAAGTAATAATCTAAAAAGTTTAATATTTTTCATGTCTGCCAATAAATATGTTAAAATATATGCTTGTACTATATTCGAATTGATCTGGTTACAGTGGTAAGTACAATTATTAATTCCTTTTTTGTTTTTCATTAATTAAAATTTTTTTACTTTCTGTGTATAATTCTTTAAAGGCCTGATTAAAAACTTTTAAGTTTAATTTACAAATGAAAATCAAACATATCGAGGCGTTTAGAATAATGCGTAAATTGATATTCATTTTCTTTCTACTGTTTCTGGCATTTTAGCATTTTGCTAAAGCTTTTTTTTCTGATTTTAGCTTTTTTGCTAAAGAAAATTTTTACTCAGCTTAAACCCTATTAGTAGCACATTACATATAATTTTGTTAATGACTTTTAACTTGTAATCGAGATTGCACATTAAAAGGATTTATAATAATTAAATTAATGATAATAAAATATGTAGTAATTTTTCTTTAAATTTATTTCTGTATCCCGACCAGAAACTGCTCTGCTTTGCTGTTTCTTTCTAATACTTAAAATTCAAATACAGCTGTTTTCTAGCGATACTTTGGAAAACCCTAAATTTCAAGCAGAATAATTAATTTTATTAATTAATTAAATAATGTTTTTAGTGCTTGCTAAATAATAAGCATAATAAATGTTATAAGCATACTATATATACACTTGTGTTGCATATTATTAGTTTTTAGAAAGAAGAAATTTTATTTTCCCCCATTTTCCCCAAAAAGCCCGGGTTTTTTACAACCCTGGTTTTTAAGCACTTAAAACTATTTTAATTATAATTAATATGATATATAATATAAGATTGATTGTTCTGATTTTGTTTATTGTGTGTATATATATGTATTTTATTATTGTATTTTTATTATTTATCATTATTTTTATTATTTATCATTATTTTTATTATTGTAAAATTTATGTTGTGTCAGTTGCCTGATACCACTTTTGAGAGGGGGAGGGGGATCGTGAAAAGTTCAGCCCTTTTTTCTGTAAGCTTGTACCATGTCTGAAACATGGAAAATTTTTACAAAATTATTGTTTTTATAAAACAAAATTTTGTGAAAGGGCTGTTTTTATAAATCTGAATTTTGTGAAGGGGTCCATTTTAGAGATTTGAATTTTGTGAAGGACAGGGGCCCATTTTAAGGATTTGAATTTTGTGAAGGGGCCCATTTTAGAGATTTTAATTTTGTGTAGGGTCCCAATTTTTACCCCTAAAACATCATAAAATCAATTTAATAAACATGCAGAAACTTTTAAAATAATAAACTTTCAATTATTCATACCTAAACTAAAAGTTATTAATTCGCTTTGCTTTTGGAGGTTGGTAATTTGGAATTAAGTATTGTGCATATTTTTGTATTTTTTATGGTTTACAAATTAAAATTCTAAAATAACAGTAGTTTAATAATTAGCATTTGCTTGAACTATCAAGTATCTTTAGAAGTATAAGCGAGTTAAAAAATAAAAAATTTACAAAATAAAATATGAGGTTTAATTAATTCTTCTTCTTTTTTTTTTTTTTTTTTTTTTTGAAAATTTATTTAAAAACAATGACCAGAGAATCAGGTTAAGCCTGCTAATGTTAATATAAGGTTCAAAGACCTGAACAAATTCTAGCTTTATTTTCATGTTTATAAATAACCCCGATTATCGCCTCTATAAATAAAATTTGTGCAAATATGCACAATAGAAAAAGCAATTAAAAGCAGGGTTCGCCCAAGTGGGTCTAGCCCCAAAAAACCCGCCTGGGTTTTTTCGGGCAGGCCCACTTGAAAAACCCCACTATTTTATAAAGTGGGTATTTTCAAAAAATTCAAAATTCCCACCTGGATTTGGTCATTATTTTTTTTTCTCTTTGCATTCAGCACCGGCTTCCTCTGCATCAATTGGGAGATTTTTCTCAACTTTTGGATTAGTTTGAAGTAAGCTACGCAGTCGTTTAGGAGTTGACAAAGCAGCAAATTAGTCAGTACTGACTAAATTTTTCATTCAGTAATATAATATTTTTTGTGTTCCTATACGCAAACGAAGTGATGACGTCACTGACCGTCTGTGAAGCCAAGAAAAAGATTTCCTATTTTAATCGCCTACTAGATTTTTTGTAAAAAAATTATTAAAAATGAAGGAAAATTATTTCCCAATTTTAATCCCCATATTTGGGTATAGATATGTGTCAGTTATCGTGTACATATGTTAGATTAAGTTATTTTTGCTGTAAAATTGATAAAATTTGAATTTAAAATTTCATAACTTGAGAAAAAAAATGACTAACTTCCATATTCGATTGAAAACATAAACATTTCATTTCAAAGGGTGATATTTACACAATAAATGTCCAACTAATATACTAATTAAAAAGAAAATGATAAATTTTCTATCATAATTTGAAGTCATATTTGTTTTCGAATGTCTAAATAAAGTATCTGATATAAGATAGTAATATGTTGCAGCGGAATAGATTTGATATCTGTCATCCTTGGCGGGAAAAAGAAAATCGCCAAATTATCTTGCGAACATATTTAATTCCTTTCAAAAATCATGGTTATTTTAATAACTTGTATTAAGAGAGCAACGAATAATATGAAACAATATTTCATACAATACATATTATGAAAATATACATCTGGCATGTATATTTTCGATTTTCGTATTACATTTTTGATCGCCAAATACAAGAAATGCCAAGAATGACAGAGTTTTGAAATAATTTAACATTAAAATTTTGTCAAATTGAAAGCAAAATAACTTAATCTAACACATTGTGCATGATAACTAATTTGTAATTACATCCGAATATGGGGATTAAAATCGGAAAATAATTTTCCTTATTTTTTAATAATTTTTTACAAAAAATCCAATGGACGATTACCATAGGAAATCTTTTTCTTGGTTCCACAGATGGTCAGTGACGTCACACTTTGCTTGCATATTCTGTTAGTGCTAAAGTAAGAATATCGATTTTCATTCAGCAATATCTGATATTTTTTATGTTTTACCTAATAAAATACATGTAATTATTTAAATTTTTTTATTTAAATTTTTAAAGAAAGGATTATTTATGCGAATAACATTACTTAAATACCTTAAATAAGTATAATGTATATATTGAATTGACAAATTATATTTAATAATGTGTGTAATAATTAAGTGTAACAGCGTTTTTGATAATTTGAAAGAAATCTAATGGCAGTTGCATATTACTAGTATATGAAATAATATTAAAAATAAATAGCTATGAATCACTGGACTTTTAAATTAGGTTTGTTTTTTCCTGTGATCACATTTAAAACTGGACCAATTCAGGTAGAACATTTAAAATGAAATAAAGATTTAAAAGTTTTCTGAAAAAAAAAAAAAAAAAAAAAAAAAAAGATAAAACCCGGGTTTTAGAGGGTGGGCCCAGGTGGGCTGAACTTAAAAAAAAAAAAAAAAAAAAAAAAAAAGGGGTTTTTTTCAAACCCTGGTGTGAATATATCTACATGTCACATAAGTAAGTCATGTCACCTCAAAACATATAGATACACCAACATTGCAAAGTCAAATTTTTGTCATGATTACAATACTTTCCATACGTATGTATTTTTGTAAAGTAAAAAATTGCATGATAGGTATGTGAATCATTAAATTTCTTCATGCTTAATAACTAATTTTTAAAAGGTATTTGTGACTATGAGAGAAGAAATAACAATGTTGTTGATAGCAGTAGATGGAAGGGGGGGGGGGGGGGAGAGGACTGAAGTTGAAGATATAAAATATTACTTTTGCATCCACTTTTAGAAAAATACAGGTATATTTATTTATGAAATATTGTGATTTTTGCTGATTTCATGTCTATTTTGAAAGATTCAAATTGATTATGCAAACATATTAATAAAAAATTGTTTTTTTATATACGGAAAGAATAAAGATAAATTTTAACTTACTACTTGCAAATAATTAATAGTGGACAAAAGTAGACAAAATTGTTTTGTCCAGGACGGTTTTAACCAGTTTTTTTTCCACTATGGAAAAACCGAACAGCCCTGTAATTAAGCTAGAGAGTGATCTAAACTTATTAGTATGGCAGATCGTACTATTTTAGACAACAATTTTGCTATTGTCACCATTTATTGCATTACACCTTGATTGAATATGCAAACATTTTTTTTTTTTTTTTTTTAATATATAAAGCTGAAAATTTGTCATTGTATCTGTCTGGATTATTAGATTTTGTCAAAAATTGACACACTGATAATAAGGACAATATCTAGTTAATGCCATATTTTTTAGTACATTTGGATAATTGTTTAAAAAAAAAATACTAAGTAAAAACCCTGTTTTAACTTTAAAATCATTTTTAAAAAATTGATGTCAAAAATAAATAGTGAATATATTTCTTTTTATATCAAAAAGAAAGAAAGAATGCACAAACATATTTTTTTCTTTCTTTTTTATAATTAAAATAAAATTGAGAAAAATCATGCTAGAGAAATCAGAATAGCTTCAGTGTAGAACCCCTTTGTGAAATTTTAAATTTGGCACCAAATTAGCTCAGACATTTCTTGCCAAGGTGTTTACTTACGCAATTGCAATAGCCATTTTACTTAATCGTCAAAATTATAAAGATTTAAGTCGCCAAGGGGCTCCTAAGTTAAAGCTATACCTATACTATACCAAAGTAATTTTAATGAATAAATATAGTAAATAATGCTAGGGAATAAAATACAGTTACTGCATTATAAGAAATCACCGCAGAACTTAATTTTAAAGTAATAAGTACAACACTTTGAATAAACACCATAAAATGCAGTATACTCGCACAATTTAACTGAGGTGAGTTTATTGCATTTTATGGTGTTTATTCAAAGTGTTGTACTTACTACAGTTACTGCATGCCTTTATATGGAAGAAAATATTAAAATGAATCCTATCATACTAAATTAAATTCTGTTTGCAAAGAATGTAAGCAGTACTTTTTTTTTTTTTTTTTTTTTTTACATTTTTGTATAGTAATCTTTTCCTTTGTCTTTTTCAAACTATAAATTAAAGCAATGAAATTTTCATATTGTTTATACAGGATGTTAGCAGTCGCCAAATTTCATGATGGATCGCAGGCAGCATCTTAGTGTGGCTAAAAGAAAATTAAAAAAAAATTCCAGTGGCCTTATGGATATGCAGATAAGTAGTCTTGTAAAATTTTTTTGAGACTTGAGAAGTCATTCTTATCGTATATCTAAAACCTAAAATTATGAGAAATTTTGTTTTATAACCCCTTCATTCTTAGTACAGTCATAATTAGTAATTTAAGTCAGTTTACTTAGTAATTAAAATCATTAAAATTCTTTTAATATGTACAAAGAAATTTAAAATTTAACACTAGCCAGGGCTTGTGCTGACCGTTTGAAAAGTGGGGTCCCAAAACCTCATCACGAAGAAAAATATGGGTAAAGTTTTAAAAAATAGGGAGCAACCCCCTACCCCAACCCCCGTTTTTTTTTTGGGGGGGGGGAGGGGGGTTGTAACTGCTAATATTTTCCACAAACACAAAAAGTTTTTCACAATTCTTTTTTGCATTTTAAATATTGCATATAAAAAAAAAAAAAATCTTAATTATTTTTTGTCATAGGATGTCAGCGCTTAATTCTGTTAAACTTGTGTTTGATCATGTAGCTAAAACAGTGCATTACTAAATAAAATTAATAAAAAAGCGCAAAGAAAATTATTTAATGAAATTGAAAGAAGTTTTAAAAAAGTAAAAATTATGATCATTTTGACGACAGCAATAGACTTGGAACAAGATTAATAAAAATAATCTAAAAAAAAAAAAAAATCTCTTATTACAGAAACTTACATTTACCAGGTAATTTTCTTCTTAAAGACACTTAAAAAAAAAAAAAAAAAAAAAAAAAGTATAAGACCCATTATCCGACACCCGCAAGATCGGAAGTATTCGGAATTTTGGAATGTTCCAGATTTTGGGTTTATTTTTAGTATTTTTTATTGATTTTTTTTTTTTTTTTTTTTTTAATTATAAAACACAATTCACTAATAACAGAACATATATAAAGAAAAAATTACGTTTTTGCACCTGTTATTTAACTAGATATTTTTTTTTTTCTTCTTTCTCTTATATAATAAAATAAAAGTTAATATTTTAGATGCATTATTTAATATCCATTTTAACACTATCATTATGCAAGAATAATTTGTATTAAGTTTCATTTATAAGCTTTTTCTTTTTAGTAGTAGTAGTTTGTTTCTGAAACAGTTCCTCAGTAGTTCTGAAAAGTTCCAGTTCCTTTTATTTCTATTGAATCTAGCAGAAAATAAAAAATAACTGCAATAATACATATATGTTAACAAGTACACATGCACATTTAATTGAAAATTATCCAATATATCGTCTAAATATTATTTACGAAAAGTGCTTTGAAAAATAAGTCCATTTGGGAATAGAAGCGGCGATAAGCGAACAAAAATTTGCATCTTCAGTCCTGCCTTCTCATTTACCCCCTACTATACGCAAGCTGGTCGTTTGTTTCACTTTAATCCCCCCCCCCCCCACTTTAATATTGAAGCGCAATTTCCATCCCTCCCCCATCTTCGGAAGTTTGGAGAATATTTCCTCTTCTCTTGCATCATCCTCAGTGGGACTCTGATTATTATTAGCGTTTCCTGTGCCCCTTTGGACGCCCTGCTCAACTCTTAATTCCTTTTCGCCATCCAGACCGTCTCGTCCACGCACGTAACAGTTTCACTGTTACACTTAGGTTTTTCAAGGAGTTATTTATTTATTTTATTTTTATTTTATTTATTTTATTTTATTTCATAACTCCTGGTGCTTCACTCTGATTGGTCTCTGCCCACGCGGAGATTTACTCAGGGATCAAAATTCTAAATTCATCCTTTTGGCTTTCAATTAATTTATGGAAAATTATTTTTATGTTTTTCTCATTTTTCGTTGGAGGTAAGCATTGGTTGCGACCAAATGCAGGTACTCTGAAGCACATCGTTGACTTGACTACGGGCTTTCATGCAGATTTTGTTTCAGAAACTGGCCTGGGTCAGCGCACGGCATGGCTTTGCCGCCATTCCGTCAGCACCATCGCTCACAGCTGCCATGTTATCGGTGCCGCTAAATGTACTGGTGAATGGATCAACAGAGCAAAATGCTAAAAGAAAAGTTTTTATTTTTGTTTACTTTTAAAAAGCAAAACTGTCTTAACAAAAAATTAAAAAACACTGAAATAGACCACCAAATAAAATCGTAGAATTCTTTTATGTGGTTGGTTGCAAAACCACGGGGTTCCGGAAATTTTCCAGACCATGAAACACCTTTGACCATTTCCAGAGAAAAATAAATTTATACTTAATTTTCCGATTTTCGAAATACCCAATAAAAGGCTTGGTTCATTTGGACAATTTTATTTCTTTCTATTCTCTCCTTTTTTATTTTTAGTTAAGTAAATTCTGTCTTTAAATACAAAATGTTTTTAAAATCGTGGGAAGAAAAAAAAAAAAAATGCGAAAGGAATCCGGATTGTGGAATTCCACATAATCGGTACTAACTGTATTTTGAAATTTATTCAAAAGAGCATTTATTTATTTACTTATTTATTTATTTTTTTTTTTTTTTAGAAATAACATTTGCTAATATTACATATTCTGATGAGATTGATTCTGCTAACTAAATAAACAAACAATTCCCACCCCCCCACCCCCCCACCCCAAAAAAAAAAAAAAAACATTTGCATCTCTAAACTATTCTACTTTATGCTGATGCCGGCTTTTGTTTGGTCACTTTGCACATGCTCCATCAGACAGAACGCGCAAGGAAAGGGAGAAAAGTGACATCATCGTTTAAGAACTGGAGCAGATGCAACCTAATACTACTAATAATCCAGCTCGGCGATTCCTTTGCTTTTGAAGGAGGAAACAAGACTATTTCTCTCATTCTTCTAAATTTAGAGCTAAATAGCCCAGGAAAATAAATTGCTTTGAAATGACATGAAATTAAATAAAAGAAAATTTACTGATTTAGAATAAAGGATAATTTTGGGGGGGGGGGGGGAAATCGGGTCCTCGGGACCCGCAATTTCACAAATTTTGCATCCCTTTAATTAAAATTGGGATCAATGGAGCACTATAGTGCACCAACGCGAGCCCTGACTAGCTATATAAAATAAAAAATTTAATATCCTTAAAATAGTGTTCACATTTTTTTTAAAAAAGGGCAGGGTGGATTTATCGAAAACAGCACTTTTTTGTGATTAAAAGTGCACATATTAACCCTCTAAGTGCTGGTCGTTTCACTCTTAAGTGACGGAAATGGTTGTAATCAATTAAGATATCATGTGTTTTACACTGGGGGGAAAAATTGCAATTTTAATTTTTTTTCAAATTTTCATTCACGTTACATTTGAATTAATATTCGGCCAGGACAGCATATTATAAAGCTACTGTTCAATTTTCATGAAAATATATGAATAATTAAAAAAATGACATATTTATTGGAAAAAGATTGTCTTCTTTTATATTTTGCAGTATTTGCCCGATAATTCGATTGTGAATATTTTTGAAAGAGTACGATTATTAGGGAGGGCTTGAAAGAGAGGGAAAAAAGGCAAAAATTAAAAAAAAAAAAAAAAAAAAAAAAAGAGTTACAGCATTTGAAATTGGTTGGCATATTAAGATTTTAAGGCAAGGTATTTGGTTTTCTTTTATATCTCAGCTTCTAATTAAAATAATTTCATAAGTAATACATCATTTGAAAGCTTTGTTGATTTGGAATTGAACAGTAGATTACAGAAATTTCTACCGCCAGATGGCGCTGAAATATTTTAAAATTTCAATATTTCAAATTCTAATTATGATTATATTATTTTTAATACATCATTCGAAAGATATTTTAAAGTTCTTTTATATTATCGAAAGTATTATTCGAGTTTTTACCCGATTTACACGTTTTAAGGTTCCTGTTTAGGTTTTCTTTTGTATCTCAGCTACTAATTAAAATATTTTCATAAGTAATACATCATTTGAAAGCTTTGTTGATTTGGAATTGAACAATATATTACAGAAATTTCTACTGCCAGATGGCGCTGCTATATTTTAAAATTTCAATGTTTCAAATTCTAATGAGCGAGGAAGGTGTTGTAAGTTCTAAGACGGGGATAAGGCGCCGCAGGCGCCACCGAGCGGGACTTAGCTGAAGTCAGAAATTTGAAAGATCATAACATGGTTAGCGAACAGGCTGTTTCAGATATTGAAAAGGGAAGAGGGCGCCGAAGGCGCTACCGCACGGAAATTTACTGTGATTTCAATAAGCTATTTTCAGATTTTCACGATATATCAATAAGCTGTTATTAGACCTGAAACGGGAAAAAGGCGCCGCAGGCGCCACCGAGCGGAAGTTTCGTAAAGTCGGATTTTTCAGGGATCGCGAACCAGCTGGTCGCCGAAGGCGGCTAGTTAATAAATAAAAATAGAACAATCCTGTCAAAATTTTTTACCACCGGGAAAACTTGTTGCAGAACATTCAAAAGTATTCTGCTATGGGGGATAGATATGATCAAAGTATTGTAATTATGAAATTTTAATAATACATAAAGTATGCTAAAGAGTTTATGCAATATTCTTGGTATCACACAAGATAAAAATTTTTGTTCATAATTTTGTTTGACTAGTTAAATGTTTATAGTAAGAAACCACACATTTACAAAAATACTGGTGCCTCAAACCAAAGTGGGACGAGATCATCAAATGTATGGATGCAAAATCTTGTATACAGGGGTCGATCCAGGTTTTAATTTTTGGGTCCCTTTTTTGTGAAATTTTTATTTATTTTTGTGAAAAAAAAAAAAAAAAATTACATTTTAAGTCATTCTAAATAATGTTTAATATCAAATTAATATAGTTTCATTGAATCAATTAATTAAAAATACTGAAAACATGGAAACATTTTATAAAAGATTACTTTTGTAAAACAAAATCTTGTGAAGGGCTCATTTCATAAATTTGAATTTTGTGAAGGGGCAGCAAAGGGGACCCAATTTTTGCCTGGATTGACCCCTGGTATATATTCAAAGAAACAACAAAAAATACATGAATGGGTGATATTGAACACTTTTACTTTTTATAGGTTCTAAAGTTTAATAAAGCAAGCTTCCAAAAGGTATTGATATTTATGCTGCATATGGAGAAAGATTGGAAATCATAAGACTTCTGCAGAGCATTTAATCAGATTTTTAGGATGAGAAGGGAGGGGATCACAAAATTATAAGTGAGAGATATTGAACAATTCTACTTCTTTATAAGTACTGGAATCTATTTACATAAGTTAAAAATATTTTAAATCTCCCTCTTTAAATTCTAGAATTTAATAAAGCATGTTTAAAATTACATTTATGCTATGGAGGGAGAAAAATTGGAAATTGCAATCTAACTGTCACCAATAATTTTAAGAAGTGATGTGATCGACATTTCTTCGATTTTATTCGCGTTTTATGTATATCAATTGCCACTTTTAAAAATATTTGGTGGCTATTGAATAAAGAAATCTGGCAACACTGAAGGATGGGTGGCAAATCGACCAACTAGCGACTACTAACGGGTTAAAAATCTGGAGACTTGGAATTTTTGAACAATACTATTTTGAAAAAAAAATAGCACTTATGTGTCTCATGTCTCACATTTTCTGTCATAGGGGTGGCTCTGTAATAAGCTTCCTAAAATAGCAGCAATTATTTAAAAACAAATTATTGGAAGTGAGTAAAGTTTATCTATCTTTTCCAGATAGTTGAATGTAGTTTAACCATGTTTAATTTCAGCAAGAAAATACTTGTCAATTTCTATATTTTTGCCAATTTTTTTGTTTACCCGTCCTCTCTCTGAATATATCCTGACTTTCAAAGAAAGATTGAGGGGGAGCTTGAGCAGTATTTTACAGTATATATATATAATTTTCTTGAATCCCATAGTTTTCTTTATATTGACAAACTTTTTTTTAATGATTATGCGAAGAATATATGAGTAAAAAAAGAAATGGATTAGGGGAACAAACTGAGCTATCATTTAAAGCTCATAAAAGCATTGTATTTTAATTACAGATTGCATGCTTCACATGTCAAGATTTTTTAATGTAAATAAGTATTTATTTTATTCTTTCTTTTTCTAGCTGCTGTGAGGAGGATCAGATCTGGAAAAAGTCAATTACTCGTTTGTTAACAGCCATGTTTACGAACCGGGAAAAAATGATACAAAAAATAAATGAAATTTTTTGAAGTTACTTGTTTTTGTTTGTTACAAAGCAAAGTTTACACACACACACACACACACACACACATAAAAAAAAAAAAAAAAAGCTTAAATTAGTTTTTTTTTTTAACTTAGAAAATGACAGGGTTGCTACAGTACCTGTAATTTTAATGAAAACTTGGAAAGTTCAGGGAGTTTCACAGTTTATTGTAAAAACAGGAAAAACTCAGGCAATTTTTTGGGGGGAAAATCATTTAAAGTCTCAAGTTATTAATGTATTAAGTCTTTTAGTTTAAAATTTTAAATTGTCAGTTAATGCTTAATGTAAAAAAAAAAAAAAACTTATGAAAATTCTTTTCGAGAATCGTGTAGCATGATTGAAAATATCCTTTAGTATTAAATTGTTCGACTTTAGAACTTTCTCTTTAATTTGTTATTATTAATAGTAAGTTAACAAATAAATGATTTTTCAAGCATAGTTCTATCAGAATAAAATATTTAAAAGAGAAAAAAGTGATTTAAATATTAAAAAACTAATAAAATATAATCTTTTGTTGGATTTTTTTTTTTTTTTAATTCTACAAACATTTTTCATAAGAATCTGGCTATAGCTTCTTGGATTTTTGCATTATTTATTATTTATAGTCTTACATTTATTTCAGTTAGATTTAGTATTTACGAGCTTAATTTCAGTTTACTCTTGCTTATTAAAAATGAGAAAAATATTTGCATATATATGATGTGACATGATTAAATTGTGGTAAAAATTTCATTTCTTAATGCAGTGTTCAAATTTTACATTTTAGTAGAACATGTTCAGTAAAGCTTCTTTTTTTCTTTTTAATAATAAAGATTTGATACCTAGCTTCTCTATTGTGAGCTACAATCAACACTGGATTTTAACTATGAGATTTATGCAAGTGCTATAGACTGCATTTGAAAATATTTTTTTTCATTGTTAATTTATTAAAAGAGCCCTTTCTCCCTTCCCATGTTATCCAATGGGATTTTTGTTGCTTCGTTTCATAAGGATGTCTCATTCAAAAATAAATTTTTTCGAATTTTTTTTTTTTAAATATTACTCTTTGAAAAGGTCACCTTTTAGCTTAGTGAGTAATTTTTCGAAAAAATCAATTTAAATATTTTATTTCAATAAGTAAATTTAGGAGTCTAAGTTTGGATCTCTAAATGAAATATTTATTATTTTTTTTTTAATTACTATAAAAGACGACATGTTCAAAGAGTAATATTCAAGAAACAGAATTCGAAAAATTTCATTTTTGAATGAGATACTTTTATAAAACGAAGCAACAAAAATCCCATTGAATAAAATGAGAAGAAAGAGAGAGGGAGGGAATTTGACTGATGTACAGCCTTAAAGGTGGGTATCACAGATATTGTAATCAGTTTTTATAAATTACTGTGTTTGAAATGTTAATTTTGCACACATATGCATTGAAATGCAGCAATATTAAATATATTATTTTTATTTTGAAAAGTAAAGAAAAAAAAAAAAAAACTTATTCAAGATTTTTAAAATGTTACTTGCTTACTAGTTTTTATTTATTTTTTTTTTTTTCTTGTAGATCTTAGGTTATTTTAGTTTAACAATATATTCTAAAGAGATTTTTGTATTTTGTAAATTCATTGATAAGTTAAATTAAAAAAAAAATTGTTTGAATATGCCAGAATTTTCCATTAAGTTTCAGCATTCAAACAAAAATATTTATTTACTTATCAATGGATCCACAAAATAATATCCATGTATGTTTAGTTTATATTGTAAACTATAATAATGTAGAAACAAGACAATTAAAAATTGCATTTTTGAAATATTCAATAAAATAAAATAGTCTGAAAATTTTTGATATATTTTAACATTGAGTTATTTAAAAGAAAATGTGTTTTTTTTTTTTTTTTTTTTTTTTTTTTATTTAACAGTAATTTATGAAAAGGATTTATGCCAACTATTCCCTTAAAAACTCTTCTTAATGGTAAATAAAATTTAGCAACAAAACAAGATTCAGAATTTAGTTTTGTCACATGATGACTTGAGAAGAAAAATTGTTACTGTGTTTACTGCTTATCAATAACAAATAAGAGGAATTTTTGTATGCAGGTTTCAAGAGTTCCAAGAAACTTTAAGGGTAGGTCAGGCATGTCAAAAAAATCATTTTTACATAGAAACATATTGGCAGAAATGTCATGTATCTGCACTAATTAGACAACAATACAATATAAATCAATGCAGATATGGATTTAAAAGAAAAAACAAGTTTATTGAAACACTGTGTGCATGTTACAAAAAGTGCTCAAAATACTTTCCATCGGTAGCAACACAAGCTTCACAATGGCATATCATGAATTGGCAAACACTTTCAAACAGTCCAGGTCTGTCACAGATATGTACTATTTCAACAACTTGTGCTACAAAGTCTTAAGCAGAGTCGTTCACAATGTCTTTTATGAATTCCATAGGAAGATATTGATAGGGGGACAAATCGGGAGATCGTGGTTGCCAGGCAGTGGGTCAGCCCCTGACAATCAACAGTGCCATGGCTTGTGTTACTCAATTCACTTTCAGCCAAATAAATGCCTTCTTGTGAGCATATATGGTGCTCCGCGTATTTTTCTATGTAAAAATTATTTGTTTCGTTCGGCAGAATTCTTGAAATACCTGTATATCACCATTGCTGGTAAAAATATACTTTATATTAAATATATATATATATCAATCAGAAATTTCCTTTAATACATTATTATATATAAAGAATAATACAAAAATTAGTTTTGTATAATATATAAAGAAATTATATATGTATATATATCAGGATAGTGACAGATCAGCCTTTTTCCCCTAATCTTTCCCAAGAATCAGGAGAAAAAATTTGGTATGTCACCACCCTGTATATATATTAAATTTTTGCTTTCTGAAAATAAAGTATACTCAGTAGTTGAGTGAAACATTGAAATTTTCTATATGTTACAGAAGTGCTTCTCACATTTTCTGAGCATATTTTTTACTGATACACCACTGATAGTTCTGATTGAAAATTGGCCAGAAATGCAGACTTGGCTATTCTGAAAACAATTTTATGACGGTAACAAATCCATATATAACTTCAAGATTATACAATACTTATGTTCACTGGCAGAGAAAAACAAAGTTATTTTATAGGAAAATTTGTAACTACAATGAACCACTTCACATAATGTATTTCATTGAATTCTGTTTTCACATTCAGAAAATTCACATCCATACAATTAGTACTCTGTTTTGTAAGTTCATTTTTTAATATTTTATTTCAAAGCTAAAACAAACAGTTAAATTTTCACATTTTTAAACACAAAATGAAAAATGTTACAAATTTTCAGAAAATGAGTACTAATTTAATGGATGTGAATTTTCTGAATGTGAAAATGGAATTTCAAAAAAATTAAGTGATGAATAATTCTGGTAACAAATTTTCCAGTGGAATAATTTGAGCTTTGGCCATTGCTAGTAACACTGTTGGGAACTTTTGGCCAATTTTTATTAATATTAACCATTTGTGGCTTGATGGTGGGCAACTTTCGGCTAGTTTTTATTTATAATGGCTGTTAATGATATGATGGCGGGCCACTTTCAGCTAATTTGCATTAATGTTAACTGTTAACGGCATGATAGAGGGGGACCTTTCGGCCAATTTTCATATTTGTCAACCCTTAGTGGCTTGATAACGGGTAACTTTCGGCCAATTTTCATGTTTGTCAGCCATTAGTGGCTTGATAACGGGTAACTTGCGGTCAATTTTCATATTTGTCAGCCATTACTGGCTTGATAACGGGTAACTTGCGGCCAATTTTCATATTTGTCAGCCATTACTGGCTTGATAACGGGTAACTTGCGGCCAATTTTCATGTTTGTCAGCCATTAGTGGCTTGATAATGGGTAACTTGCGACCAATTTTCATATTTGTCAGCCATTACTGGCTTGATAACGGGTAACTTGCGGCCAATTTTCATATTTGTCAGCCATTAGTGGCTTGATAACGGGTAACTTACGGCCAATTTTCATATTTGTCAGCCATTACTGGCTTGATAACGGGTAACTTGCGGCCAGTTTTCATATTTGTCAGCCACTAGTTGCTTGATAACGGGTAACGTGCGGCCAATTTTCATATTTGTCAGCCATTAGTGGCTTGATAACGGGTAACTTGCGGCCAGTTTTCGTATTTGTCAACCATTAGTGGCTAGATAACGGGTAACTTACGGCCAATTTTCATATTTGTCAACCACTAGTGGCTTGGTGGTGGCCATCTTTTAGTTAATTTTCTTTAATATTAATTGTTAATGGCATGATGGTGGGCAACTGTTGGCCAATTTTTATATTTGCCAACCATTAGTGGCCTGTTGGTGGGCATCTTTCGGCTAATTTTCAGTTATCGTGACCATTAATGACATGATGGTGGGCAAGTTCTGGCTAGCTTTCATTTATGTTAAGCATTAATGGCATGATAATGGGCATGTTTTGGCTAATTTTCATTTATGTTAGCCATTAGTGGCATGATGGCGGGCAGCTTACTGTACTTACGGCCAAACTTAATTTGGCCGTATTGAGGCCGGCGTGACACTTTTTTTACGTTGCCGTTACGGCCACCGATAGCGGGCCGCTACAAGTTGCTTATGGCCAAAGGTAACATAGCCACAAGTGGGCCATTACCTCCGTGTTTGTTGGGTCCCTTTTCTCGTTTTTTTTTTTTTTTTTTTTTTTCAAATTTTCAAATTTACTTTAATATAGAAAATAAAATTCTATGCATAAAATCCAAATATTTATTACTACTGGATGATAAACCAGGAAACACCTGTTTAATTCTAACATCATCAAATCAGTTTTATTATTTTCTCAAAACCGATACATCATTATACCAGCAAAACGGTTCAACACCAGGAACGGGAGCTGTGTAAATTAATAGTGCATCAATTCAACACCTTGTTGTGAAACGTGGTGAGAGGACTGGGAGTGGAATTGAAGGACAATTTTAGCAGCAATTTTATATATATATATAAATGATAGATATCTTAATAAACATTAACCATAATATTTTAGCATTTAATAGACACCAACACAACAAAAACAAAACTGATAATAACACATTGCTGAAACTATCACAAAAAGGTTAGACATGTTAAGATCCAATAAGAGACAAAAACAATTTAAATTACTTACGCCCACTTGAACAAAAAAAAGAACATTAAACATAATGGCGGAGAAAGTAATTAAAGGACTTCAGAATAATAATTGGAATAACAAATGTATTAATAATTGGAATTAAAAATGCTTCAAAGTATAAGTATTAACTCATCAGGGGGCAAGTACTTCATAAAGCTGTGAAAGCTGCAACGATTTCTTAAAACAATATAACTAACAATAGCAAATTTAGATTGTTCAGACCCCAATCGAGCAGCAAAACCATTTTGAATGAGAAATGAAATAAAGTATTAAATCAAATCATCAAGGAAACCAGTAAGAAAAATAGAAAAAAAATCGGAGAAACCACATGTAAAGCTATCAACCCAACATGGAGAAAAGGAAGTTGTCATCAAGTTAATGAAATTAAAAATAAATTCTTTGCAAGCTTCGACTAATCGATAAAGAATTAACAACTGAGCATTTTCATTAACGATAAAATTCACAGTGTAATTGTTAATTTAGTTAAATTTAAATTTTTAATTTTAGTTAAATCAATGAACTTTAAAACCCTCATGGAAAAGAAAATTAATGACAGCTAATATTAATTCAGCAGTGAGCAAGCGCCATCTATCGTGTAGCTAGATAAACATTAATAAGTCAGTTAAATTAATTCAGGTTTAAACAAACAATTGCTACAAAGTGTATTATATATATGTATATATATATATATATAATAAAATAAATTTTTTCATAAAAGTTGAAAACATAGTCGCCAGTTGAAATATATTGGTCGCCAATGGCGACCAAGTGACCGTATTTCACGAACCCTGTGTATATATACACAGGGTAATATAAACGCGTAAGTGTAAATATATTTGATTTGTTTAGATTTTGTAGCTCTTAAATATTACATTAGAAGTAATTCAAATATTTTTCAAAATGTTTCCCTTTCAAAGATTTCTGTTAAATTAATCATAATATATTACTTGAATTTTATATGAATCTTTTGCATTGACGCATTAGGCTAAAAACTAATATTTGTTTCCTGGATTTATAATTTTTTTTCTCTTGTTAAAATCATTTAAATTTTTCCAGTTAACGTACATTATGTGCATTCATTCAAAGTTATACACCCTGATTATATGCTTCATAATGAAGGGGAAATTCTTAGCGTTTAAAAGATGTACAGCAATGTTCCTACTAAGCTTCATTTAAATTATTTCGAATAACTTATATATAATTTATACATTTGTGAAAGTTATTTTCAGAAAACATTTCTATTATAGATATACATATATGTGTGTGTGTGGGGGGGGGTATGTATATATATATATATATATATATATATATATATATATATATATATATATATGTCATCTAAAGTTGTCATACTAGTATGGCCTCTAAAAAACGTTTTGCTACAACATTCTACATAATTATACTATGTATTGTTTTTTATTTGAAAATTTTAATAATGTTATTGCTTGCTACAATTTTTGTTTTAGTTTATTTTTTTAAATAAGGGTAAATTTTTTTTTCGAATATTTCACTTATATATTACCTTATAAGGAAAATTTCAGGTATATAATAATATTAAAAATTTAATTTTAATTCAACATTCAAATTTGCGTTAAACGTGAATATTTTAGAATATGATCCTATACAAAATTATGCATCTTTTTTTGTTAACAAATTTAAATTAAAAAAAGAAAAAAAAAAGTTAAATTTAAGGGGAAAAAATGTGTGATAAATCTATGCTAAAAATGAATTGCAGGATAATTTTTTTAATGTATATATATACACCTCGACAAAGAGATAGGTACAATGGGTTTTTTCTTTGATTTTTCATAAAATAGCATTATCTAAATTGTGCTTATCATTTAGTATTATCATAAAATAACACTATCCCCGGACTCATTTTTGTTTTAAGACTCATTTAGAAAAGTTTTAAGACTAATTTTTTTCTAATTTAAGACTACACTCCGCGACAAAAAGATAGGAACAAAGATTTTTTTTTTTTTTTTTTTAATTTTTTCATAAAATAACATTATTTAAATTGTGCTGATCGTTTATTATCATAACAAAATATTATCATATCAAAAACGTATTAAGTATTTGAATCCTATTCAAAATATTCATATTCAAAATAATCATATTCAAAAATTAAAAAAAAAAAAAAAAAAACCTTTGTTCCTATCTTTTTGTCACGGTGTGTAGTAGTCTTAAATAAGAAAAATGTTAGTCTTAATTATTTTTTTTTTTTTTATAATTAGTCTTTAAACTAAAATGAGTCCGGGAATAATGTTATTTTAGGATGATGATAAATGATAAGTACAATTTAGATAATGTTATTTTATGAAAAATCAAAGAAAAAACCCATTGTACCTATCTTTTTGTCGCGGGGTGTATATATCATATATTATCTCTTACTCTTTGCATGCCTGGTAACGAACTTGAAAAGAGACAGACTATTAAAAGCTTAAAAAAGTATCTTCCAAAGTATATTTTACTGTAAGTAAACTTTAAAAATATCATGTTTATTCATGCGGTACGGAAAAATTGTAATGTAAAACCAATTGATTTTTTAAAAATAAATTGATTGATGCACAGTTTAATTTAAATACTCCTATTAGATAAAAATTCCACTTGAGATTATTCAAAAACATGTTATTCTAATATCTTTTAACATCCTTCTGATATACGTGATCAGTGTATTACTAAAACGAATTATATCATGATTTGTAAGTAATCATTGAGAAGCGCAAACGTTTAATTTGGTAAGTTTGCGAAGTCATACAAATATATATTTAAATCGATTTTAAAGACAAGTAAACTTTATCGCATAGTAAACATTTATTTCTGTAAGAAAAAAACTGCTAAATTGGAAATGTTTGTGCAACGCAGTATATATCTTCGTTTTCAGTAACTTAAGCAAATATTTAAACATACATTATTAAAAGTCTTTAATAACACTGCACTGACAAAAAAAAAAAAAAAAAAAAAAAAAAAAAAAAATTGAACCCTGATACCATTCTTGTTGATTCTTATGTAAAATGACCGCCTGAATCCGAATAGGACTCCCATTTTGCCCTGTCACCCACCGTTTTCTCGGAACATCACCCCCTCCCCCAATTTTTATCACTGTTCGGTCATTTTATGGCCATGAATTTGATTTGGAGAATGAAAAAGGAATATTTTAACACTTAAAAGCAAAATATATATGATGTTTAATAAATAACATTAATAATTAAAGAAATATAAGAACTGTAATACATCATTTCAGAGGCAAATCTCCCCCTTAAACTTTCCCCTTGCCGTAAATGTTGATGTTTTAGAATTTTCCAACTCTGTAGCCCCTCAGAAGATATTTAACAGTTAAAATAATACTCCCACCCCCCTAAAAATCAAATTTATAGCCATAAAATGACCAAAAAGTGATAAAAATTGGGGACCGTCCCTAAAAAACGGTGGGTGATAAAACAAAATTGTCGTCCTATTCGGATTCAGGAGGTCATTTTACATAAGAATTAGCCAAAATGGTGTTGGCGGCAATTTTTATGCCGAGCAGTGTAATTTATTGTTTTATTTCATAAATTTGAATAGAATTTCATTCAAGAGAGAAACGAAATTCTCTATACAAAGCTAAACAACCTTCTTAATTAAAAGCGTATTTTATACTTCTTTAAAAATTCTATGAATGAAAGTACTTCATATTAATGAAGTCAAGTTATTTGTTAAACATTAAATATTTTTCTAAAACTCTCTCTCTCATGTATATACTCGATATTGCTCTTTAATTTTATTACATAAATGTAAAGGAAAATAACAGCAGTTCAATTACCTAAATTTGGACTTAAAAAAACTAGTATGTTGTGGCCACCACTTTCTTCTATATTTTCCTATACAAATTCACTCAGTAACAATAATTAAAAAAAAAAAAAAAAAAAAAGTGGGACTTTGGCAAAATTTTGGGTAAAATGTGAAAATTATTCTAAGTTTGTCAAAACACGGAAACCGTGGGAGTTTGATAGAATTAAGGGGAGGAAAAAAAAAAAAAAAAAAAAAAGTGGGACTTTGACAAAATTTTGGGTAAAATGTGAAAATTTGTTAAAGTTTGTCAAAACACGGAAACCGTGGAACTTTGACAAAATTAGGGGGAAAATGCAAAATTATGTTAAAGTTTGTCAAAACACGGAAACCGCAGGACTTTGACAAAATTAGGGGAAAAAAGCAAAAATTAGTTTCAGTTTGTCAGAACACGGAAACCGTGGGAGTTTGATAAAATTAAGGGGAGAGAAAAAAAAAAAGGTTTTTTTTTTTAAGTTTTTTTTTCTAAAAAGTAAAAAAATTCGATAACTTTGTTTTAAATTATCACACATTTATAGTTCAACCATTCGTTTTAAAGGTACTGACGAGACCTTTCGAAAGATGCCCATCTTGAAAATTTTTGCCCTATACCACCCTGTTAAAAATTTAGAAAAAGCAGGATGGCAACGCAACCTGTAAGACGATTTTTACCAAAAGTTGATAGGCACTAATTTATGTTAAGGTGCAACTACATACCAATTTGTATGAAATTCTGTGCAGTAGTTCCAGAGATACAGTTGCCACAAAATTTTGTCACACACACACAGACAGACAGACAGACATTTTCTAAAAATGGTAAAATCGTGTTCTACAGCTCTCAACATGTGTAAATCCATCAAAAACCCGAAATCGAAAATTTTTACGAATCCAATACTTTCTTCTATTGAAGATAGAAGAAAGTAAAAATATAAGAAATGTAATGCATAATTTCAGAGCCAAATCTCCCCCCCCCCCCCTTAAATTTTTCCCTTGCCGCAAATGTCGATGTTTTACAATTTTCCAACTCTCTAGCTCCTCAGAAGACATTTAACGGTTAAAATAATCCTCCCTCTTCCTAAAAATCAAATTTATAGCCATAAAATGACCGAAAAGTGATGAAAATAGGGGGCGTCCCTAAAAACGGTGGGTGATAGGGCAAAATGGACGTCCTATTCGGATTCAGGTGGTCATTTTACATAAGAATTTGCCAAAATGGTGTTGGCGGCAATTTTTATGCCGAGCAGTGTGATTTGTTGTTTTATTTCATAAATTTGAAAAAAATTTCATTCAAGAGAGAAACGGAATTATCTATACAAAGCTAAACAATCTTCTTAATTAAGAGCGTATTTCCTATTTCTTTAAAAATTCTAAAAATGAAAATACTTCTTATTAATGAAGTCAAGTTATTTGTTAAACATTAAATATTTTTCTAAAACTCTCTCTTATGTATATACTCGATATTGCTCTTTAATTTTATTACATAAATGTAAAGGAAAATAACAGCAGTTCAATTACCTAAAATTGGACTTTAAAAAAAATGCACAAAACTTGAAATTTATCACTATTAATAAAGAATAAATTATCAAAATATCAGATTAAAAACTCGTTAAACTCCTATATTTAGTACAGAAATAGTTCCTTTATTGAACTTACGTTATTTGTTAAACAGTTTTTTTTTTTATTTAATTATCAGATATAGCATCAAACGAGAATTAAATTTCCAAAGAATTTATCCAATAACAAGCAAACCAATTAGTCGCTTGCTTCTCGAAAATTCTAGTACTTTTCATTCTTTTGTTTCCACATGCGATGTGAATCGAATTCTTTTCATATTTACATTCTTCCTTCAGTAATTGATATTTGGAAATTAAATGCCTATGTCAATATCCTTAGTCCTAAATTAATTTTGCCTCCGCGTTATTATTTTTATTTTAATACCTTGTTTGCGTAGACGTCTAGATATTTTCGCTTGTAAATCTCATTTTAGATCTCTCTCTCTCTCTCTTCGCATGAATCTGACAATAGAGGAATTTTCTATAAATCGTTTAGACGATTCATTCATTCCGTCTAAATTAAAGACAGGGCAGACATGAACGAGAAATATTTTCTCAATTGAAGAACTAGACATCGTCTCTACGAATTTTATGTCTTCCTGATTTATAAAAGATTGAATGATTTTTCACATCGTCTATCCCTCTTTCCTTTTTCTTTTTATTTGTGAGATTTGCTTTGTCGGGCTTTGTCGTGGGTGTTAAACTCATTTTTAACAAGTATCGAAACTTTTATTGTCCCATGTCATTCACCCTAAATTAAGCAAAAGAAAATTTTAAAGATTAAGAGCCTTTTCAAATGGTATAGACATAAAATTATTTTATAAATTATTTTACACAAAATGTTGAACTGTCCAAAAAAGTTTAAATTGAAACTATTAAAATATCAATATTAATTATATTTTTAATAAAGTAAAAATGCTTGATAATCTATAGATATTCGATACTATGATTCGATGCTAGATCTTCAATTATACAAAACATGAGGCCGAGCTTCTCAAATCTATATTGCTACTTTATGGTGAATATTGATGAATATTTACATAAATATTTTCTAATGAAAGCCTATATGTAAGCAAAAGCGAGTTAAGGTGAATTTACTTATTTATTAACAATTTCTAACGATGACTTCGTTTTGTCTGACTGTCCATCTGTCTGTTTGCGCTCGAACTTCTGTTAATAAGTATGTATTCCTTTGAAACTGATATGTGTTATACTAGTTCACTACCAGATGTTCTCTAATGAAAATGGGCCAAATACCACCAGTGGTTTGTGAACAAGGACATCTGAAATAATTCCACTGAGAAAAAAAATATACCGCCTTCATCTAGAATGAATAAATAGTCATTTTTTAAATCCTTAAACTGGAAATATAGATTTCCGATCTATGCGCATAAGGCACTCGAATAAACTAAATAGACGAAATGGTCGAGAATTTCTATCTAATCAACTTCTAGATGGTGAAACAATATTCTGAATAGTCTGAATCTTGTATTACGAGAAATTCTCGCTTGATTTTCTAGAATTGGGTCATAAACCAAGATTATAGCTGCTGAAACCCGTCTCTTATATTCACATTTATTTGGAGATATTTTCAAATCGGTTTGTTCTCGATAGTATAGGAAAACGCTCAAGAATTCTAATAGAGGTTGTGAGGTTTGCGTTGATGCAGACCCCATCTTAACTCAATGATTAACTTAGTTAACGTAACTGCTTAAGTATTAGATATGAAATTAGCACAGAGAATCAGATATATGAAAATAAAACTAAGAGTTTATTTAGCTAGAATAATGGGAGGATGATCTGGAATACGTAGCTCAGTCAGCTGATTTAAATTCTTTATCAAATAAGTGCATAATTACTAATTTGAAATAATTTGAAATATCTCACCCCAGAATACTAAAAGTTATGGACGGATGCACTCCTTTACGTAGATACTGTGACTTTCCAACAGATTCGTAGATTCCCGGCCGAATCAGTTTCCATTCATAAATTCTCGCACTGAAGCGTAACAACAATGATCAAACTGCTTAACGTAAGCACCACTTAATCTCAACTACTGAAATATAACTTTCTCCACACTCTACTACTTAGCCGTTGTCTTAGGCAAACGTCGGACAAGACTCCGCTACTCCACACTTTTTACGAAAACCATCTCCATATTATACTACTTTCTACCAACTTGCTTTCTCTTCATTTCAATCAAACTTTCAAAATCACTTCCAATTCATCTACCTCTCACAACCTAATTCCTTCGTTGCAGCACCATGTCGACACAAAACTAATCCGATCTAAACTTTCGCCGAGTCACTGGCGTCGAAGCGATTTAACCATCCCAACTTAATACTTTGCTGGATCCAGCTTAATTTCAAACAAACTGTGGTGACCTTTTACAGTCTCAACCTCACAAGGTCTCTAGAATTCGCTTTCGAAGGGGGGCTAGAAAAAATTGTATAAGAAATCTATAAGGATGACATGGAACTATTTTTTCTAGAGCCACAATTTAGATTCTAGATGTCAGTTATAGATTTTTTTTTTTCTCAGTGTATTGGCGTGCCTTATACCCATAGCTCGGAAATCTTCATTTCTAGTTTAGGGATTTAGAAAAGAACCACCTATTCGTTCTAGATGAAATCGATATATTTGTTTTCTCAGTGGATCCAAAGCAATGCATTCTGAGAAGTATTTCTATAAACCACATTTTAATAACTTTATTTTGGGCAAATCGTAATGAAATCGATATTTATTATTCATATGCACAAATAAATGACACTATGATTAGCATTAAGAGGGGACAATACCTAATCTCGCCGGCAGCCTTCGCCCATGTTATTCTATGGGAAAATTTGTTGCTACAATTACACATTACCTAATGAATATTTTTAAATTCTGTTTTCGCAGTCAGAAAATTCATAACCGTTAAATGAGTACTCATTTTTGAAAAATTCATTTTTTTTAATTTTTACATTTTAATTTTGAGTTCAAAAATGCGATTTTTCACAAAATGCATTTTTCTCATTTTCTAATCGCAAAATGAAATACTAAAATTTTAAAAAATCAATTTTTGGAAAACAAGTACTCATTTAACGCTTATGAATTTTCTAAATGTGAAAACAGAATTGAAAAATATTCATTAGGTAATGAGTAATTATGTAAACAAATTTTCCCATAGAATAACATGGGCGAAGGCTGCCGGCGAGATTAGGTATTGTCCGCTCTTAAGACAAGGTAACGTAAAAATACAGGTACACTAAGAGCTATTATTAGGAATTGTTGGAATTGCATTTTCGCTTGCAGTAATCGTTTTTAACACTTTTTAACTATGTTTAAGTGTGATTATGGTTTGAATTATCCTATCTGTCTGTCTGTCTGTCCTTCTTTAGAGGCCGTATACAGGGTGATTATGATTAAAGTTATGATTTCAAAACGCTATAATTTTAAAACTACCGTTGAGAATGACTTGACATTTTACCAGAACAATTGTTAGGCAATTGAATTTTGTTTGGCAAAGGAAAAAAAATCTGGTGTGAAACAACCACACGACTTCCATTACCCACTGTTACAAATATTATATGCATTGTTTGGAGATAATGTGATCAGAAGGTATAAAAGTGATAGTGACCTAAAGAAGTAGAAACCTACCATTTTTCTGGTAAGATAAACTTTATACACATGTAAAAACATATAAAACGAAGCTTACATATAGCAAGGTAAAAAATACGAAAATAAAATGGTAGAGTTATTTTTTGAAACACCAATTTTCCAGATCTACCTAAACTTCTAACCTACCTAAACAGGGAAGCTGTTAATTTTCCTTTCATAACTACGTGATACATAAGAAATAAATGGATTTATATAAAAATTTTCAAGAAAATCGTTAGAGCCGTTTTTGATATACCAGCTTTTACCAAAACTCAATTATTGACAGGAAAACAATAATACATACAAAAGCATATTTAAAAGTGAGTTAATATGGTGAGTTTGAAAAAAAATCCATACAGCCGTTTTTAAAGGAACGCCCTTACGAGACCTGAAATTGAGCTATTTATACAGGGCGTCTATCAATTTTCCTGAACTAACTAACTATATCATTTGAAAGGACATCTAATAGAGTGTTTATATAGCAAATTTGAAGAAAATCGTTAGAGCCGTTTTTGAGATACAGACTTACGGTCCCACTTCCGGTTTTTCAATTTTCACCAAAATTTGGAAAATTCATCTGTCCACCAGACGTGTTTCATTTTTAAAGTTTCGTAGTTCTATCTTTATTAGTTTCCGAGATATAATAGCCAGAAGATTCCCCACATACATACACACACACACATTTATACATACACACTGACCAATTGCCAAAAACCACTGTTTTGGACTCAGGGGACCTTAAAACGTGTAAATCAGATGAAATCTCGATATCGAATTTTCAGACCGAATACAATACTTCCATTACCTACGGTAGTAGGGTAATGGAAGTAAAAAAAGAAGTTCGAAAATGTACTTTTAATCATTCGTAAGATGTTTGTTTCATGAAGCTCCTCCTTTTCTCTTGTCAGTATCGCTGTTTCTGCTAGTAAACACATATTCTTGTCTTTTTGCTAAAAAAGTTGTCATAAACCCTTAAAGTCTATTGTTTCCTGCTATTCTATTCTATTGCTAACAGCATTCCTGTGTATAATGAATCTATTTAGGCATTTCTTTTGAGATTACCTTGACAGCGCCATCTATAGGCACATTTTATAAATACTTTTTTCCTTCGCCAAACAAAATTCCATTGCCTTACGATTGTTCTGGTAAAATATCAAATCGTTCTGATGGGTAGTTTTAAAATTATAGCGTTTTGTAATCGTAACTTTAATTATAATCACCCTGTATATTTACAGAATTTTTTCAAAATGATATATATTACACTAAATAATTAAAAACCACGTGCGAAATAACTATTTAAAAGAGTAAAATCCGCTGTAAAAGGCACGTTAAAAATATTTAAAAGAATTTTAAAAGGTTAAAAAACAGTTAGACAACATGTTTCGTGCTTATTTACTGATATATTATACAGTAAATAAGCACGAAACATGTTGTCTAACTGTTTTTTAACCTTTTAAAATTCTTTTAAATATTTTTAACGTGCCTTTTACAGCAGATTTTACTCTTTTAAATTGATATATATTATTCAGGTTTACTATGGTATGTTCTCTATTTAAAAATGGTATAAATACCCTCAATTGGTTTGTGTATACAGGGACACCCAAACGAAAATCTCAATGCATTACGTCTAATGAGAGGCATTTTTATAAATCATATTTAATTAAATTTGTATTGCACAAATCATAATGAAACTGACATTTGTTGATTTAATGCGCTAAAGAAAATCTTTCATATAGAAAATGATACATTTGACGTTAAGATTTATGTGGCTACACTAAAATATTCAGATACATTAAGGGTTACAGTTGAAAATTACCGGAATTGCATTTCCGTTTGCGATGTTTAAGAGTGTTCATAAATTCATGATTCTGTTCATTCTCGTGATTGTTTAAGAGTCATTATGAATGAGTTTTTCTGTCAGTCTGTCTGTCCGTTGAGTGGTCCCGTAAGCAAAAAGTGTTGAAGGTTAAACAATGCAACGAATATGTACTGTTGGAAAGTGTTAATTATGTATGTGAACCTCATTATTTTTCGTTCTTGTTTTACAGGAATGAGCAATGGTAATTTTGAATTATTTTGTCTTATTTTATTTTATTACTATATCCACATTATTTGTGTGCATTTTTTACATCAAGCCATTCTATATATCTTTTATTTCACTCGAAGGTTGATCAAATTTGTGTGTGTTTTTTCCCAAATTCTATTGTACTTGTTGTTTGTTTGTTGTTGTTTATTGATAACATATACATCAGATTTGTATGCTTGACTTTCTTATGTACTTACTGTCATTCACTACTGTATGTTTGTGAATCTCAACCAAATAAAAAATGAGCCTCTATTTTAAGGTAAATACAAGCTTTTTTATTTGTCTCTCCGTGGCTAAGTTGGTAAGAGCGCCATGTTAGTAATCCGGTGGTCCCGCGTCCGATACCCTGAAGGTCCGGAGTGTTAATTTTTGCAGACAATTAGTAGAAAAGATGTCAATTGATAAAAGAAAATTTATCGTTGACTACACAGTATTCTAAGAATTTTGAAGTATTTTTTTAAGAAGCCTTTTTCTTACATCTCTTTTTTGCAGCAAAAAAGAGTTTTTTGTGGATTACAAGTACCCTCTATTGGACGGAATATTCACTAAAATGTCAATGAAACAATTAACAATACAAAATAAAAATTATTAGGAAAAACACATAAACATTAACCAAATCAGTAAAATGTTAAATTATAATATAAAAAAATAATAATAAACTAAAATAATAATAAAAAGGTGCCTCAAACGAATAATCAAATTGCAGATATTGGCCTTAATCAGAAAATGAAATCACAAAACTTATAGGCAATCGTGTGGTGCTGCCATCTGTTGTGAATTTTAAGAAATAATTTCTCTTTTCTTAACACAGTTCAATTTTCCCCAATTTTGGTTAATAAACAAAAAAGTTACTTTCTTTTTTTTTTTCTTTTTTCTTTTCTTTTTTTTCTTTTTTTTTTTTTTTTTTTTTTCAAATTAAATTTTATTCTAACTTCGAAAAGATTTATATGATACGATATAATAAGAATTTGGGTTTTAAAAGATTATTATTATTATTATTTATTTATTTTGCTGCAAGTCGTCAAAAAAAAAAAAAAAAAAAAAAGGTTATGGAAAGTATTCCTACAAACTAGTAAAATAAACAAATTATCTTCGTAAATTTTTAAGTTTTATGCTTATACTTCTGTTTAATTACTGTTTATTCTTTTTTGAAAAATGAGTATATTTTATTTAGGTATTTTAAAACAGAAAAAAAGTTTCTCTTTCACATGGCCTTTTTTAGTCCATAAAAAGCATCTGTTGCTTCGCATAAAATAATATTTAACTGAATTCTATAACAAAAATAAATAAATAAATAAAAATTCTGTCTTTGACAGAATTTAATTTAGTACGACAGGACTAATTTATATATTGCAACAAAAAAAAAAAAATCACCGTATCTGAAAACGCAGATGTAACGGTTATTATGTGAGAAACGTCGAGTTGGTTACCAATCAGGGTGGCTCAGTGGAAGAGCATCCGCACGTTAAGCGGAGAGCCTGGGTTCAATCCCCGGCTCTGGTAATTTTCGCATAGTTGGTATAAATAAAATCATATACTTCAAACTACTTAAAATTATTTTTCACGCTTGATGAGTTTATCAATAAGATTTCTAAACATTTTTAGATAATTTAAGAAATTAAATGCTAAAATTGGATACTGGCAGGCATCCTGGCATATTGGAAGTGTGACAACGCAAAATCGCTGTCTTAAAGAAATAGTCCTATCGTACTTTAAAAAAAAAAATAATAAAAAAAAAAACTTTCATTTTTTAAAACATTTTTTCCCGATTTAAGTGTAAACACACACACACACACACACAAAGAGAGAGAGAGAGAGAGAGAGAGAGAGAGACGGGTAATGTGGAAAATTAAACAAAATCATCAAGAAATGCGGTAAAAATGGTGTTATAGGGCTTAAAAAGACTTTTTTTTTTTTTTTTTTTTTTTATAACAAAGCGATTAATAAATTCAAATGAAAAGTGCCCTTTTTTTTACTTTTCTTTATTCATTCACATATCGAGAATTTAAAAAAAAAAAAAAGAAAAAATTGGAATTTATTGATTTTTTATGTGTTGTGGAAATAGGCTGAAAAATCTTTAAAATGAAAGAAAAAAAATAAATGGCGGATTTGTATTACTTACTAAAAAAAGATTAAATAATAAATTGCTAAAACATCTTAAATTAATTTTCTTTTTAAAAGTTTATTTATTTAAAAAAAATAATAAAAAAAAAACTTTCATTTTTAAAAACATTTTTTCCCGATTTAAGTGTAAACACACATACACACACACACACACAGAGAGAGAGAGAGAGAGAGAGAGAGAGAGAGACGGGTAATGTGGAAAATTAAACAAAATCATCAAGAAATGCGGTAAAAATGGTGTTATAGTGCTTAAAAAGACTTTTTTTTTTTAATAACAAAGCGATTAATAAATTCAAATGAAAAGTGCCCTTTTTTTTCTTTTCTTTATTCATTCATCTATCGAGAATTAAAAAAAAAAAAAAAAAAAAGAAAGAAAGAAAGAAAAAATTGGAATTTATTGATTTTTTATGCGTTGTGGAAATAGGCTGAAAAATCTTTAAAATGAAAGAAAAAAAAAAAAAAATGGCGGATTTGTATTACTTACTTAAAAAAGATTAAATAATAAATTGCTAAAACATCTTAAATTAATTTTCTTTTTAAAAGTTTATTTATTTTATTTTTAATCAAATTAAATGTTAAGTACATTATTATTTTTTTTTTTCTTCTTCTTCATTAAATATATATGCTTCTCTATGTTTCTCTGTATTGAAATCTATGTTTCTTTTAAGCCTCGAGATATTTTTTCTTCTGTGAAAAGACCATTAAGTAGTTTTATTATATTTTTATATTTCTCAGTTTTATGGTTTGTTATTTTCCGACTCTTTTGTACTTTAAGTGTTTTGCATTCAATCTTTCATTCATAAAAATACAAGACTCGTAATATATATATATATATATTTTTCCTTAAAGGAGAAAAGAAAAACCTAGTGTTGTAACAGCTGCTTAATATGTTTTATTTTCTGAAACCTTTGAAAATGGCTGTTTATTAATGGGTTATCTAGATACATTATTATTATGATTATTATTTCGAAATTATAGTTTACAGTTAAATATCCATAATCGATCTTGATTTAAAAATTTATAAATATTTTGAAATAAAATTACACCGAGTAAAATAAATGAATTATTTTAATGTATTCTTAAAAAAAAAATAAAACTCCGTTTTAAATTTTTTAGGAACAAAAGCCTAGTATATTTCATCAAAGTATTATTTTTGGTTGCAATTTATAATGTTCAAGTAATTTGATTGTAAAATATATTTGTATAAAAGAAGGCGCAGTTATTGCTTGAAAAGCTAAGCTTTTCAATGACGGTTTACGAGCTCTATAGGAACAAAACTTTATTTAGAAGGGAGGGGGGGAATCGCCTTTTAAAAATAACACGTTATAATTTATTAATAATCTATAGAATTTTGTATTTAAAGAACGCGGGTTGTTTTATGCGATAATTAATATTATCCATATCTGCTTTCATTTTAATTATCGGGTGTAATAACTGACATTTATTTATATTTGATACATGATGCGTAGCTTTCATTTTTCTGTTTAATATTCAGATAGCCATTTCACTATGAAAAATCACTCCAAAGTTTGTATCAATTTATTTCTCTATTTTTCATTTCAAATAAAAGTTTTTGCTTTTTAAGATTCAACTTACATTTTAAGAAATAACACGATATAATTGTAAATATAATATACCATTACTCATGGTACAGGGTGGTTAGAATTAAAGTGACCCTATTCACACCCCCTCTAGAACCCATACTGCCAATTCGAATTTGATGAAATTTGGTGTATACGTTATATGGACTATGAGGAAAAGATTTCTGCAATTAAAAAAAAAAAAAAAGTTCATATTTTGACCAACAGATGGCAATTTTCAAAGATTCCTTATGCAAATTAGTCAAACGTATAAAAATCGAGTTGCAGTCAGAGCCAGAAAATCATTCTGTGTGCTTTTGTCATCGTTAATCATGCCCTTACAAAGGAAGAAAAGCGCTACTGATAAAACTGTTTTATCAGTACGGCAGCAATAGCTTAGTTGCACTGCGTGAATATCGTTGTTTAAAGGGATTTCGAACAGGGCTTATGTCGAAGAATGGTTTGAAGATGATGATTAGGAAATTTGAAGAGACTGGAGACTTGGACGTGCTGCCATAAAAATGGCGTAAACCGGCTGTGAATGAAACAGTCGAAGAAGTCACTATTGCTGTAATTGAAAAACCTGCAGTTTCCGCTATTCTTCATCAAGTGCTCAATCGGTGACACGTGAGTTGGCGACTCTTTATTCGATAGTACGGAAAATTCTACGATCCATTTTAAAATGGTATCAGTATAAGAACCACATGGTGCAAATGCTGCAACTTCAAGACCACCAAACACGCTTAGATTTGCTTGCTGATTTTTGGCCAGAATAGATGTTAATGATGCATGGCCTTGGAAAATTCTATGGTCAGATGAGGCGCACTTTTCTTTAAATGGAGCTGTGAATAATCAAAATTACCGCATATGGTGTGCTTCATCTCCTAATCTCCTGCACCAACAACTACTGTATTCTGATTATGTGACTGCATGGTGTAGATTTACTGCGGATTTTATCCTAGGATCGTTTTTGTTTGAAACTCTCGTTCCTTAGGTTCCTAAAAGGTGCTCTATCAAGAGTGCACGGTACAGTGAACTCCTTCGACAGCAAGTCATTGCTTTCCAGAACACTGTCTTCATGCAAGATGGGACAACTCCCCACGTTGGGCGCTGAGTCAAAGAACTGCTTTCTGCTAATTTTGTCAAAAATCGTGTAATATACAGAGGTTTTCCGAATGATTGGCTTCCATGTTTACGCGACTTAAATTTTTCTGATTTCTGGTTATGGAGGTTCCAAAAAGGCCGTGTTTATAGAGAAGCAATTAGTACTTTACCTTAAAGCCAGCAGTACACGACATGTTGCTGAAATCCCTCGAGAGATTCTACGTGCTGACAATGAATACTCTACAATGCGCTTTCAACGCATAATTGATGTCAATGGAGCACATCTTGAGCGCATTCTGTAACTGAATAAATTTTAATGATTTTGGCAGATTTGTTTTGTCCTTCTTTAAGCGCCAAAATTCTCCCTGGTGGTCAAAATTTGAACTATTTTTTTTTTACTGCAGCGGTTGTTTCCCCTTCCTCCATATAACGTATAAACCAAGTTTCATCAAAATCCAATAGGCAGAACGGATTCTAGGGGGGTTTGAAGAGGGTAACATTAATTATAACCACCGTGCATGCTTAATGTACTTTTTTGCCATATTATTTAATTTAAAACACTGTTGTGTACGGTTTAATTTGATTAATCCCTTGAAAAAATAATTTTCTTTTATGTATACTATTCCTGTATTCATGTAAATGTCGTTACTATTTACTTATTTTCTTTATAATGCTTTTACACCTGTATTTTTTTTTTTTTTTTTTTTTTTTTTGTATGCATAGCACGCATTAATTCTCTTTCTATGCACCATTTTTTTTTCTTCTTCTTCTTTATTTCTTTATTTCTTTTCCATTTATTTATTTATTTAATAAATGTAAGCGATTACTTAAAAATTTACCATTAAACTAAAACTGAAGAACTCTAAATATCGGGTGATTTTAGTGCATTTCATTCATGCGCTTACTTTATCTTCTCTTTATTTTATTTTATTTTACTTTTTCTTTTTATAAATAAATTTAATTTTTTTTTCCCGCTAAAGTTACTTTAGTTCTTTTAATTAAGTCAAAAAAAAAAAAAAAAAAAAAAAAAAAAAGAAAAGAAAAGAAAAAAAAAAAAAAAGAAAGAAAATCTGAAGCACTAGAAGAAAATGTCTTTCAAAGACTTCGGGACGATGATGTAGTAGAGATAAATCAGTTTTAAGAGTATACCTAATTGGCTTTTAGTAATAGTGTATTAAGAATTTCCTTTGGTAAATCTGTTTAGTCAATAACTTGCATTTTCTTTATTTTTTTAATGTAGTCATAATAAGAAATTTTTAAAGACATTTTCCTATGAAATTAGTATTTAAAAAAACATTTTTGAATTATATGGCTTTTAATAAAATGAAAAATGTAAAGTCTTTTTTTTTTTTATTCAACGTATACATATACCTAGTAGGCTTTGCTCGCTTCGCTAATCACTTTATCTAAATGAAATCTCAATATTCCTTATCACTTTATTATATAAAAATTTCAAAAATTCAAAAGTTAAAAAAATAAAAAAAATAACCCGGTGTGTCACTCACACGACTTTCTCTTACCCTGAAATTTAATACTATAAATACAGGTTGGAGATTAAGAGGTAAGATAATGAGTACTGTCATGTAAACCTATGTTAAACAAATCAAATTAGGCTTCGGAAGTGTTTTATATGATAATTAGTTCTGTGTGAGGGGGGGCTGCCGCCCCTCTCAACCCCCCGTTTCATTAATGTACCTACATTTATATGGAATTTAATTCTGTTATTAAAATTAAAAGTTTACTTAAAACTATACACACAATTTTCACACGCAACATTCCTTGAAACTTATCAATCTTAATCAAACTTTTCCAGCAACAAACTTATATTAACTTCAAAATACAACATTTGGATCTCCTAAAATTATTCATTTTTAAGTCATTCTAAGACACAGACAAAGATCAAACGTTAAAAAACTTGACTACGGTAATCAGGAAGCCTCAAAACGTGTAAATATACAAAAAACAAGCGATGAATATTTAGCGTAAAACATACATTATTTACCATATCTCTATAAAGAATTTATTTCGATTCCCGAACAGCTTTCCTGTAATGGTGAAATATTATTAGTAAAGCACATCCACTAACAACAATTAACTAGTGTGTTGTGGCCACCACATGACTTTCTTCTATATTTTCCTATACAAATTCACTCAGTAAAAATAATTTATTAAAATTATTATTTAAAAAAATTATCTTCGATGATAATGCAGACGATTTCCATATTAGAGAGGTAGTATAACACTAAATATCCAAAAAATGTTGAATTTATTCTCAATATTACATTTAAAAGAATTTTTTTTTTTTTTTTTTTTTTTGTTAAAAATGAAAAAAATCGACAACTTTATGTTAAATTATCGCAGATCGGTGGTTCAACCATTCGTTTTAAAGGTATCGACGAGCTCTTTTGAAAGATACCCATCAGGAAAATTTGCTCCCCTCGAGGGGGGACCCAGGGGGGGGGGGGAGGCGAGGCTCCTACATGCACAATTTTTTTTCCCAGTTGACTATCTCTATTACAAAAAATATATATTCGTTTCATTTGGTTTAGTGCAGTCAAAACATGTTAAACTCTACTTACCTGCATTTTCCGCCATAGACGTAATGTATTTGAATACTGTTGATTGTCCCTGTACGCAAACCATTTGCTTCGTCTCAACAAAAAGCTTAATGTAGCATCCCTATATGAAACACATTTAGAATACTGAGTTTGGAATTTCTGCTACTATTTGTTCTTGAGATATGCTGATAACAGACACACAGACCATTCGCTAAAAACATGATTTTCGTATTCAGTGGACCTCAGAACATATAAATATAACAAAATCTCACGTTCGAAAATTTGACCCTAAAACAATACTTTCTCAACCTTATGTGTAAGAGAAAGTAAAAATGACTAATTTAGTAAGTGAAATTTAAACTTTAAAAATAAAAATAGATTTATGATGCATGAAATGTACCAACCTAGGGAAATTCTAGAAAAAATATTTAAATGAAATTTCAAAATCCTATGGAATTTTTCTAGAATTCCTATACTCAAAGAATAAATATAAGGTAGGGATAAATGTAGATTTATTGTGCACGTTAAAATTTCTTTAAAATTAATTAAATTTAATAAAATAAGATTCTTTATATATATATGTATAATGTATCCTGTTAACCTATTTTTATTTCTGCCCCTCTATTTTGCATTACTATAGTTCAAAAATAAATTCTAAACCTATTAGAGATTTACTTTGTGGATACGTCGTGATATATCTGTTAACTAAAAAATACATGCTTATTTAAAAAATATATATTTATGCTTCAATGATAAAAATGTACATTAAATTTCAACATTGAAACATAAAAAATCTTTATAAAAAAAAAGAAAGAAAGAATTTAAAAGGAATTCACAAATTCATATACAGATAGGTTTGAATATGTTGTTGAAATACAGTAGTATAAAATGTAGGGGGGGGGGGGGGATTAAGAATTAGTTATTAAGGAGCAATTATTTATTTATTTATTATTTTAGATAGTTTCCGAGAAATGTTAACATACTTAATATTGTTATATTTGAATGTATATTCTTGTAAATTTTCATAACTCTAATGCAGTAATTTACAAAAGAAATTTATAAGGTTTACTATCCAATTAAGTTTATCCAAAAATTTTCCAGACGTTTACTTTCATCTTATAAATTCGATTTTTTTTTTTTTTTTTTTTTTAAGCAGAGTAATGCTAAAAATATTTTATCGATTTTTTTGAGAATTAGAAAACGAAT